>CM041816.1:34651497-34731496 GCA_023376895.1 Aspiorhynchus laticeps | reverse complement strand
AAATTTCACACTGCATGTCATTGGCTCCGCCCAACAGGAAGTCGGCTATTCAGGGCTGTTTAAAAAACCATGCTCTGGAATTTGATATACTCCTCTGAAGATTACCACCCGATTGCCACCAAACTCGGTGAACATGATCTCAAGGCATTGGGGACGCAAAATTGCCAGGATATTTTTGATATCTCGAACGGTTTGCCCGTGGCGAGGCGATGAATTTATGGCGAAAAATGAGAGACAGGAAGCGTCTAATAACATCCACATACATTGTCTGATTTTGATCAAACTTCAGGGTTTTGTTCGTTGTTTGATGCCGAGCGCATAGATGTGACTATTAGGAGTCAAAGTTATAGCGCCACCAACTGGCAGCAGGAAGTGTGTCATTTTCAAAATGCTTTGAATTCAGCATCTTATTTTTAATCGATTTGCTTCAAACTTCATCAGAATAATGTCAAAGCACGGCCGATGTAAAACTGTGAAGGGAATATTGATATCTATAATACTGTTGCCATGGCAACGTTTCAAACTTGAAAATTTGTTTTTGGTGATTTTGAAGCAGATAACATGTTTAGAATGTCATGAAACTCAACACACATATGAGTATTAATGATAGTTAGACACTGGAAAAAGCTCATAAACGGGCGTGGAAGAGGCGCTCTATAGCGCCACCTTTTGTCAAAAATGGGGGGGTTAGTTTTAGCTACAGACACCAAACTCGGTACATAAATTGTTCTATTCAAGCCGGACAACTTTCTAATTTACACTCATTAGCTACGACCAACAGGAAGCCAGCTATCTTTTTTTTTTTAATTTAATTTTCGGGGAATATCAAGCTGTAAACAAATTGATACTCCTCCAAGTAGAAACAAGTAGTTCACACCAAACTTTGTCAACATGATGCCAATATACTGAAGATGCTAAATTGCTAACGGATTTAGGATATCTTGAACGGTGTATTAATGGCGATTTGTTAAAGTTACAGTAAAAAGGAGAGCAGTTCTTTTCTTATCTTTAAAGTGCAGCTTCCAAACACTTCAAAACTTTTTACATACATAGAGCAAGTCATTCTGAAGAAGTATGATTAGTTTCATGACTTTACAAAAGGTCTATGAATAACAGAAAATTAATAAACTATCAAGACATTTGATCACACTGGCTCTGTGTATGTGGGGGGATGGGTGAGTCTGTGTTAAGTGTTAGTGTGAGGAGGGGGGTGAGAGAGACAGACAGAGAGACCCAGAGAGAGAGAGAGACTTTTAAACATCTCTTTAATCACTAGAAAAAAATCAATCAGTATTTATTTATTTAATTATTCTTTTTATTTTATTTATTTATTTAATTATTCATTTAATTATTATTATTTTTTTTTTTTTTGCATTATAGCTTAAGAAATTTCCTAGGCCTTATCTTTTTCTGTCAGTCTTAGGGACAAAAAAATATAAAAATCCAAGAACCAGTTAATTTGTAGGGCACTGATAACATCATTTTATATAATTAGGTTAATAATTATGTTAATTACAACAAAAAAAATCTAAAGATACATACACGTGGTCTTATAATTTTTTGTGCTGCAAATAATAATTTGACTGTAATTTGATACTGAACTCTGACACCCTCTGACATGATATTCATCTGAATTTACATCATCTCATGAATGTAACAGTAAAACAGTTCAGCTCACAGATGAAGACTAAGCTGTAATGCAGGCAAAATATTTCACAAATGCTTATAGATCATTAAAATAATTATTAAAAATGGTAATATCTCGAACAGTGTGGCAATGGTGATTTATTAAAATAACAGTAAAAAAAGATAGCAGTAATTTTCTTGTATCTTTAAAGTGCAGCTTCCAAACACTTCATAAAAAAATTACATACACAGAACAAGTCATTCTTAGGAAATGTGATTAATTTCATGAATATACAATACACTATGGATAGCAGAAAATTTTAAAACTATCAGACTTTTGATGTCACTCTCCTTCTGTCTGTGTGGGGGGATGTGTGTGTGTGTGTGTGTGTGTGTGTGTGTGTGTGTGTGTTCAGAGTCAGGGTGACACTGAGAGAGAGAGAGAGAGAGAGAGAGAGAGAGAGAGAGGGTCCTGAAGCTGCAAACACAAACTAACATGACTAACAACATCCAGCATCAGGACACTGAAACACCCATCCACAAAATTCTGCCCACCCAAATTATAAAAACACTAAAAGAAAATGATCTAACCTATTGGAATGAAACAACAGAAAAACAAAGTAAACTTGAATGTTATTTGACCCTAAATAGAGATTACACAACTGCAGAATATCTGAGTACAGTGAAAGACTGTAAATTAAGAAGACAAATGACGAGGTACAGACTGAGCGGTCATACTCTGACTATAGAGACGGGCAGATATCGACAGCACTGGCTGCCCAGAGAGAGCCGCATCTGCCCATACTGTACCCATGGAGAAGTGGAGACAGAGCAACACTTCCTTACCACCTGCTATGAAGAAATTAGAAAGAAATGTTATCTTAAATTGGAAATACTTTACCCTGACTTCAAAATGTTAAACAAGAAAACACAACTTCAATATTTATTAGATGAAAAACAAGATTGTATCTTACTAGCAGCAAGATACATTGACACCTGTCACAAAAAGAGGGAGGAGTCAACAAATCAGTGATGCGCCCACACACACACACACACACACACACACACACACAAACAAACACAAACACACACACACACACACACACACACACACACACACACACAAACACACACAAACACACACACACACACCACACTAAATTTTAAATTGTTCATAGAATTCTAGAATTCGTAGAATTGATTTGTTCTATTTTGTTTAATTATATATACATGCATGTGTTTATATATTTATTTATTTATTTTTAATTATTATTATTATTTTTTTTTTAAATACATATTTGTTCTATATTTAATGTAAACACTATGCTTTGGCAATACATTGTAACAATTGTCATGCCAATAAAGCACATATTGAATTGAATTGAATTGAGAGAGAGAGAGAGAGAGAGAGAGAGAGAGAGAGAGAGAGAGACTTTTAAACATCTCTTTAATCACTTGAAAAAAAAAACAATCAGCACTTATTAATTTATTTACTGTTTTATTTTTTTGCATTACAGCTTAAGAAATCTCTTAGGCCTTATCCTTTTCTGTCAGTTTTACATACAAAAAAAATCCTAGAATCAGTTAATTTGTAGGGCACTGACAACATAATTTTATATAAATAGGTTAATAATTGTTAATTACAACATAAAAAAAATCTAAAGATAAATACACGTGGTCTTATAAATTTTTGTGCTGCAAATAATAATTAGAATTTCATGAAACTCAACACACATATCAGTATTAATGATAGACAGACACTGGCAAAAGCTCATAAAAGGGCGTGGAAGAGGCACTGCATAGCGCCACCTTTTCAGAAAACTTGGGGGGTTAGTTTTAGCTACAGTCACCAAAACTGGTACATATATTGGTCTCATCAAGCTGGACAACCTTCTAATTTACAGTCATTAGCTACAACCAACAGGAAGTCGGCTATTTTGATTTGAATGTGGATATTTGGAAAAATATGGGTGTGAATTAATGCATACTCCTCAGAGGAGCATTATACTATACAAACCAAACTTTGTCTACATGATGCCAAAACATTGAGTAACTTAAATTGTAAACGGATTTTGGATATCTTGAACGGTGTTGCCGTGACGATTTATTAAAGTAACAGTCTTTCACAGTCTTGATGGTTTGGATTAACCCTTTAATTGCTGTATCAATTAAAACCAGATTGCCAGAGGGTTACTGTAAATGCATGTGCTCGCTGTGCCCATTTTTCTTGATGCCACCGGCGTGGCGGTTGCACTGACAGCTTGGGCCCACCATCGCTGCTTGCAGCTATATTTAGGGCCCAAGCCAGTAAGGCGCAGGGCCCTCTTGTTCTTCTAAGGATTATTATTTTTTTTTTTTTTTTTATTTTTCTTTCAACCGTCCGGGGTTTTTAGGGGCCTTAACGTGCTCAAAAACTCTTGAAAATTCGCACACACGTTGGAATCCGCGGCCATCAGGACGCCGCAGAGGCTGGGACCCGGGCGTGGCACAGGGGCTCTACGGCGCCCCCTGGAGCACTGTCTGAAAACTTGATGTATAGCTCACACATACTTGCACGTATTCATATAAAACTCGGTACACATATAGATCTCATTGAGCCGAACAACTTTCACACTGCATGTCATAGGCTCCGCCCAACAGGAAGTCGGCTATTCAGGGCTGTTTAAAAAACGCATGCTCTGGAATTTGATATACTCCTCTGAAGATTACCACCCGATTGCCACCAAACTCGGTGAACATGATCTCAAGACATTGGGGACGCAAAATTGCCAGGATATTTTTGATATCTCGAACGGTTTGCCCGTGGCGAGGCGATGAATTTATGGTGAAAAATGAGAGACAGGAAGCGTCTAATAACATCCACATACATTGTCTGATTTTGATCAAACTTCAGGGTTTTGCTCGTTGTATGATGCCGAGCGCATAGATGTGACTATTAGGTGTCAAAGTTATAGCGCCACCAACTGGCAGCAGGAAGTGTGTCATTTTCAAAATGCTTTGAATTCAGCATCTTATTTTTAATCGATTTGCTTCAAACTTCATCAGAATAATGTCAAAACACGGCCGATGTAAAACTGTGAAGGGAATATTGATATCTATAATACTGTTGCCATGGCAACGTTTCAAACTTGAAAATTTGTTTCTGGTGATTTTGAAGCAGATAACATGTTTAGAATGTCATGAAACTCAACACACATATGAGTATTAATGATAGTTAGACACTGGAAAAAGCTCATAAACGGGCGTGGAAGAGGCACTCTATAGCGCCACCTTTTGTCAAAATGGGGGGGTTAGTTTTAGCTACAGACACCAAACTCGGTACATAAATTATTCTAATCAAGCCGGACAACTTTCTAATTTACACTCATTAGCTACGACCAACAGGAAGCCGGCTATCTTTTTTTTAATGTCATTTACGGGGAATATCAAGCTGTAAATAAATTCATACTCCTCCAAGCAGAAACAAGTAGTTCACACCAAACTTTGTCAACATGATGCCAATATACTGAAGATGCTAAATTGCTAACGGATTTAGGATATCTTGAACGGTGTATTAATGGCGATTTGTTAAAGTTACAGTAAAAAAGAGAGCAGTTCTTTTCTTATCTTTAAAGTGCAGCTTCCAAACACTTCAAAACTTTTTACATACATAGAGCAAGTCATTCTGAAGAAGTATGATTAGTTTCATGACTTTACAAAAGGTCTATGAATAACAGAAAATTAATAAACTATCAAGACATTTGATCACACTGGCTCTGTGTATGTGGGGGGATGGGTGAGTCTATGTGTTAAGTGTGAGTGTTAGGAGGTGGGTGAGAGAGACAGAGAGAGAGACACAGAGAGAGACAGAGAGAGAGAGAGAGAGAAACAGAGAGAGAGACACAGAGAGAGAGAGAGAGAGAGACACAGAGAGAGAGAGAGAGACTTTTAAACATCTCTTTAATCACTAGAAAAAAATCATTCAGTATTTATTTATTTAATTATTCGTTTTATTTTATTTTATTTATTTAATTATTCTTTTTTTTTGTATTATAGCTTAAGAAATCTCCTACGCCTTATCTTTTTCTGTCAGTCTTGGGGACAAAAAATAAATAAAAATAAAAATCCAAGAACCAGTTAATTTGTTAAAGTTTATTAAAGTTACAATAATAAAGAGAGCAGTTATTTTCTTATATCTTTAAAGTGCAGCTTCCAAACACTTCAACACTTTTTACATACATAGAGCAAGTCATTCTGAAGAAGTATGGTTAGTTTCATGACTTTACAAAAGGTCTATGAATAACAGAAAATTAAAAAATCTAGCAGACAACTGATCTGTGTGCACTGTGTGTGTATGTGTATGTGTGTGTGTGTGTGTGTGTGTGGATGGGTGTGTGTTGAGTGTGGAAGTGAGGAGCTGGGTGAGGGGGTGGGTGAGGGAGAAGGAGAGAGACGGAGAGAGAGAGAGAGAGAGAGAGAGAGAGAGAGAGAGAGAGAAATAACACTTCATAATGATTGCACACTATGAATCATTAGGTAAGCATTAGTAAATAGTTAGTTCATCCTTTATAAAGCATTGCCCCAATATTAATATTCATTAGTAAGTGGTTTATAAATACAGCTATAAATGCCTTGTTCTTTACTTATTAGGCATATCTATTACAAAGGAGATTTAAAGGCTCAGTTATCTTCCTAACACAAAAAATAAACAAACACAACACAGAGGGATACAACACATACATATTTTTTTCAAGATACAAAAAATGAAACTGTACACTTGAATTTTTTATTTTATTTATTTTTTACAATGAAATTTCAGAGGTTTATATTTCATTTTTTATCAAGTGTACAGTTGTAGGGTTTCATTTTTTGCATCTTGAAAAAAATATTTGTGTTCTGTATCCCTCTGTGTTGTGTTTGTTTAACTTTTCTGTTTGGGAGATAAATGAGTCTTTTAATCTGGGCAGTCAGGGGCAGCAGGGCCTTCTCTGCTGGCCCTATAAAAAAAATAAAATAGTGTGAAAAAATGTTTTTATTGATTATTTGGGTATCATTTTCATTTTTGTAATGTCTACAAAATTGCCTATGATTAGTTTAGTTGAGGTTGAACTGGAATATCCTACATAAAAAAAGTCTGAGGCCAGCACTACAGATAGTACTACCCTTTTGTTGAAAGACGTCACATCTGATTTGTTACGAGCATTAGTGACAGAATCATCAGCCAATCAAATTTTGACGTTTAATGACAGCCCGCCCTCTGGGTCTAGCTACGTGCCCAGTGCTACCCCTTGTGTTAAACCACCCCTCTAGTCAGGGATTTCCAGAGATGGTCCTCACTGCAGAACACAAGATCCAGGGGGTGTGGCTGGATCACTCCTCCCACCTTACATACACCTAAACCTACCATCTCCACCTACATTGTCTGATTTTGATCAAACTTCAGGGGTTTGTTCGGTGTATGATGGCGATCGCATAGATGTGACTATCAGAAGTCAAAGTTATAGCGCCACCATCTGGCAGCAGGAAGTGTGTCATTTTCAAAATGCTTTGAATTCAGCATTTTACTTTTACTCGATTTGTTTCAAACTACATCAGAATAATGTCAAAACACGGCCCATGTAAAACTGTTGAGGGAATATTGATATCTAAAATACTGTTGCCATGGCAACGTGTCAAACTTGAATATTCTTTTCCGGTGATTTTGAGGCGGATAACATGCTTAGATTTTCATGAAACTCAACACACATATCAGTATTAATGATAGATAGACACTGGCAAAAGCTCATAAAAGGGCGTGGAAGAGGCACTGCATAGCGCCACCTTTTCAGAAAACTTGGGGGGTTAGTTTTATCTAGTCACCAAACTTGGTACATATTTTGGTCTCATCAAGCTGGACAACCTTCTAATTTACAGTCATTAGCTACACCCAAAAGGAAGTCGGCTATTTTGATTTGAATGTGGATATTTGGAAAAATATGGGTGTGAATTAATGCATACTCCTCAGAGGAGCATTATACTATACACACCAAACTTTGTCTACATGATGCCAAAACATTCAGGAACTTAAATTTGTAAACGGATTTTGGATATCTTGAACGTTGTTGCCGTGACAATTTATTAAAGTAACAGTCTTTCACAGTCTTGATGGTTTGGATTAACCCTTTAATTGCTGTATCAATTAAAACCAGACTGCCAGAGGGTTACTGTAAATGCATGTGCTCGCTGTGCCCCTTTTTCGTGATGCCACCGGCGTGGCGGTTGCACTGACAGCTTGGGCCCGCCATCGCTGCTTGCAGCTATATTGAATCATTGTTCCCCTAAGGATTTTTTTTTTTTTTTCAAACTTCCGGGCATTTTTGGTGGACTTAACGTACTCAAAAACTCTTGAAAATTCGCACACACGTTGGAATCTGTTGCCATCAGGACGCTACAGAGGCTGGGACCCGGGCATGGCACAGGGGCTCTACGGCGCCCCCTGTAGCACAGTCTGAAAACTTGATGTATAGCTCACACATACTTGCACATATTCATATGAAACTCGGTACACATATAGATCTCATTGAGCTGAACAACTTTCGTCCTGCATTTCATAGGCTCCGCCCAACAGGAAGTCGGCTATTTAGGGCTGTTTAAAAAGCGCATGCTCTGGAATTTGATATACTCCTCTGAGGATTACCCCCCGATTGCCACCAAACTCGGTGAACATGATCTCAAGACATTGGGGATGCAAAATTGCCAGGATATTTTTGATATCTCGAATGGTTTGCCCGTGGCGAGGCGATGAATATATGGCGAAAAATGAGAGACAGGAAGCGTCTAATAACATCCACATACATTGTCTGATTTTGATCAAACTTCAGGGTTTTGTTCGTTGTTTGATGCCGAGCGCATAGATGTGACTATTAGGAGTCAAAGTTATAGCGCCACCAACTGGCAGCAGGAAGTGTGTCATTTTCAAAATGCTTTGAATTCAGCATCTTATTTTTAATCGATTTGCTTCAAACTTCATCAGAATAATGTCAAAACACGGACGATGTAAAACTGTGAAGGGAATATTGATATCTAAAATACTGTTGCCATGGCAACGTGTCAAACTTGAAAATTTGTTTCTGGTGATTTTGAAGCAGATAACATGTTTAGAATGTCATGAAACTCAACACACATATGAGTATTAATGGTAGTTAGACACTGGAAAAAGCTCATAAACGGGCGTGGAAGAGGCACTCTATAGCGCCACCTTTTGTCAAAAATTAATAAACTAATAGTTAATAACTTAATAGTTGATTTATTAGATGAAAAACAAGATTGTATCTTACTAGCAGCAAGATACATTGACACCTGTCACAAAAAGAGGGAGGAGTCAACAAATCAGTGATGCGCCCCCCCCCCCCCCACACACACACACACACACACACACACCACACTAAATTTTAAATTGTTCATAGAATTCTAGAATTCGTAGAATTGATTTGTTCTATTTTGTTTAATTATATATACATGCATGTGTTTATATATTTATTTATTTATTTATTTTTAATTATTATTTATTTTATTTTTTAAATACATATTTGTTCTATATTTAATGTAAACACTATGCTTTGGCAATACATTGTAACAATTGTCATGCCAATAAAGCACATATTGAATTGAATTGAGAGAGAGAGAGAGAGAGAGAGAGAGAGAGAGAGAGAGAGAGACTTTTAAACATCTCTTTAATCACTTGAAAAAAAAAACAATCAGCACTTATTAATTTATTTACTATGTTTTATTTTTTTTTGCATTACAGCTTAAGAAATCTCTTAGGCCTTATCCTTTTCTGTCAGTTTTACAGACAAAAAAATCCTAGAATCAGTTAATTTGTAGGGCACTGACAACATAATTTTATATAAATAGGTTAATAATTGTTAATTACAACATAAAAAAAATCTAAAGATAAATACACGTGGTCTTATAAATTTTTGTGCTGCAAATAATAATTAGAATTTCATGAAACTCAACACACATATCAGTATTAATGATAGACAGACACTGGCAAAAGCTCATAAAAGGGCGTGGAAGAGGCACTGCATAGCGCCACCTTTTCAGAAAACTTGGGGGTTAGTTTTAGCTACAGTCACCAAAATTGGTACATATATTGGTCTCATCAAGCTGGACAACCTTCTAATTTACAGTCATTAGCTACAACCAACAGGAAGTCGGCTATTTTGATTTGAATGTGGATATTTGGAAAAATATGGGTGTGAATTAATGCATACTCCTCAGAGGAGCATTATACTATACACACCAAACTTTGTCTACATGATGCCAAAACATTGAGTAACTTAAATTGTAAACGGATTTTGGATATCTTGAACGGTGTTGCCGTGACGATTTATTAAAGTAACAGTCTTTCACAGTCTTGATGGTTTGGATTAACACTTTAATTGCTGTATCAATTAAAACCAGACTGCCAGAGGGTTACTGTAAATGCATGTGCTCGCTGTGCCCATTTTTCTTGATGCCACCGGGGTGGCGGTTGCACTGACAGCTTGGGCCCACCATCGCTGCTTGCAGCTATATTTATTTTTTTTTTTTTTTTTTTTTTTTTTTTTTTTTTTTATTCAACCATCCGGGTACTTTTGGGGGCCTTAACATGCTCAAAAACTCTTGAAAATTCGCACGCACGTTGGAATCTGTTGGCGTCCGGACGCCGCAGAGGCTGGGACCCGGGCGCGGCACAGGGGCTCTACGGCGCCCCCTAGAACACAGTTTGAAAACTTGATGTATAGCTCACACATGCTTGCACGTATTCATATAAAACTCGGTACACATATAGATCTCATCGAGCCGAACAAATTTCACACTGCATGTCATTGGCTCCGCCCAACAGGAAGTCGGCTATTCAGGGCTGTTTAAAAAACCATGCTCTGGAATTTGATATACTCCTCTGAAGATTACCACCCGATTGCCACCAAACTCGGTGAACATGATCTCAAGGCATTGGGGACGCAAAATTGCCAGGATATTTTTGATATCTCGAACGGTTTGCCCGTGGCGAGGCGATGAATTTATGGCGAAAAATGAGAGACAGGAAGCGTCTAATAACATCCACATACATTGTCTGATTTTGATCAAACTTCAGGGTTTTGTTCGTTGTTTGATGCCGAGCGCATAGATGTGACTATTAGGAGTCAAAGTTATAGCGCCACCAACTGGCAGCAGGAAGTGTGTCATTTTCAAAATGCTTTGAATTCAGCATCTTATTTTTAATCGATTTGCTTCAAACTTCATCAGAATAATGTCAAAGCACGGCCGATGTAAAACTGTGAAGGGAATATTGATATCTATAATACTGTTGCCATGGCAACGTTTCAAACTTGAAAATTTGTTTTTGGTGATTTTGAAGCAGATAACATGTTTAGAATGTCATGAAACTCAACACACATATGAGTATTAATGATAGTTAGACACTGGAAAAAGCTCATAAACGGGCGTGGAAGAGGCGCTCTATAGCGCCACCTTTTGTCAAAAATGGGGGGGTTAGTTTTAGCTACAGACACCAAACTCGGTACATAAATTGTTCTATTCAAGCCGGACAACTTTCTAATTTACACTCATTAGCTACGACCAACAGGAAGCCAGCTATCTTTTTTTTTAATTTAATTTTCGGGGAATATCAAGCTGTAAACAAATTGATACTCCTCCAAGCAGAAACAAGTAGTTCACACCAAACTTTGTCAACATGATGCCAATATACTGAAGATGCTAAATTGCTAACGGATTTAGGATATCTTGAACGGTGTATTAATGGCGATTTGTTAAAGTTACAGTAAAAAGGAGAGCAGTTCTTTTCTTATCTTTAAAGTGCAGCTTCCAAACACTTCAAAACTTTTTACATACATAGAGCAAGTCATTCTGAAGAAGTATGATTAGTTTCATGACTTTACAAAAGGTCTATGAATAACAGAAAATTAATAAACTATCAAGACATTTGATCACACTGGCTCTGTGTATGTGGGGGGATGGGTGAGTCTGTGTTAAGTGTTAGTGTGAGGAGGGGGGTGAGAGAGACAGACAGAGAGACCCAGAGAGAGAGAGAGACTTTTAAACATCTCTTTAATCACTAGAAAAAAATCAATCAGTATTTATTTATTTAATTATTCTTTTTATTTTATTTTATTTATTTATTTAATTATTCATTTAAATTTTTTTTTTTTTTTTTTTTTTTTTGCATTATAGCTTAAGAAATTTCCTAGGCCTTATCTTTTTCTGTCAGTCTTAGGGACAAAAAAATATAAAAATCCAAGAACCAGTTAATTTGTAGGGCACTGATAACATCATTTTATATAATTAGGTTAATAATTATGTTAATTACAACATAAAAAAATCTAAAGATACATACACGTGGTCTTATAATTTTTTGTGCTGCAAATAATAATTTGACTGTAATTTGATACTGAACTCTGACACCCTCTGACATGATATTCATCTGAATTTACATCATCTCATGAATGTAACAGTAAAACAGTTCAGCTCACAGATGAAGACTAAGCTGTAATGCAGGCAAAATATTTCACAAATGCTTATAGATCATTAAAATAATTATTAAAAATGGTAATATCTCGAACAGTGTGGCAATGGTGATTTATTAAAATAATTGTAAAAAAAGATAGCAGTAATTTTCTTGTATCTTTAAAGTGCAGCTTCCAAACACTTCATAAAAAAATTACATACACAGAACAAGTCATTCTTAGGAAATGTGATTAATTTCATGAATATACAATACACTATGGATAGCAGAAAATTTTAAAACTATCAGACTTTTGATGTCACTCTCCTTCTGTCTGTGTGGGGGGATGTGTGTGTGTGTGTGTGTGTGTGTGTTCAGAGTCAGGGTGACACTGAGAGAGAGAGAGAGAGAGAGAGAGAGAGAGAGAGGGTCCTGAAGCTGCAAACACAAACTAACATGACTAACAACATCCAGCATCAGGACACTGAAACACCCATCCACAAAATTCTGCCCACCCAAATTATAAAAACACTAAAAGAAAATGATCTAACCTATTGGAATGAAACAACAGAAAAACAAAGTAAACTTGAATGTTATTTGACCCTAAATAGAGATTACACAACTGCAGAATATCTGAGTACAGTGAAAGACTGTAAATTAAGAAGACAAATGACGAGGTACAGACTGAGCGGTCATACTCTGACTATAGAGACGGGCAGATATCGACAGCACTGGCTGCCCAGAGAGAGCCGCATCTGCCCATACTGTACCCATGGAGAAGTGGAGACAGAGCAACACTTCCTTACCACCTGCTATGAAGAAATTAGAAAGAAATGTTATCTTAAATTGGAAATACTTTACCCTGACTTCAAAATGTTAAACAAGAAAACACAACTTCAATATTTATTAGATGAAAAACAAGATTGTATCTTACTAGCAGCAAGATACATTGACACCTGTCACAAAAAGAGGGAGGAGTCAACAAATCAGTGATGCGCCCACACACACACACACACACACACACACACACACACAAACAAACACAAACACAAACACACACACACACACACACACACACACACACACACACACACAAACAAACACAAACACACACACTCACACACACACACCACACTAAATTTTAAATTGTTCATAGAATTCTAGAATTCGTAGAATTGATTTGTTCTATTTTGTTTAATTATATATACATGCATGTGTTTATATATTTATTTATTTATTTTTAATTATTATTATTATTTTTTTTTTAAATACATATTTGTTCTATATTTAATGTAAACACTATGCTTTGGCAATACATTGTAACAATTGTCATGCCAATAAAGCACATATTGAATTGAATTGAATTGAGAGAGAGAGAGAGAGAGAGAGAGAGACTTTTAAACATCTCTTTAATCACTTGAAAAAAAAAACAATCAGCACTTATTAATTTATTTACTGTTTTATTTTTTTGCATTACAGCTTAAGAAATCTCTTAGGCCTTATCCTTTTCTGTCAGTTTTACATACAAAAAAATCCTAGAATCAGTTAATTTGTAGGGCACTGACAACATAATTTTATATAAATAGGTTAATAATTGTTAATTACAACATAAAAAAAATCTAAAGATAAATACACGTGGTCTTATAAATTTTTGTGCTGCAAATAATAATTAGAATTTCATGAAACTCAACACACATATCAGTATTAATGATAGACAGACACTGGCAAAAGCTCATAAAAGGGCGTGGAAGAGGCACTGCATAGCGCCACCTTTTCAGAAAACTTGGGGGGTTAGTTTTAGCTACAGTCACCAAAACTGGTACATATATTGGTCTCATCAAGCTGGACAACCTTCTAATTTACAGTCATTAGCTACAACCAACAGGAAGTCGGCTATTTTGATTTGAATGTGGATATTTGGAAAAATATGGGTGTGAATTAATGCATACTCCTCAGAGGAGCATTATACTATACACACCAAACTTTGTCTACATGATGCCAAAACATTGAGTAACTTAAATTGTAAACGGATTTTGGATATCTTGAACGGTGTTGCCGTGACGATTTATTAAAGTAACAGTCTTTCACAGTCTTGATGGTTTGGATTAACCCTTTAATTGCTGTATCAATTAAAACCAGATTGCCAGAGGGTTACTGTAAATGCATGTGCTCGCTGTGCCCATTTTTCTTGATGCCACCGGCGTGGCGGTTGCACTGACAGCTTGGGCCCACCATCGCTGCTTGCAGCTATATTTAGGGCCCAAGCCAGTAAGGCGCAGGGCCCTATTGATTTCCAAAGGATTATTATTTTTTTTTTTTTTTTTTTTTTTATTTTTTATTCAACCATCCGGCAACTTTTGGGGGTCTTAACGTGCTCAAAAACTCTTGAAAATTCGCACGCACGTTGGAATCTGTTGGCGTCCGGACGCCACAGAGGCTGGGACCCGGGCGCGGCACAGGGGCTCTACGGCGCCCCCTAGAACACAGTTTGAAAACTTGATGTATAGCTCACACATGCTTGCACGTATTCATATGAAACTCGGTACACATATAGATCTCATTGAGCCGAACAAATTTCACACTGCATGTCATAGGCTCCGCCCAACAGGAAGTCGGCTATTCAGGGCTGTTTAAAAAACCATGCTCTGGAATTTGATATACTCCTCTGAAGATTACCACCCGATTGCCACCAAACTCGGTGAACATGATCTCAAGACATTGGGGACGCAAAATTGCCAGGATATTTTTGATATCTCGAACGGTTTGCCCGTGGCGAGGCGATGAATTTATGGCGAAAAATGAGAGACAGGAAGCGTCTAATAACATCCACATACATTGTCTGATTTTGATCAAACTTCAGGGTTTTGTTCGTTGTTTGATGCCGAGCGCATAGATGTGACTATTAGGAGTCAAACTTATAGCGCCACCAACTGGCAGCAGGAAGTGTGTCATTTTCAAAATGCTTTGAATTCAGCATCTTATTTTTAATCGATTTGCTTCAAACTTCATCAGAGTAATGTCAAAGCACGGCCGATGTAAAACTATGAAGGGAATATTGATATCTATAATACTGTTACCATGGCAACGTTTCAAACTTGAAAATTTGTTTCTGGTGATTTTGAAGCAGATAACATGTTTAGAATGTCATGAAACTCAACACACATATGAGTATTAATGATAGTTAGACACTGGAAAAAGCTCATAAACGGGCGTGGAAGAGGCGCTCTATAGCGCCACCTTTTGTCAAAAATGGGGGGGTTAGTTTTAGCTACAGACACCAAACTCGGTACATAAATTGTTCTATTCAAGCCGGACAACTTTCTAATTTACACTCATTAGCTACAACCAACAGGAAGCCAGCTATCTTTTTTTTTTTTTAATTTTCGGGGAATATCAAGCTGTAAATAAATTGATACTCCTCCAAGCACAAACAAGTAGTTCACACCAAACTTTGTCAACATGATGCCAATATACTGAAGATGCTAAATTGCTAACGGATTTAGGATATCTTGAACGGTGTATTAATGGTGATTTGTTAAAGTTACAGTAAAAAAAGAGAGCAGTTCTTTTCTTATCTTTATAGTGCAGCTTCCAAACACTTCAAAACTTTTTACATACATAGAGCAAGTCATTCTGAAGAAGTATGATTAGTTTCATGACTTTACAAAAGGTCTATGAATAACAGAAAATTAATAAACTATCAAGACATTTGATCACACTGGCTCTGTGTATGTGGGGGGATGGGTGAGTCTGTGTTAAGTGTTAGTGTGAGGAGGGGGGTGAGAGAGACAGACAGAGAGACCCAGAAAGAGAGAGAGACTTTTAAACATCTCTTTAATCACTAGAAAAAAATCAATCAGTATTTATTTATTTAATTATTATTTTTATTTTATTTTATTTATTTAATTATTCATTTTATTTTATTTTAAATTTTTTTTTTTTTTTTTTTTTTTTTGCATTATAGCTTTTCCTAGGCCTTATTTTTTTCTGTCAGTCTTAGGGACAAAAAAATATAAAAATCCAAGAACCAGTTAATTTGTAGGGCACTGATAACATCATTTTATATAATTAGGTTAATAATTATGTTAATTACAACATAAAAAAATCTAAAGATACATACACGTGGTCTTATAATTTTTTGTGCTGCAAATAATAATTTGACAGTAATTTGATAGTGAACTATGACACCCTCTGACATGATATTCATCTGAATTTACATCATCTCATGAATGTAACAGTAAAACAGTTCAGCTCACAGATGAAGACTAAGCTGTAATGCAGGCAAAATATTTCACAAATGCTTATAGATCATTAAAATAATTATTAAAAATGGTAATATCTCGAACAGTGTGGCAATGGTGATTTATTAAAATAACAGTAAAAAAAGATAGCAGTAATTTTCTTGTATCTTTAAAGTGCAGCTTCCAAACACTTCATAAAAAATTACATACACAGAACAAGTCATTCTTAGGAAATGTGATTAATTTCATGAATATACAATACACTATGGATAGCAGAAAATTTTAAAACTATCAGACTTTTGATGTCACTCTCCATCTGTCTGTGTGGGGGGATGTGTGTGTGTGTGTGTGTGTGTGTGTGTGTGTGTTCAGAGTCAGGGTGACACTGAGAGAGAGAGAGAGAGAGAGAGAGAGAGAGAGAGAGAGAGAGTGTCCTGAAGCTGCAAACACAAACTAACATGACTAACAGACCTCCAGCATCAGGACACTGAAACACCCATCCACAAAATTCTGCCCACCCAAATTATAAAAACAAACCTATTGGAATGAAACAACAGAAAAACAAAGTAAACTTGAATGTTATTTGACCCTAAATAGAGATTACACAACTGCAGAATATCTGAGTACAGTGAAAGACTGTAAATTAAGAAGACAAATGACGAGGTACAGACTGAGCGGTCATACTCTGACTATAGAGATGGGCAGATATCGACAGCACTGGCTGCCCAGAGAGAGCCGCATCTGCCCATACTGTACCCATGGAGAAGTGGAGACAGAGCAACACTTCCTTACCACCTGCTATGAAGAAATTAGAAAGAAATGTTATCTTAAATTGGAAATACTTTACCCTGACTTCAAAATGTTAAACAAGAAAACACAACTTCAATATTTATTAGATGAAAAACAAGATTGTATCTTACTAGCAGCAAGATACATTGACGCCTGTCACAAAAAGAGGGAGGAGTCAACAAATCAGTGATGCGCCCACACACACACACACACAAACAAACACAAACACACACACACACACACACACACACACACACACACACACACCACACTAAATTTTAAATTGTTCATAGAATTCTAGAATTCGTAGAATTGATTTGTTCTATTTTGTTTAATTATATATACATGCATGTGTTTATATATTTATTTATTTATTTATTTTTAATTATTATTTATTTTATTTTTTAAATACATATTTGTTCTATATTTAATGTAAACACTATGCTTTGGCAATACATTGTAACAATTGTCATGCCAATAAAGCACATATTGAATTGAATTGAATTGAGAGAGAGAGAGAGAGAGAGAGAGAGAGAGAGAGAGAGGCTTTTAAACATCTCTTTAATCACTTGAAAAAAAAAAAATCAGCACTTATTAATTTATTTACTATGTTTTATTTTTTTGCATTACAGCTTAAGAAATCTCTTAGGCCTTATCCTTTTTTGCCAGTTTTACAGACAAAAAAATCATAGAATCAGTTAATTTGTAGGGCACTGACAACATAATTTTATATAAATAGGTTAATAATTGTTAATTACAACATAAAAAAAATCTAAAGATAAATACATGTGGTCTTATAAATTTTTGTGCTGCAAATAATAATTAGAATTTCATGAAACTCAACACACATATCAGTATTAATGATAGACAGACACTGGCAAAAGCTCATAAAAGGGCGTGGAAGAGGCACTGCATAGTGCCACCTTTTCAGAAAACTTGGGGGGTTAGTTTTAGCTACAGTCACCAAAACTGGTACATATATTGGTCTCATCAAGCTGGACAACCTTCTAATTTACAGTCATTAGCTACAACCAACAGAAAGTCGGCTATTTTGATTTAAATGTGGATATTTGGAAAAATATGGGTGTGAATTAATGCATACTCCTCAGAGGAGCATTATACTATACACACCAAACTTTGTCTACATGATGCCAAAACATTGAGGAACTTAAATTGTAAACGGATTTTGGATATCTTGAACGGTGTTGCCGTGACGATTTATTAAAGTAACAGTCTTTCACAGTCTTGATGGTTTGGATTAACCCTTTAATTGCTGTATCAATTAAAACCAGACTGCCAGAGGGTTACTGTAAATGCATGTGCTCGCTGTGCCCATTTTTCTTGATGCCACCGGGGTGGCGGTTGCACTGACAGCTTGGGCCCACCATCGCTGCTTGCAGCTATATTTAGGGCCCAAGCCAGTAAGGCGCAGGGCCCTATTGATTTCCAAAGGATTATTATTTTTTTTTTTTTTTTTTTTTTATTTTTTATTCAACCATCCGGCAACTTTTGGGGGTCTTAACGTGCTCAAAAACTCTTGAAAATTCGCACGCACGTTGGAATCTGTTGGCGTCCGGACGCCACAGAGGCTGGGACCCGGGCGCGGCACAGGGGCTCTACGGCGCCCCCTAGAACACAGTTTGAAAACTTGATGTATAGCTCACACATGCTTGCACATATTCATATAAAACTCGGTACACATATAGATCTCATTGAGCCGAACAAATTTCACACTGCATGTCATAGGCTCCGCCCAACAGGAAGTCGGCTATTCAGGGCTGTTTAAAAAAACCATGCTCTGGAATTTGATATACTCCTCTGAAGATTACCACCCGATTGCCACCAAACTCGGTGAACATGATCTCAAGACATTGGGGACGCAAAATTGCCAGGATATTTTTGATATCTCGAACGGTTTGCCCGTGGCGAGGCGATGAATTTATGGTGAAAAATGAGAGACAGGAAGCGTCTAATAACATCCACATACATTGTCTGATTTTGATCAAACTTCAGGGTTTTGTTCGTTGTTTGATGCCGAGCGCATAGATGTGACTATTAGGAGTCAAAGTTATAGCGCCACCAACTGGCAGCAGGAAGTGTGTCATTTTCAAAATGCTTTGAATTCAGCATCTTATTTTTAATCGATTTGCTTCAAACTTCATCAGAATAATGTCAAAGCACGGCCGATGTAAAACTGTGAAGGGAATATTGATATCTATAATACTGTTGCCATGGCAACGTTTCAAACTTGAAAATTTGTTTCTGGTGATTTTGAAGCAGATAACATGTTTAGAATGTCATGAAACTCAACACACATATGAGTATTAATGATAGTTAGACACTGGAAAAAGCTCATAAACGGGCGTGGAAGAGGCGCTCTATAGCGCCACCTTTTGTCAAAAATGGGGGGTTAGTTTTAGCTACAGACACCAAACTCGGTACATAAATTGTTCTATTCAAGCCGGACAACTTTCTAATTTACACTCATTAGCTACAACCAACAGGAAGCCAGCTATCTTTTTTTTTTTATTTAATTTTCGGGGAATATCAAGCTGTAAATAAATTGATACTCCTCGAAGCAGAAACAAGTAGTTCACACCAAACTTTGTCAACATGATGCCAATATACTGAAGATGCTAAATTGCTAACGGATTTAGGATATCTTGAACAGTGTATTAATGGCGATTTGTTAAAGTTACAGTAAAAAAGAGAGCAGTTCTTTTCTTATCTTTAAAGTGCAGCTTCCAAACACTTCAAAACTTTTTACATACATAGAGCAAGTCATTCTGAAGAAGTATGATTAGTTTCATGACTTTACAAAAGGTCTATGAATAACAGAAAATTAATAAACTATCAAGACATTTGATCACACTGGCTCTGTGTATGTGGGGGGATGGGTGAGTCTGTGTTAAGTGTTAGTGTGAGGAGGGGGTGAGAGAGACAGACAGAGAGACCCAGAGAGAGAGAGAGACTTTTAAACATCTCTTTAATCACTAGAAAAAAAATCAATCAGTATTTATTTATTTAATTATTCTTTTTATTTTATTTTATTTATTTTATTATTCTTTTTTTTTTTTTTTTTTTTTTTTTTTTTTTTTTTTTTTGCATTATAGCTTTTCCTAGGCCTTATTTATTTCTGTCAGTCTTAGGGACAAAAAAATATAAAAATCCAAGAACCAAGAGTGTGTCCTGAAGCTGCAAACACAAACTAACATGACTAACAGACCTCCAGCATCAGGACACTGAAACACCCATCCACAAAATTCTGCCCACCCAAATTATAAAAACACTAAAAGAAAATGATCTAACCTATTGGAATGAAACAACAGAAAAACAAAGTAAACTTGAATGTTATTTGACCCTAAATAGAGATTACACAACTGCAGAATATCTGAATACAGTGAAAGACTGTAAATTAAGAAGACAAATGACGAGGTACAGACTGAGCGGTCATACTCTGACTATAGAGACGGGCAGATATCGACAGCACTGGCTGCCCAAAGAGAGTCGCATCTGCCCATACTGTACCCATGGAGAAGTGGAGACAGAGCAACACTTCCTTACCACCTGCTATGAAGAAATTAGAAAGAAATGTTATCTTAAATTGGAAATACTTTACCCTGACTTCAAAATGTTAAACAAGAAAACACAACTTCAATATTTATTAGATGAAAAACAAGATTGTATCTTACTAGCAGCAAGATACATTGACGCCTGTCACAAAAAGAGGGAGGAGTCAACAAATCAGTGATGCGCCCACACACACACACACACAAACAAACAACACAAACACACACACACACACACACACCACACTAAATTTTAAATTGTTCATAGAATTCTAGAATTCGTAGAATTGATTTGTTCTATTTTGTTTAATTATATATACATGCATGTGTTTATATATTTATTTATTTATTTTTAATTATTATTTATTTTATTTTTTAAATACATATTTGTTCTATATTTAATGTAAACACTATGCTTTGGCAATACATTGTAACAATTGTCATGCCAATAAAGCACATATTGAATTGAATTGAATTGAGAGAGAGAGAGAGAGAGAGAGAGAGAGAGAGAGAGAGAGAGAGACTTTTAAACATCTCTTTAATCACTTGAAAAAAAAACAATCAGCACTTATTAATTTATTTACTATGTTTTATTTTTTTGCATTACAGCTTAAGAAATCTCTTAGGCCTTATCCTTTTCTGTCAGTTTTACAGACAAAAAAATCCTAGAATCAGTTCATTTGTAGGGCACTGACAACATCATTTTATATAAATAGGTTAATAATTGTTAATTACAACATAAAAAAAATCTAAAGATAAATACACGTGGTCTTATAAATTTTTGTGCTGCAAATAATAATTAGAATTTCATGAAACTCAACACACATATCAGTATTAATGATAGACAGACACTGGCAAAAGCTCATAAAAGGGCGTGGAAGAGGCACTGCATAGCGCCACCTTTTCAGAAAACTTGGGGGGTTAGTTTTAGCTACAGTCACCAAAACTGGTACATATATTGGTATCATCAAGCTGGACAACCTTCTAATTTACAGTCATTAGCTACAACCAACAGGAAGTCGGCTATTTTGATTTGAATGTGGATATTTGGAAAAATATGGGTGTGAATTAATGCATACTCCTCAGAGGAGCATTATACTATACACACCAAACTTTGTCTACATGATGCCAAAACATTGAGGAACTTAAATTGTAAACGGATTTTGGATATCTTGAACGGTGTTGCCGTGACGATTTATTAAAGTAACAGTCTTTCACAGTCTTGATGGTTTTGATTAACCCTTTAATTGCTGTATCAATTAAAATCAGACTGCCAGAGGGTTACTGTAAATGCATGTGCTCGCTGTGCCCTTTTTTCTTGATGCCACCGGGATGGCGGTTGCACTGACAGCTTGGGCCCACCATCGCTGCTTGCAGCTATATTTATTATTATTATTCTTCTTCTCCGGAATGAATCGCATTTTTGAGGGCCTAAACATGCTCGAAAAGTCATGAAACTTTGCACGCGCATCAGAACTGGCGAAAATTTACATCTGATATATGTTTCAAAAGTGGGTGTGGCAAAATGGCTCGACAGCGCCACCTATACACTTTCAACGGAGTGAGCCTCGAGCTGCGTTTCACGTACAAGTATAAAAGTCGGTACACTGATGAAACATAACAATACCTACAAAAAAGTCTCTAGGTACGAAAATCCAAACCCAACAGGAAGTTGGTTATTTTGAATTTTCTCTGCAAATTTTGGGTCATTTTTGCCATTTTCAGGTGTCATACTTTAACGAACTCCTCCTAGAGATTAATTCAGATCAACAACAAATTTGGTCAGTCTAATCTAAAGCCCTTTGTGACGTTAAATTGCGAAGATCTAGAGTTTTCATTGAAGGGCGTGTCTGTGGCGGCCCGGCAAAATTCGATGTTTCGCCATGAAACAGGAAGTTGTTATAACTCAGCCATACAATGTCCGATCTACCCAAACTTCACATGTATGATAAGAGTCCTGACCTGAAGAGATTTACATGCCCACATTCAGTTATAGTCATAGCGCCACCTGCTGGCAACAGGAAGTGACATGTTTAACTCTCTAGCGAACTCCGCCTAGAGATTTCATGACATGAAAGTTATATTTGTTCAGTCTAATCTAAAGGCCTTTGGGATATTAAATTGTGAAGATCTTGAGTTTTCGTTGAAGGGCGTGTCCATGGTGGCTTGACAAAGCTCGATATCTCGCCATGGGAATACAAGTTGTTGTTACTCAGCCATAAAATGTCCGATCTGCCCCAAACTTCACAGGTTTGATAAGAGTCCTGGCCTGAACACATCTAAAGGCCAATATTGCATTATAATTATAGCGCCACCTGCTGGCAACAGGAAATGGCTTATTTTACACTAACATCAACATGCAATGTCCAATATTCACCAAACGTCACATGCTTGGAAAGAGTCATGGCCTGAAGACACTAAAGGCCAATATTCAGTTATAATCATAGCGCCACCTGTTGGCAACAGGATATGTCATGCTTTATACTAACTCAAACATACTATGCTCAATCTGCCCAAAACTTCATATGTTTGATAAATGTGTTGGCCTGAACACATCTAAAGGCCAATATTCAGTTATAAATATAGCGCCACTGCTGGCAACAGGATATGGCTTGTTTTACACTAACTTAAACATGCAATGACAAATCTGCACCAAACTTCACATGTATGGTAAGAGTCCTGGCCTGAAGGCATCTTAATTCATTTATAGTGATAGTGCCACCTGCTGGCAACAGGAAATGACTTGTTTTACACTAATTTAAACATACAATGTCCGATCAGCCCAAACTTCACATTTTTGATAAGAGTCCTGACCTGAAGACATCTAAAGGCCAGTATTCAGTTATAATCATAGCGCCACCTTTGGCAATAGGATATGTCATGCTTTATACAACTCAAACATACTATGCTCAATCTGCACCAAACTTCATATGTTTGATAAATGTGCTGGCCTGAACACATCTACATGCCAATATCCAGTTATAGTCATAGCGCCACCAGCTGGCAGCAGGAAGTTTGGCAGATATAAATGACTTTGACATATTCCTCCTGTATTTCTCACTTGAAATGCATATTGCTCACCGTTCATTGATTTCCAGAAGCCACCTTTGGCGGTGAGCCCGGGTGCGAGGGCCCGTTCATCGCTGCTTGCAGCTTTAATTAGGGCCCAAGCCAGTAAGGCGCAGGGCCCTCTTGTTCTTCTAAGGATTATTATTTTTTTTTTTTTTTTTATTTTTCTTTCAACCGTCCGGGGGTTTTTAGGGGCCTTAACGTGCTCAAAAACTCTTGAAAATTCGCACACACGTTGGAATCCGCGGCCATCAGGACGCCGCAGAGGCTGGGACCCGGGCGTGGCACAGGGGCTCTACGGCGCCCCCTGGAGCACTGTCTGAAAACTTGATGTATAGCTCACACATACTTGCACGTATTCATATAAAACTCGGTACACATATAGATCTCATTGAGCCGAACAACTTTCACACTGCATGTCATAGGCTCCGCCCAACAGGAAGTCGGCTATTCAGGGCTGTTTAAAAAACGCATGCTCTGGAATTTGATATACTCCTCTGAAGATTACCACCCGATTGCCACCAAACTCGGTGAACATGATCTCAAGACATTGGGGACGCAAAATTGCCAGGATATTTTTGATATCTCGAACGGTTTGCCCGTGGCGAGGCGATGAATTTATGGTGAAAAATGAGAGACAGGAAGCATCTAATAACATCCACATACATTGTCTGATTTTGATCAAACTTCAGGGTTTTGCTCGTTGTATGATGCCGAGCGCATAGATGTGACTATTAGGTGTCAAAGTTATAGCGCCACCAACTGGCAGCAGGAAGTGTGTCATTTTCAAAATGCTTTGAATTCAGCATCTTATTTTTAATCGATTTGCTTCAAACTTCATCAGAATAATGCCAAAACACGGCCGATGTAAAACTGTGAAGGGAATATTGATATCTATAATACTGTTGCCATGGCAACGTTTCAAACTTGAAAATTTGTTTCTGGTGATTTTGAAGCAGATAACATGTTTAGAATGTCATGAAACTCAACACACATATGAGTATTAATGTTATTGAGACACCGGAAAAAGCTCATAAACGGGCGTGGAAGAGGCACTCTATAGCGCCACCTTTTGTCAAAATGGGGGGGTTAGTTTTAGCTACAGACACCAAACTCGGTACATAAATTATTCTAATCAAGCCGGACAACTTTCTAATTTACACTCATTAGCTACGACCAACAGGAAGCCGGCTATCTTTTTTTTAAATGTCATTTACGGGGAATATCAAGCTGTAAATAAATTCATACTCCTCCAAGCAGAAACAAGTAGTTCACACCAAACTTTGTCAACATGATGCCAATATACTGAAGATGCTAAATTGCTAACGGATTTAGGATATCTTGAACGGTGTATTAATGGCGATTTGTTAAAGTTACAGTAAAAAAGAGCAGTTATTTTCTTATATCTTTAAAGTGCAGCTTCCAAACACTTCAAAACTTTTTACATACATAGAGCAAGTCATTCTGAAGAAGTATGGTTAGTTTCATGACTTTACAAAAGGTCTATGAATAACAGAAAATTAATAAACTATCAAGACATTTGATCACACTGGCTCTGTGTATGTGGGGGGATGGGTGAGTCTATGTGTTAAGTGTGAGTGTTAGGAGGTGGGTGAGAGAGACAGAGAGAGAGACACAGAGAGAGACAGAGAGAGAGAGAGAGAAACAGAGAGAGAGACACAGAGAGAGAGAGAGAGAGAGACAGAGAGAGAGAGAGAGAGACTTTTAAACATCTCTTTAATCACTAGAAAAAAAATCATTCAGTATTTATTTATTTAATTATTCGTTTTATTTTATTTTATTTATTTAATTATTCTATTTTTTTGTATTATAGCTTAAGAAATCTCCTACGCCTTATCTTTTTCTGTCAGTCTTGGGGACAAAAAATAAATAAAAATAAAAATCCAAGAACCAGTTAATTTGTTAAAGTTTATTAAAGTTACAATAATAAAGAGAGCAGTTATTTTCTTATATCTTTAAAGTGCAGCTTCCAAACACTTCAACACTTTTTACATACATAGAGCAAGTCATTCTGAAGAAGTATGGTTAGTTTCATGACTTTACAAAAGGTCTATGAATAACAGAAAATTAAAAAATCTAGCAGACAACTGATCTTGTGCACTGTGTGTGTATGTGTATATGTGTGTGTGTGTGTGTGTGTGGATGGGTGTGTGTGAGTGTGGAAGTGAGGAGCTGGGTGAGGGGTGGGTGAGGGAGAGGGAGAGAGACGGAGAGAGAGAGAGAGAGAGAGAGAGAGAGAGAGAGAGAGAGAGAAATAACACTTCATAATGATTGCACACTATGAATCATTAGGTAAGCATTAGTAATAGTTAGTTCATCCTTTATAAAGCATTGCCCCAATATTAATATTCATTAGTAAGTAGTTTATAAATACAGCTATAAATGCCTTGTTCTTTACTTATTAGGCATATCTATTACAAAGGAGATTTAAAGGCTCAGTTATCTTCCTAACACAAAAAATAAACAAACACAACACAGAGGGATACAACACATACATATTTTTTTTCAAGATACAAAAAATGAAACTGTACACTTGAATTTTTTATTTTATTTTATTTTTTACAATGAAATTTCAGAGGTTTATATATTGAGCGTTCGCGTTAGTTCTGGCAGGTCACGTGAGTCAAGCTTGCATCAGCTGATTCTCAGCTGATCACATCTACCTATAGGAATACGACACATATCGCGGCATTCCTATATAAGCTCTATTCGGTATTAATCAGCAGCTTTTCCCGCTTGCTCAGGAGCAAATTGCGCATCGCTGCTCGCAAATTAAATCTGTTGCGCCGTGCTTCAGAACATCTGAAATCAACATCAAAGATAAGCGAATGCCCATTTAATCATATCGCTGTGTATATCGCGTGGTCTGCAATTGCATTAACTATAGTGATTGTTAGCAGTTCGCATTGTTTGCTGGAGCAAAATATTAAGGATATTTGCAGCAGCTTTCACGCTTCTGTTTATACTGCTGGAGCAAGTGCAATCTTGAGTATGTAATCGCTTTGAGGACACGCCGATAGTAACGGACAGAAGAACAGGTTAAATGAATAAGCATTCTCGTATGCGTTCAACCGTGGTTCGACGTTCAGCGCGTAATTCCTAAGGTTAGATGTTTTCATTAGCTGAGAGTGTGCGCTTGTTCAGCTGCACGCGGCGTCAGAAGCACGTGTTTAATGGCTTCTATATAAATAAGAATATTCAGATTAATGACAAGTCATTCGAAGTATTTCAGCAGAGTGCCGCTCAATACTTATTCAAATTCATAATCTCTGATTTGCTGGTATGTGCTCTTGCATGAGTATGCACGAAACACGTTTGATGATCGTATGATCACTCTCCGTGTTTTAAGGAACGTGCTTTGATTCATCGTTCAGCTTCTCTCTGTAAGCAATCCTGTTTTCTTAATTTAAATCAATAACTGGTATAGCGCTTCCAAAAACGTTCTTAGCATTGCAGCGGAGATGACAGCTAAGCTATATCATCCCTCACTCAATAGTTTAAAGGGGAAAAAAAAAAAAAAAAAAAAATAAAATATATATATATATTTTCACCCTTAATCATTTCTGATGTCTTCACGAGATAAGCCAAGTTCTCATTTCATTCTCATGGCTCATGCTACGTAGCAAATATGTTATTGTCAAATCTGCTCGTTGTTTAAGGCTAGTTGTTCAGTATGTTTACTAGGCACACTGTCGCTTTAGGGTATTGGTTGTATTTTTACACGCTGGTAATATTAACTGTTACATCCCTAGGATGTATGTGTTTTATTAAAATGCATTAGTGTATTTTCCTGACCTTTGGGGTGGTAATGTTTCCCCTGTGTGTGCTCTCTCTCCCTCTATCTCTCTCACTCTCTGCTTGCTTGGCAGTTGCAATTGCCCACAGGTGATGCTCATCAGAGAGTGTGCTGCAGACGGTGATGCTACAAAGAGCAGTGAACACTGCTTGGAGAGGTTCACGTCTCCCCTGCTCCAGACTGTTGGGTGTTTCTTTTAAATATCTTTTGATTGTGGTTTTTAAAAAAAAAAAAAAAAAAGTCTGTTGAATGATAACTTCTGAGTGCAAGCTGTATTCCTTTTGATTCCCGCTGACCAGCAGTGTGTACTGAATCTACAAGTTGATTAGTCAAGTAAATGGTTGTTGCATTTCTGTGGCAGAGGACTGGGGTTATTCCTCCTCGTTTTATTCATTGCTTCCTTTTTATAAGTTTTAGTTAACCTGTTAATCTTATCACAGCTGAGGCTTGGTTTTAAATCGATTGTTTTAGGCTGTCTGTTATGAACCAGGTTGATGCCTTAGGCTCAGTGTTGGGAATGTTGCTCATTAACTTATCCTATTATTTTCCACAGCTGTTTAAGTCGGTGATATACTGTTGCTTAAGCTATAGTGTATTGGTAAGTGCTCGATACTCGGCGTGCAGTATGTAGATTTCACTACTACAGGTTATTTATGCCAACGATTATCTGGATAAGCCAACATGCCTATTGCCTAAATTTGGGTATTCACAAATGCTGTACGGCATAAAGGGGCATGCTGCTCTTCTCAGCTGCTTATTAAAGAAGAGCACCCCTTCGCTAATGCTCTCCTTCTGTAAACGGCATGCTGCCTCAATCTATGCTATTCTGAAGGTCTTGCTTAAAGCTATCAGGGTATCAGGATTTTGCCGCTTGTTAAGGCTTATCTAGTGTTCGGTATCATGTTTGTGCTAGAACTGCTCGTGGTTTAAGCGATTGGTTGTTACTGCAAGTGCTGGAATCTGGTAAACTTTAACAGCAAGAAGCTAATGTTAAGCTGTTTAAGGATATGATTGTTCTCGAAATATGCTCGCTGCCAATGGCTTGTCTAGTATTAGGGATGCCATTTCTTTAAGTTCTGATTATTGCAGCACGCTGTGATTAAGCAAGCGTCAAGCTTGTTGCATTAAGCATAGAGTAAGACAAGGAATTTGTTTAAGCTCACGTGTGTTGTCAGTTGTGGTCACGTAACGCTATGAGCGCAAATGACAATGAAGGCGACAAACCTGTAACTGAAGAGTTGATTTATTGATTCATTATATGCTGTTATAGTTTAAATGGATTCTGAGCTTTAGGCAGGTTGAATCTGCGATTGGATCAGATAATTTGCTTGCTCTATGGCTGCAGTGTGCTGCGTCTGCTGCAAACTCGTCCGCCAATTATAGTGTTTTTTTCTGCATCTATAATTTTTTTTTTTTTTTTTTCAGGTTAAAGAGCCTTGCTGCTCTTCTCAAGCTGCTTATAAAGAAGAGCACCCCCTCGCTGCTTCTCTTCTTAAAGGGCATGCTGCCCCAGTCTATGCTATTTCAGAAGGTTGTTGCTTAAAGCTGTTAGGGTAGTGAGATTTTTCCTTCAGGTTAAAGAGCCTTGCTGCTCTTCTCAAGCTGCTTATAAAGAAGAGCACCCCTTCGCT
This sequence comes from Aspiorhynchus laticeps, assembly GCA_023376895.1. Lineage (NCBI taxonomy): Eukaryota > Metazoa > Chordata > Actinopteri > Cypriniformes > Cyprinidae > Aspiorhynchus > Aspiorhynchus laticeps. The sequence continues at coordinate 34,702,286 of CM041816.1, read as the reverse complement.
GCTTCTCTTCTTAAAGGGCATGCTGCCCCAGTCTATGCTATTTCAGAAGGTTGTTGCTTAAAGCTGTTAGGGTAGTGAGATTTTTTTTTTTCAGGTTAAAGAGCCTTGCTGCTCTTCTCAAGCTGCTTATAAAGAAGAGCACCCCTTCGCTGCTTCTCTTCTTAAAGGGCATGCTGCCCCAGTCTATGCTATTTCAGAAGGTTGTTGCTTAAAGCTGTTAGGGTAGTGAGATTTTTCCTTCAGGTTAAAGAGCCTTGCTGCTCTTCTCAAGCTGCTTATAAAGAAGAGCACCCCTTCGCTGCTTCTCTTCTTAAAGGGCATGCTGCCCCAGTCTATGCTATTTCAGAAGGTCGTTGCTTAAAGCTGTTAGGGTAGTGAGATTTTTCTTTTTTTTTAGTGCTTATCTAGTGCTCAAGATCATGCTTGTTGCTAGACCTGCTTGTTGCTTTAAGTTATTGGTTGTACTGCAAGTGCTGATACTTGGTTAAACTGGCAACAGCAGAAGCTGTTTAGGCCATCTGATTGTTCTTGAAATATGCTTGCTGCTTATGGCTCATCTAGTTATTGGGACTGCTATTTCCTTAAGTTTCTCTGACTACTGCAAGTTCTGTGAATTTAAGCAAGCAACATGCTTGTTGCAAATCTATCGAGTGTATTGGTAAGGATTTTGTCTTCGCTCACATGGGTTGTCAGATTGAGGACGTAACACAATGAGCACAATGTCAATGGGAGACGACACCTGTAAACAGATGAGTAGATTTGAGTTATTATATGCTATTTATAGTTTTTAAATAGATGCTGAAGCTTTAGGCCAGGTAGAACCTGCGATCTTTGAACCATTCATTGCTCGCTCCTTTGGCTGCAGTACGCTGTGTTTGCTGTAGATTAGGCTACCAATTTTAGTGGGTTTCTGCATATTTTTCAGGTATTGCATTAAAGGGGCTTGCTGCTCTTCTTAGCTGCTTATAAAGAAGAGCACCCCTTCACTGCCTTCTGTAAGGGGCCGCTGCCCCAGTCTCTGCTATTATATGCTATTTTATAGTTTTTAAATAGATGCTGAAGCTTTAGGCCAGGTAGAACCTGCGATCCTTGAACCATTCATTGCTCGCTCCTATGGCTGCAGTACGCTGTGTTTGCTGTAGATTAGGCTGCCAATTTTAGTGGGTTTCTGCATATTTTTCAGGTATTACATTAAAGGGGCTTGCTGCTCTTCTTAGCTGCTTATAAAGAAGAGCACCCCTTCACCGCCTTCTGTAAGGGGCCGCTGCCCCAGTCTCTGCTATTTCAGAAGGATATGGATCTTTCAGAATGCCATCAGTTGTGGTTTGGGCGGTTCTGGCCTATCGTTGTGTCGGGGGTTCTGGCCTATCGTTTGTGTTGGGGGGGTTATTATTATTGCTGCTCTCCCTGCTCATTCATGACGGGCTGTATGGATGGGCAGGGAGTTTTTGCACAGAACAGAACCATACCGCCAAACCAAACTTTATGCTAAGTATCTATCATTTTGACGATAGTGGTCCTGACATAAATTGAGCGTTCGCGTTAGTTCTGGCAGGTCACGTGAGTCAAGCTTGCATCAGCTGATTCTCAGCTGATCACATCTACCTATAGGAATACGACACATATCGCGGCATTCCTATATAAGCTCTATTCGGTATTAATCAGCAGCTTTTCCCGCTTGCTCAGGAGCAAATCACCCTCCTCCATCCCCAACTCCTCCTTTCGCAGTCAGGACTTGGCTTTCTGATATTCCTTGCTAAATCAGACTCTTTTGTTGAATAATTATACACTTAAATATCATTAAGTACATTAATGATATCTGCTTTGTTCTGTTCTGTTAACCCTCGGGGGGTATTATTATTGCTGCTCTCCCTGCTCATTCATGACGGGCTGTATGGATGGGCAGGGAGTTTTTGCACAGAACAGAACCATACCGCCAAACCAAACTTTATGCTAAGTATCTATCATTTTGACGATAGTGGTCCTGACATAATTCATTTTTTATCAAGTGTACAGTTGTAGGGTTTCATTTTTTGCATCTTGAAAAAAATATTTGTGTTCTGTATCCCTCTGTGTTGTGTTTGTTTAACTTTTCTGTTTGGGAGATAAATGAGTCTTTTAATCTGGGCAGTCAGGGGCAGCAGGGCCTTCTCTGCTGGCCCTATAAAAAAATGAAATAGTGTGAAAAAATGTTTTTATTGATTATTTGGGTATCATTTTCATTTTTGTAATGTCTACAAAATTGCCTATGATTAGTTTAGTTGAGGTTGAACTGGAATATCCTACATAAAAAAAGTCTGAGGCCAGCACTACAGATAGTACTACCCTTTTGTTGAAAGACGTCACATCTGATTTGTTACGAGCATTAGTGACAGAATCATCAGCCAAACAAATTTTGACGTTTAATGACAGCCCGCCCTCTGGGTCTAGCTACGTGCCCAGTGCTACCCCTTGTGTTAAACCACCCCTCTAGTCAGGGATTTCCAGAGATGGTCCTCACTGCAGAACACAAGATCCAGGGGGTGTGGCTGGATCACTCCTCCCACCTTACATACACCTAAACCTACCATCTCCACCTACATTGTCTGATTTTGATCAAACTTCAGGGGTTTGTTCGGTGTATGATGGCGATCGCATAGATGTGACTATCAGAAGTCAAAGTTATAGCGCCACCATCTGGCAGCAGGAAGTGTGTCATTTTCAAAATGCTTTGAATTCAGCATTTTACTTTTACTCGATTTGTTTCAAACTACATCAGAATAATGTCAAAACACGGCCCATGTAAAACTGTTGAGGGAATATTGATATCTAAAATACTGTTGCCATGGCAACGTGTCAAACTTGAATATTCTTTTCCGGTGATTTTGAGGCGGATAACATGCTTAGATTTTCATGAAACTCAACACACATATCAGTATTAATGATAGATAGACACTGGCAAAAGCTCATAAAAGGGCGTGGAAGAGGCACTGCATAGCGCCACCTTTTCAGAAAACTTGGGGGGTTAGTTTTATCTAGTCACCAAACTTGGTACATATTTTGGTCTCATCAAGCTGGACAACTTTCTAATTTACAGTCATTAGCTACACCCAAAAGGAAGTCGGCTATTTTGATTTGAATGTGGATATTTGGAAAAATATGGGTGTGAATTAATGCATACTCATCAGAGGAGCATTATACTATACACACCAAACTTTGTCTACATGATGCCAAAACATTCAGGAACTTAAAATTTGTAAACGGATTTTGGATATCTTGAACATTGTTGCCGTGACAATTTATTAAAGTAACAGTCTTTCACAGTCTTGATGGTTTGGATTAACCCTTTAATTGCTGTATCAATTAAAACCAGACTGCCAGAGGGTTACTGTAAATGCATGTGCTCGCTGTGCCCCTTTTTCGTGATGCCACCGGCGTGGCGGTTGCACTGACAGCTTGGGCCCGCCATCGCTGCTTGCAGCTATATTGAATCATTGTTCCCCTAAGGATTTGGTTTTTTTTATTCAACCATCCGGGTACTTTTGGGGGCCTTAACGTGCTCAAAAACTCTTGAAAATAGGCACACACGTTGGAATCCGCTGCCGTCAGGACGCCACAGAGGCTGGGACCCGGGCGTGGCACAGGGGCTCTACGGCGCCCCTAGAACACAGTCTGAAAACTTGATGTATAGCTCACACATACTTGCACGTATTCATATGAAACTCGGTACACATATAGATCTCATTGAGCTGAACAACTTTCATCCTGCATTTCATAGGCTCCGCCCGACAGGAAGTCGGCTATTAAGGGCTGTTTAAAAAGCGCATGCTCTGGAATTTGATATACTCCTCTGAGGATTACTACCCGATTGCCACCAAACTCGGTGAACATGATCTCAAGACATTGGGGACGCAAAATTGCCAGGATATTTTTGATATCTCGAACGGTTTGCCCGTGGCGAGGCGATTAATTTATGGCAAAAAATGAGAGACAGGAAGCATCTAATAACATCCACATACATTGTCTGATTTTGATCAAACTTCAGGGTTTTGTTCGATGTATGATGGCGATCGCATAGATGTGACTATCAGAAGTCAAAGTTATAGCGCCACCATCTGGCATCAGGAAGTGTGTCATTTTCAAAATGCTTTGAATTCAGCATTTTACTTTTACTCGATTTTTTTCAAACTACATCAGAATAATGTCAAAACACGGCCCATGTAAAACTGTTGAGGGAATATTGATATTTAAAATACTGTTGCCATGGCAACATGTCAAACTTGAATATTCTTTTCCAGTGATTTTGAGGCAGATAACATGCTTAGAATTTCATGAAACTCAACACACATATCAGTATTAATGATAGATAGACACTGGCAAAAGCTCATAAAAGGGCGTGGAAGAGGCACTGCATAGCGCCACCTTTTCAGAAAACTTGTGGGGTTAGTTTTAGCTACAGTCACCAAACTTGGTACATATATTGGTCTCATCAAGCTGGACAACCTTCTAATTTACAGTCATTAGCTACAACCAACAGGAAGTCGGCTATTTTGATTTGAATGTGGATATTTGGAAAAAATATGGGTGTGAATTAATGCATACTCCTCAGAGGAGCATTATACTATACACACCAAACTTTGTCTACATGATGACAAAACATTCAGGAACTTAAATTTGTAAACGGATTTTGGATATCTTGAACGGTGTTGCCGTGACAATTTATTAAAGTAACAGTCTTTCACAGTCTTGATGGTTTGGATTAACCCTTTAATTGCTGTATCAATTAAAACCAGACTGCCAGAGGGTTACTGTAAATGCATGTGCTCGCTGTGCCCCTTTTTCGTGATGCCACCGGCGTGGCGGTTGCACTGACAGCTTGGGCCCGCCATCGCTGCTTGCAGCTATATTGAATCATTGTTCCCCTAAGGATTTGGTTTTTTTATTCAACCATCCGGGTACTTTTGGGGGCCTTAACGTGCTCAAAAACTCTTGAAAATAGGCACACACGTTGGAATCCGCTGCCGTCAGGACGCCACAGAGGCTGGGACCCGGGCGTGGCACAGGGGCTCTACGGCGCCCCCTAGAACACAGTCTCAAAAACTTGATGTATAGCTCACACATACTTGCACGTATTCATATGAAACTCGGTACACATATAGATCTCATTGAGCTGAACAACTTTCATCCTGCATTTCATAGGCTCCGCCCAACAGGAAGTCGGCTATTCAGGGCTGTTTAAAAAACCATGCTCTGGAATTTGATATACTCCTCTGAAGATTACCACCCGATTGCCACCAAACTCGGTGAACATGATCTCAAGACATTGGGGACGCAAAATTGCCAGGATATTTTTGATATCTCGAACGGTTTGCCCGTGGCGAGGCGATGAATTTATGGCGAAAAATGAGAGACAGGAAGCGTCTAATAACATCCACATACATTGTCTGATTTTGATCAAACTTCAGGGTTTTGTTCGTTGTTTGATGCCGAGCGCATAGATGTGACTATTAGGAGTCAAAGTTATAGCGCCACCAACTGGCAGCAGGAAGTGTGTCATTTTCAAAATGCTTTGAATTCAGCATCTTATTTTTAATCGATTTGCTTCAAACTTCATCAGAATAATGTCAAAGCATGGCCGATGTAAAACTGTGAAGGGAATATTGATATCTATAATACTGTTGCCATGGCAACGTTTCAAACTTGAAAATTTGTTTCTGGTGATTTTGAAGCAGATAACATGTTTAGAATGTCATGAAACTCAACACACATATGAGTATTAATGATAGTTAGACACTGGAAAAAGCTCATAAACGGGCGTGGAAGAGGCGCTCTATAGCGCCACCTTTTGTCAAAAATGGGGGGGTTAGTTTTAGCTACAGACACCAAACTCGGTACATAAATTGTTCTATTCAAGCCGGACAACTTTCTAATTTACACTCATTAGCTACAACCAACAGGAAGCCAGCTATCTTTTTTTTTTATTTAATTTTCGGGGAATATCAAGCTGTAAATAAATTGATACTCCTCGAAGCAGAAACAAGTAGTTCACACCAAACTTTGTCAACATGATGCCAATATACTGAAGATGCTAAATTGCTAACGGATTTAGGATATCTTGAACGGTGTATTAATGGCGATTTGTTAAAGTTACAGTAAAAAAGAGAGCAGTTATTTTCTTATCTTTAAAGTGCAGCTTCCAAACACTTCAAAACTTTTTACATACATAGAGCAAGTCATTCTGAAGAAGTATGATTAGTTTCATGACTTTACAAAAGGTCTATGAATAACAGAAAATTAATAAACTATCAAGACATTTGATCACACTGGCTCTGTGTATGTGGGGGGATGGGTGAGTGTGTGTTAAGTGTGAGTGTGAGGAGGGGGGTGAGAGAGACAGACAGAGAGACCCAGAGAGAGAGAGAGACTTTTAAACATCTCTTTAATCACTAGAAAAAAATCAATCAGTATTTATTTATTTAATTATTCTTTTTATTTTATTTTATTTTATTTATTTATTTAATTATTCATTTTATTTTTTAATTTTTTTTTTTTTTTTTTTTGCATTATAGCTTTTCCTAGGCCTTATATTTTTCTGTCAGTCTTAGGGACAAAAAAATATAAAAATCCAAGAACCAGTTAATTTGTAGGGCACTGATAACATCATTTTATATAATTAGGTTAATAATTATGTTAATTACAACATAAAAAAATCTAAAGATACATACACGTGGTCTTATAATTTTTTGTGCTGCAAATAATAATTTGACAGTAATTTGATACTGAACTCTGACACCCTCTGACATGATATTCATCTGAATTTACATCATCTCATGAATGTAACAGTAAAACAGTTCAGCTCACAGATGAAGACTAAGCTGTAATGCAGGCAAAATATTTCACAAATGCTTATAGATCATTAAAATAATTATTAAATATGTTAATATCTCGAACAGTGTGGCAATGGTGATTTATTAAAATAACAGTAAAAAAAGATAGCAGTAATTTTCTTGTATCTTTAAAGTGCAGCTTCCAAACACTTCATAAAAAATTACATACACAGAACAAGTCATTCTTAGGAAATGTGATTAATTTCATGAATATACAATACACTATGGATAGCAGAAAATTTTAAAACTAACAGACTTTTGATGTCACTCTCCTTCTGTCTGTGTGTGTGTGTGTGTTCAGAGTTAGGGTGACACTGAGAGAGAGAGAGAGAGAGAGAGACAGAACCTGAAAAGAGAGAGAGAGGGTCCTGAAGCTGCAAACACAAACTAACATGACTAACAACATCCAGCATCAGGACACTGAAACACCCATTCACAAAATTCTGCCCACCCAAATTATTAAAACACTAAAAGAAAATGATCTAACCTATTGGAATGAAACAACAGAAAAACAAAGTAAACTTGAATGTTATTTGACCCTAAATAGAGATTACACAACTGCAGAATATCTGAGTACAGTGAAAGACTGTAAATTAAGAAGACAAATGACGTAGTACAGACTGAGCGGTCATACTCTGACTATAGAGACGGGCAGATATCGACAGCACTGGCTGCCCAGAGAGAGCCGCATCTGCCCATACTGTACCCATGGAGAAGTGGAGACAGAGCAACACTTCCTTACCACCTGCTATGAAGAAATTAGAAAGAAATTTTATCTTAAATTGGAAATACTTTACCCTGACTTCAAAATGTTAAACAAGAAAACACAACTTCAATATTTATTAGATGAAAAACAAGATTGCATCTTACTAGCAGCAAGATACATTGACACCTGTCACAAAAAGAGGGAGGAGTCAACAAATCAGTGATGCACCCACACACACACACAAACAAACACAAACACACACACACACACACACACACACACCACACTAAATTTTAAATTGTTCATAGAATTCTAGAATTCGTAGAATTGATTTGTTCTATTTTGTTTAATTATATATACATGCATGTGTTTATATATATATTTATTTATTTTTAATTATTTATTTTATTTTTTAAATACATATTTGTTCTATACTTAATGTAAACACTATGCTTTGGCAATACATTGTAACAATTGTCATGCCAATAAAGCACATATTGAATTGAATTGAATTTAATTGAGAGAGAGAGAGAGAGAGAGAGACTGAGACTTTTAAACATCTCTTTAATCACTTGAAAAAAAAAACAATCAGCACTTATTAATTTATTTACTATGTTTTATTTTTTTGCATTACAGCTTAAGAAATCTCTTAGGCCTTATCCTTTTCTGTCAGTTTTACAGACAAAAAAATCCTAGAATCAGTTAATTTGTAGGGCACTGACAACATAATTTTATATAAATAGGTTAATAATTGTTAATTACAACATAAAAAAAATCTAAAGATAAATACACGTGGTCTTATAAATTTTTGTGCTGCAAATAATAATTAGAATTTCATGAAACTCAACACACATATCAGTATTAATGATAGACAGACACTGGCAAAAGCTCATAAAAGGGCGTGGAAGAGGCACTGCATAGCGCCACCTTTTCGGAAAACTTGGGGGGTTAGTTTTAGCTACAGTCACCAAAACTGGTACATATATTGGTCTCATCAAGCTGGACAACCTTCTAATTTACAGTCATTAGCTACAACCAACAGGAAGTCGGCTATTTTGATTTGAATGTGGATATTTGGAAAAATATGGGTGTGAATTAATGCATACTCCTCAGAGGAGCATTATACTATACACACCAAACTTTGTCTACATGATGCCAAAACATTGAGTAACTTAAATTGTAAACGGATTTTGGATATCTTGAACGGTGTTGCCGTGACGATTTATTAAAGTAACAGTCTTTCACAGTCTTGATGGTTTGGATTAACCCTTTAATTGCTGTATCAATTAAAACCAGACTGCCAGAGGGTTACTGTAAATGCATGTGCTCGCTGTGCCCATTTTTCTTGATGCCACCGGGGTGGCGGTTGCACTGACAGCTTGGGCCCACCATCGCTGCTTGCAGCTATATTTTTTTTTTTTTTTTTTTTTTTTTTTTTTTTTTATTCAACCATCCGGGTACTTTTGGGGGCCTTAACATGCTCAAAAACTCTTGAAAATTCGCACGCACGTTGGAATCTGTTGGCGTCCGGACGCCACAGAGGCTGGGACCCGGGCGCGGCACAGGGGCTCTACGGCGCCCCCTAGAACACAGTTTGAAAACTTGATGTATAGCTCACACATGCTTGCACGTATTCATATAAAACTCGGTACACATATAGATCTCATTGAGCCGAACAAATTTCACACTGCATGTCATTGGCTCCGCCCAACAGGAAGTCGGCTATTCAGGGCTGTTTAAAAAACCATGCTCTGGAATTTGATATACTCCTCTGAAGATTACCACCCGATTGCCACCAAACTCGGTGAACATGATCTCAAGGCATTGGGGACGCAAAATTGCCAGGATATTTTTGATATCTCGAACGGTTTGCCCGTGGCGAGGCGATGAATTTATGGCGAAAAATGAGAGACAGGAAGCGTCTAATAACATCCACATACATTGTCTGATTTTGATCAAACTTCAGGGTTTTGTTCGTTGTTTGATGCCGAGCGCATAGATGTGACTATTAGGAGTCAAAGTTATAGCGCCACCAACTGGCAGCAGGAAGTGTGTCATTTTCAAAATGCTTTGAATTCAGCATCTTATTTTTAATCGATTTGCTTCAAACTTCATCAGAATAATGTCAAAGCACGGCCGATGTAAAACTGTGAAGGGAATATTGATATCTATAATACTGTTGCCATGGCAACGTTTCAAACTTGAAAATTTGTTTTTGGTGATTTTGAAGCAGATAACATGTTTAGAATGTCATGAAACTCAACACACATATGAGTATTAATGATAGTTAGACACTGGAAAAAGCTCATAAACGGGCGTGGAAGAGGCGCTCTATAGCGCCACCTTTTGTCAAAAATGGGGGGGTTAGTTTTAGCTACAGACACCAAACTCGGTACATAAATTGTTCTATTCAAGCCGGACAACTTTCTAATTTACACTCATTAGCTACGACCAACAGGAAGCCAGCTATCTTTTTTTTTTAATTTAATTTTCGGGGAATATCAAGCTGTAAACAAATTGATACTCCTCCAAGCAGAAACAAGTAGTTCACACCAAACTTTGTCAACATGATGCCAATATACTGAAGATGCTAAATTGCTAACGGATTTAGGATATCTTGAACGGTGTATTAATGGCGATTTGTTAAAGTTACAGTAAAAAGGAGAGCAGTTCTTTTCTTATCTTTAAAGTGCAGCTTCCAAACACTTCAAAACTTTTTACATACATAGAGCAAGTCATTCTGAAGAAGTATGATTAGTTTCATGACTTTACAAAAGGTCTATGAATAACAGAAAATTAATAAACTATCAAGACATTTGATCACACTGGCTCTGTGTATGTGGGGGGATGGGTGAGTCTGTGTTAAGTGTTAGTGTGAGGAGGGGGGTGAGAGAGACAGACAGAGAGACTCAGAGAGAGAGAGAGACTTTTAAACATCTCTTTAATCACTAGAAAAAAATCAATCAGTATTTATTTATTTAATTATTCTTTTTATTTTATTTTATTTATTTATTTAATTATTCATTTAATTTTTTTTTTTTTTTTTTTTTTTTTTTTGCATTATAGCTTAAGAAATTTCCTAGGCCTTATCTTTTTCTGTCAGTCTTAGGGACAAAAAAATATAAAAATCCAAGAACCAGTTAATTTGTAGGGCACTGATAACATCATTTTATATAATTAGGTTAATAATTATGTTAATTACAAGATAAAAAAATCTAAAGATACATACACGTGGTCTTATAATTTTTTGTGCTGCAAATAATAATTTGACTGTAATTTGATACTGAACTCTGACACCCTCTGACATGATATTCATCTGAATTTACATCATCTCATGAATGTAACACTAAAACAGTTCAGCTCACAGATGAAGACTAAGCTGTAATGCAGGCAAAATATTTCACAAATGCTTATAGATCATTAAAATAATTATTAAAAATGGTAATATCTCGAACAGTGTGGCAATGGTGATTTATTAAAATAACAGTAAAAAAAGATAGCAGTAATTTTCTTGTATCTTTAAAGTGCAGCTTCCAAACACTTCATAAAAAAATTACATACACAGAACAAGTCATTCTTAGGAAATGTGATTAATTTCATGAATATACAATACACTATGGATAGCAGAAAATTTTAAAACTATCAGACTTTTGATGTCACTCTCCTTCTGTCTGTGTGGGGGGATGTGTGTGTGTGTGTGTTCAGAGTCAGGGTGACACTGAGAGAGAGAGAGAGAGAGAGAGAGAGAGAACCTGAAGAGAGAGAGAGAGGGTCCTGAAGCTGCAAACACAAACTAACATGACTAACAACATCCAGCATCAGGACACTGAAACACCCATCCACAAAATTCTGCCCACCCAAATTATAAAAACACTAAAAGAAAATGATCTAACCTATTGGAATGAAACAACAGAAAAACAAAGTAAACTTGAATGTTATTTGACCCTAAATAGAGATTACACAACTGCAGAATATCTGAGTACAGTGAAAGACTGTAAATTAAGAAGACAAATGACGAGGTACAGACTGAGCGGTCATACTCTGACTATAGAGACGGGCAGATATCGACAGCACTGGCTGCCCAGAAAGAGCCGCATCTGCCCATACTGTACCCATGGAGAAGTGGAGACAGAGCAACACTTCCTTACCACCTGCTATGAAGAAATTAGAAAGAAATTTTATCTTAAATTTGAAATACTTTACCCTGACTTCAAAATGTTAAACAAGAAAACACAACTTCAATATTTATTAGATGAAAAACAAGATTGTATCTTACTAGCAGCAAGATACATTGACACCTGTCACAAAAAGAGGGAGGAGTCAACAAATCAGTGATGCGCCCACACACACACAAACAAACACAAACACACACACACACACACACACACACACCACACTAAATTTTAAATTGTTCATAGAATTCTAGAATTCGTAGAATTGATTTGTTCTATTTTGTTTAATTATATATACATGCATGTGTTTATATATTTATTTATTTATTTATTTTTAATTATTATTTATTTTATTTTTTAAATACATATTTGTTCTATATTTAATGTAAACACTATGCTTTGGCAATACATTGTAACAATTGTCATGCCAATAAAGCACATATTGAATTGAATTGAATTGAGAGAGAGAGAGAGAGAGAGAGAGAGAGAGAGAGAGAGAGAGAGAGAGACTTTTAAACATCTCTTTAATCACTTGAAAAAAAAAAACAATCAGCGCTTATTAATTTATTTACTATGTTTTATTTTTTTGCATTACAGCTTAAGAAATCTCTTAGGCCTTATCCTTTTCTGTCAGTTTTACAGACAAAAAAATCCTAGAATCAGTTAATTTGTAGGGCACTGACAACATAATTTTATATAAATAGGTTAATAATTGTTAATTACAACATAAAAAAAATCTAAAGATAAATACACGTGGTCTTATAAATTTTTGTGCTGCAAATAATAATTAGAATTTCATGAAACTCAACACACATATCAGTATTAATGATAGACAGACACTGGCAAAAGCTCATAAAAGGGCATGGAAGAGGCACTGCATAGCGCCACCTTTTCAGAAAACTTGGGGGGTTAGTTTTAGCTACAGTCACCAAAACTGGTACATATATTGGTATCATCAAGCTGGACAACCTTCTAATTTACAGTCATTAGCTACAACCAACAGGAAGTCGGCTATTTTGATTTGAATGTGGATATTTGGAAAAATATGGGTGTGAATTAATGCATACTCCTCAGAGGAGCATTATACTATACACACCAAACTTTGTCTACATGATGCCAAAACATTGAGGAACTTAAATTGTAAACGGATTTTGGATATCTTGAACGGTGTTGCCGTGACGATTTATTAAAGTAACAGTCTTTCACAGTCTTGATGGTTTTGATTAACCCTTTAATTGCTGTATCAGTTAAAATCAGACTGCCAGAGGGTTACTGTAAATGCATGTGCTCGCTGTGCCCTTTTTTCTTGATGCCACCGGGGTGGCGGTTGCACTGACAGCTTGGGCCCACCATCGCTGCTTGCAGCTATATTTATTATTGTTATTATTATAATTATTATACATTTTTATGTATCAGCTGCCAGAGTTCGTGCCAGGAGTCACGATCGTTTGTCTCAATTTCTGCTGCAAACTACACAGTTTTATTTTTAAATAAAAGATTTGATGATGCATATTATCTACCAGCAAGCAGATGCGACCAGAATATGAACCCAATAAGCTAAAAAATCACTTTTATTGTCACATCATCACATCACATGTGCCTTGATGAGTGAAATTCTTGAGAGCGTGCTCCATACAGTGCAGAAACAATTAACATATAGACAGTACCATTACTTACAGACTTATACAGATGACAATGTGTAATATACACATACGTATACTCAGTACACACAGTGTAATGTTAGACATACTTACAGTTATCAATACACATTATACACCGTATGTACACATTCTACATTATGTACACATATATACATACACAGTAATATGCAAAGGTGCAGTAGATTGTACATAAGCTGGATATGCAAAAGTCATGGATGTGCACTGGATGGGTATCCAGTGGTAGCAGATAGATTGTTGTATTAGTGCAGTGTGTACGTGTAGTCCAGTTTGAATTGTGGAGTTAAAGTGCAGTGCGTGGCATATCGTAAAGTGGGAGTGTGCTGTAAGGTGTATTAGTTCTGGCTGTTCATTAGCCTGATAGCCTGAGGGAAAAAGCTATCCCTCAGTCGGCTAGTGCGGGATCGGATGCTGCGGAGACGTCTTCCTGAGGGCAGCAGAGAGAACAGTCTGTGGGACGGGTGGCTGGAGTCATTGATGATCCTCCGGGCTTTCCTTATACACCGCCTGGTGTAGATATCCTGGAGGGAGGGAAGCTCACCTCCAACAATGTGGCGGGCAGTTCGCACAACCCTATGTGAACACCGAGGAACTTAAAGCTGTTTACCCGCTCCACAGGTGTCTTGTCGATGGTGATGTGTGTGTGTTCTCTGCTCTGTCTCCTGAAATCCACCACCAGCTCCTTGGTCTTGTCGATGTTGAGTGAGTTGTCAGTGATCAGGCCTATCACCGTTGTGTCGTCAGCGAATTTGACGATGACGTTGGAGCTGTGTGTGGCTGTACAGTCATGTGTGTACAGGGAGTAAATCTCATCAAGTTAGTGTTTTTTACTTATTTTTACATTTATTCCAAAATAATAACAGCTGTTCTTTTTAACTTTACCAGCGGGTGTCGCTGTTGGACAATAATACTTTATAAAAACTAGTGAGGTTTACACTTTTTAATGTCACATTTTGTAATACTTGCGTTGATATATTTTTGTAATATCTATAATTTTCTCATCCAGTTTTTTTTTCCTCTAAATTGACTCCCTTGCTCCTCCCTTGCCTTGACTGATGGCAGAAGCCGTACTACACACAAACATCAGAAATTCAGTAATCTTAAATTATGATCCTTGCGGCTTTGAGGTTATGTGAATTTTGGCAGGTTATTTTACATTAATTTCATGCGTGCAAATTAATAAAGTGATGAATGGAAATTGGGCAGTTCAATTAAGTATCGAATTTTTGTAATAGCTTTTGTAATCAGAATCAGAATGAGCTTTATTGGCCAGGTATGTTTGCACATACGAGGAATTTGTTATAGTACCTACATACATACCAACTGGCCAATAAAGCTCATTCTGATTCTGATTCTGAAAAATGAAAATGGGCAAATGTGGGATCACCGAGAAATGAAATGTTTGGTTTTTTTTATTACAATTTGTGTACGGTTTTACTACAAATAGCATGAATAAACTATGGTGAGTGTAGCAAAATGTTTTAACTGTAATAACCTTTTTTATTTGTTGCAAAATCATGTGTAAGTTTAGTGGCAAACAATTTTTACTGTTATTTTATAATGAAAAGCAGTAATATATTTATAATATTTATAGAAAGCATTCATTGTTAGAAAAGATCATTTATGTCATGTACTGTAAATGCTCTAGGCCTACAAGTTTGAGGCATTAATTGTAATTTTAGTATAGGCACCAAATATTTTGACCATACTTCTTTCACAGCAGGAAAACATTTTTTGAGAGACACCAGGACTGCAGCTGACTGGTTCAGTAACAGAAATTGAAATTGATTTTAATTTTTTATAAAAAAAAATGATGATGCATACTACATACATACAAGCAGATGAGCGCCAAATGAAATCCCTACACAAAACTGCGTGGGCAGAAAGTTCTCCAGCAAACTGTTCACTTCTTACCTGTTTGTGAAAAGATAGGACTGTGAGATGTTCTGCACAGAACTTGTGGATAAAAACAAGTGGGCTACTGTCGCCATATTTGAGTAAGAAATGTTCATCCTTCAGGATCCAACAGTTCACTGTGTACAGTTCACTATTAACTAACTATTGACTTTTGCCTCAATAAACTCCTAATTACTATTCAGGTATAGGGTAAGATGTAGAATATGGTCACGCATAATAAGGCATTAGTATGTGCTTTATGAGTACTAATAAACAGCTAAAATAGTAATATGCATCAACTAGTAAATAACTAAAACTAAATACATTTTAAAAAAATGTTTGTGTGTGCGCGCGCGTGTGTTTATATAATATTGGATAGCGGCAGCTGGGCACTCCTTATCTGTGTGTTGGAAAAAATACTTATGCAGTTTAGCTTATTGGGTTCATATTCTGATCGCATCTGCTTGCTGGTATATAATATGCATCATCAAATCTTTCATTTAAAAATTTAACTGTAGGTTTACAGCAGAAACGGCGACAAACGATCGTGACTCCTGGCACGAACTCTGGTAGCTGATACATAAAAGTGTATTATAATAATAATAATAATAATAATAATAACAATAATAATAATACAATTGTGGGAACTTTGCATCATCATTAAAAAACAAAACAAAAAAAACACCACGGCACGCCACTGAGAACAGTGTCGTTTTTTACAGAGCAAACGAGTAGCCCCAGAGTGCACCCTGGACGATGGGGCGGGGCGACACATTTGGGCGGGGCGACACGTGTCGCTCCGCCCACCCCCAATTCTATTGGTTTATAACACGGCAAATCTTATTGGTGTAGACCCGAGCATGCATTCCTTTGTGTACGATTTTGTAATTGATTTGGCCATATTACAGAAATATTATGTGCTAACTGTAGAATCATAGGCCTGTCTAAATTATTATCTGTTTAGTAACCATGGTAATTTTAGTCAGATGAAGTCATCATTTACAAATAAACTCTTGATGGCTTCACCTCCGGGTGTCATAATCACAAGAATGGACGGAAGCAAAAATGCAAGTAAACTGTTTATTGAGGTGTAGAGAGAATAGTCCGGGATGGTGAGCTGCTGGTGACACAGGGACTAGATGGTCAGCGATGATGTCCGTGATGTGAAGTGAAGTAGGACGATAATCCGGGTGAAGACGAACTCAGTGAACCACGACACAGGAACGAGAACACGAACAGGACGGCCAGCGGGAACGAGGTCACACATGAGAAACATTGACAACGATCTGACAAAGAGAGGAAAATGAGGTGAGGCTTTATAGGTGAGTAAATGAGCTGCAGCTGGTGATGATGAATGAAATCAGCTGATCGCTGATTGCCGGAGTGAAGCGGCCACGCCCACTGCACACACACACAACAATACACGGGACGAGAAGGATCCCATGAATTTATGAACCGTGACAGTACCCCTCCTCCTAGGGAAGCCTCCTGGCGTCCCCAGACTCCCTTACCTGTTGATTGTAATCATCAATAAGGGAGTGATCCAGAATGTCTCTGGCAGGCACCCAACTTCTCTCCTCCGGACCGTAACCTTCCCAGTCCACCAAGTACTGGACTCCGCGTCCCCTCCGCCTTGCGTCCAGGATACGATTTACCGAATATGATGGTTCCCCGTCTACGAGACGCGGCGGTGGGGGAACCGGGACTGGCGGATTAATTCGAGAATAAAACACGGGCTTGATTCTGGACACATGAAACACGGGATGAATTCTCCTGTACACTGGAGGGAGTTTGAGGCGGACTGCCACCGGACTAATGATCTTGGTGACAGTAAACGGGCCGATAAATTTTGGAGCAAGCTTATTAGACACGGAGCGGAGAGGAATGTTCTTGGTAGAAAGCCACACTTTTTGACCAGCGACGTAAACGGGAGGCTTAGACCGGTGGCGATCGGCTTTGGCCTTGGTGCGCGCTCCCACTTGGAGTAGAGTCTCACGGGCTCTAGTCCAAGTGCGATGACACCTCTGGACGAAGGCGTGAGCGGAGGGGACCGCGACTTCGGATTCCAGACTAGGAAAAACTGGTGGCTGGTAACCTACGCTACACTCAAACGGAGATAGGCCCGTAGATGACACTGGTAACGAATTGTGGGCGTACTCCACCATAGACAGTTGCTGACTCCATGAGGAAGGATTCTTGGAGACCAGACATCGCAACGTTCTCTCCAGATCCTGATTGGCTCTCTCAGTTTGACCATTGCTCTGGGGATGAAACCCTGAGGACAGGCTAACAGTCGCCCCCAACAGTTTACAAAATTCTCGCCAAAATTTGGACACAAATTGGGGTCCTCTGTCAGAAACCACGTCTGTCGGGAGGCCATGTAAGCAAAAGACGTGGTTAACGACGGTCAACGCTGTCTCCTTGGCTGAG
Organism: Aspiorhynchus laticeps; assembly: GCA_023376895.1. Classification (NCBI taxonomy): domain Eukaryota; kingdom Metazoa; phylum Chordata; class Actinopteri; order Cypriniformes; family Cyprinidae; genus Aspiorhynchus; species Aspiorhynchus laticeps. Next base: position 34,684,537 of record CM041816.1, on the reverse strand, counting down.
GGTAATTTGGGCAAGGGAATGAAATGGGCCGCCTTCGAGAACCGGTCCACCACGGTCAAAACTACCGTGTTACCCTGGGAGGGTGGGAGGGCGGTAACAAAATCTAGCGAAATGTGGGACCAGGGTCTCGAAGGGACTGGCAGCGGTTGAAGTAGCCCATCAGGGGGTCGATTGGAAGTCTTGCCAATGGCACAAACTGAGCAAGCCAACACAAAACTGTGAACGTCATGAGCCATACGTGGCCACCAGAATCGTTGCTTAACCAGAAACTTGGTGCGGCTAACTCCAGGATGACAAGCCATGTTGGAACAATGCCCCCACTGAATAACGTCCGACCTTAATCCCTCCGGCACAAACAACCGATTCGGTGGGCACTCGACCGGAGGCGTTACCCCTTCTAAGGCCGTCTTGACCTTCGATTCGACCTCCCATACGAGTGTGGAGACAAATAGATTCTCGGGTAAAATGCACTCGGGAGTAGACGGGCGCTCGGAACGGTCAAAAATACGCGACAAAGAATCAGGCTTGATGTTCTTGGAGCCTGGGCGGTACGAGAGAGTAAAGTCAAAACGTCCGAAAAAAAAGTGCCCACCGAGCCTGCCTGGAGTTCAATCTTTTAGCAGTCTTAATGTATTCCAGATTCTTGTGGTCGGTCCAGACGATAAAAGGTACCCCTGAACCTTCTAACCAGTGGCGCCATTCCTCCAACGCTAACTTGACTGCCAACAACTCTCTGTTACCAATGTCATAATTGCGTTCGGCCGGGGACAAACGGTGGGACAAAAACGCGCAAGGGTGCACTCTGTCGTCTGTGGGAGAACGCTGGGATATCACTGCACCTACCCCCACCTCTGACGCATCGACCTCCACCACGAACTGACGTGATGGATCAGGGGTAATCAAGATGGGAGCCGAAACGAAGCGGCTCTTGAGTTTGGCAAACGCAGCTTCAGCTGCGTCTGACCACCTGAACGTCGTTCTGGGGGAAGTCAAGGCGGTCAGAGGCGAGGCTAGTTGGCTGAAGTTACGAATAAACCGTCTGTAGAAATTGGCGAACCCCAGAAACCGCTGTAGGGCCTTACGGGAATCTGGACTTGGCCATTCTACTACAGCCTTAACCTTCTCAGGATCCATGCGTATTCCCTCAGCCGACACAATGTAACCTAGGAAGGGAACAGACTGTGCATGAAAATCGCATTTCTCCGCCTTGACAAAAAGTCCATTCTCTAGCAACCTCTGAAGCACTCGCCGGACGTGCTGCACGTGTTCCTGGAGAGAAGATGAAAAAATCAATATGTCATCCAGGTAGACATATATGAACTGGTCGACCATATCTCGCAGCACGTCGTTGACGAGTGCTTGGAAGACCGCTGGGGAGTTGGACAGCCCGAAGGGCATGACCAAGTATTCAAAGTGCCCCCTAGGGGTATTAAAAGCGGTCTTCCACTCATCCCCCTTCCTGATGCGGACCAAATGATAAGCATTACGTAAGTCCAATTTAGTGAAGATAGTAGCTCCCTGCAACCTCTCGAAGGCTGAAGACATCAACGGCAAAGGATAAGTATTCTTTACCGTGATGCTGTTCAACCCTCGGTAATCAATACAAGGTCGCAGAGATCCATCCTTCTTCCCCACAAAAAAGAACCCCGCCCCCGCTGGAGAAGAGGAAGGGCGGATGAACCCCGTTGCTAAAGAATCAGAAATATATTTCTCCATGGCCCCCCTTTCTGGAACAGAAAGCGAATATAATCTGCCTTTAGGCGGAGTCGTACCTGGTAGTAAATCTATTGCACAGTCATAGGGACGGTGCGGAGGAAGAGACGCAGCCCGAGACTTACTGAACACCTCCTTCAGGTCCTGGTACTCCGCAGGCACGTTAGATAAATCCACAGGCTCCTCCTGAAACACAGAGACAGAAACAGACGAACAGGCAGAGACAAGACAGGACTCATGACATTTAGTGCTCCACTCCACTACTGTTCGTTGTTGCCAGTCTATCTTGGGGTTATGGGTGATGAGCCAGGGGTGTCCTAGAACAATGGGTGTGAGGGAGGAATCCAGTATGTGAAAGGAAAGGGTCTCGATGTGGTTGCCTGATGTGACAAGCGTGATGGGTCCGGTGGTGAGTGTTATGTTGGGTAAGTCTTGGCCGTTGAGTGCACGAACCTTGATCTTGTGGGTGAGTGGAAAGAGGGGAACTTGAAACTTGTGTGCAAATGAATAGTCCATGAAGTTACCTTCGGCCCCAGAGTCCACCAGTGCTTGACAATCGTGCTCGTTGGCTGACCATCTTAGTCTTACTGGGAGGAGCGTAGATGTAGATGAGGTCTTCTCGGCGGAGGTCCTACCCGACAGTAGCCTCATGCTTACTGCCGGGCCTGCCCTTTTGCTGGGCAGTTGAAGGCGAAATGTCCCAACACTCCACAGTATAGGCAGAGCCCCTGGGACCTCCGCCTCTCCTTCTCCTCCCGAGTAAGCCGAGCTCGCCCAACCTGCATGGGCTCGTGATCGTAGACGGGACTGGCCGCATCCCCGCCGCTGGACCGTTGACTTGTGGCTCCTCCTGTCCCTCGACTGGGCAGCATCCGTCGCTCGATCCGAGATAGCCGTGCGTCTACTCGAAGGGCCAGTTCAATGAGTCCGTCGAGGGACGTGGGCAGGTCCAGGGCGTAGATCTCCCTCTGGATGCGGTCAGCCAGCCCATGCAGGAACATGTCCCACTGCGCCTCCTCGTTCCATTGACACTCTACAGCTAGAGTCCGGAATTCAATAGAGTAGTCGGAAACTGATCTCTCCCCCTGCTTCAGTTCCGCTAGTATGCGGGCTGCTTCTCTCCCGGAGCTGGCACGGTCGAAGACCCTCTTTATCTCATCCGAGAGTGTCTGGAACGAGGTGCAGCAGCGATCTTGTCTCTCCCACACCGCCGTCCCCCATAACGCAGCTTTCCCAGTCAGAAGCGTGAGCACAAATGCGACCTTGGCAGACTCGCTGGCGAACGTCCTAGGTTGCAGGGAGAAATGCATCGCGCAGCGAGTTAAAAACGCTCTGCAAAAATTGGGCTCACCTGCATAAGACTCTGGTACAGGAAGGCGGGGCTCTGACTGGGAAGCATAGTCCGGTGGAGGAAGAGGAACGGCTGGTGTGGGCGGCGCAGCGGAACCTCGCAGAAGTTGAAGTTGCTGGGTGAGCTCAGACACCTGTGTCACCAGGGCTTGAACTGCTCTGGCTGTGTCGTTGAGATTCCTTTCTTGATGGTCCATACGTTGCATGCTGGAGTTGATGAATGTTTCTAAGGATGACGGATTACCTGCTGCTTCCTTAGCTTGGTCAGATCGTTCTGTCATAATCACAAGAATGGACGGAAGCAAAAATGCAAGTAAACTGTTTATTGAGGTGTAGAGAGAATAGTCCGGGATGGTGAGCTGCTGGTGACACAGGGACTAGATGGTCAGCGATGATGTCCGTGATGTGAAGTGAAGTAGGACGATAATCCGGGTGAAGACGAACTCAGTGAACCACGACACAGGAACGAGAACACGAACAGGACGGCCAGCGGGAACGAGGTCACACATGAGAAACATTGACAACGATCTGACAAAGAGAGGAAAATGAGGTGAGGCTTTATAGGTGAGTAAATGAGCTGCAGCTGGTGATGATGAATGAAATCAGCTGATCGCTGATTGCCGGAGTGAAGCGGCCACGCCCACTGCACACACACACAACAATACACGGGACGAGAAGGATCCCATGAATTTATGAACCGTGACACCGGGTTCTTCAGGCTGAATAGCTCTTCATTCATATTTCCTTGAGGATCGGCAGGCTGCGGATCAGCACTAAATTGGGATTTTATACGCAAATTATGATAATTTAGATGCATTTTAGAGATGGACAAACACAAACATAAGCGGCTGATTTTACGTTTTAAAGCACGAGCGTTTTTGTTGTTGTTTAAAGAGATGTTACGTTGCTCAATGCGTCACAAACTTGTAGGTTAATAAAATGTTTTCATGGCAAGCAGTGTTTCCTTGTTTATATCTTAATAAAATAGTTGAGCCTATATTGATTCTCTTACAATTTTAAAGGTTCCTATAGTAAATGAGTGCCCATGACATCAGATATTAAAAATCCAATTTCTGTATCCACATCCTCGTTATGTGCGTGTTAATCTGTGTATGAGATGAATTTAGATTCAGTTATTAACACTCGATCATTGTAGCCATATAGACCTGCATAACTATCGAATATTAAATCACTCAGAGCTGTAAATCTGTGGAATAGGTACATGAGCACTTTTAATGAGTAAAAGAGCCCTTCTCTGTGATTAATATTTTTTTTATTTATTAAAGACTATAATAACTAGGCCTACTAAAAATCTAAAATCAATATACAGTGATTCCTGGTTCTTTTTAAAGGACTGAGCCACAAAACCATAGTTGAATTTGTGCATAGTCTATATAGTCTATAAAAGTATAAATAAAAATGTTGCAGAGAAAATTAACATTTATTGCTTAAATACGCACTAAAGCACATTAATAATAATATTTGCTGTAGGTCAGATTTAATAACAGCTGTTTTAGTAAACAAAAACATTTAAAATAGGCCTATATGCAAAAATAATAATAATAATAATAAAAATTGTTTCAGCAAGGTTTTTATTCCCATTATCCACACATAAAACCTCAGTTCACGCTGATGGACTATTTGGTATTATTGTCTTATTTGTCACCGCAGTTGTTCTTTAAAATAAAACCATGTGCGGGTTTGTCCTGTCTTACTGAACTACAGTGTATTATCATCGTAAGTTTTTGCTTATCCACCGATCCTATAATAAAGAATATGGCTACATATAAATATACATTATACAAAACAGCTAAATCTCAAACAGTGGATCATTTTTATCAACATCGCCCAAAACTGCTCAATATATCTGCTTCTGTGAAAAGTGCAATAATATCTGACTTCATTCAACGTGCAACCCACCTGTTGAGATTGAGGACCACTATTTACGTTAATCACACAGAAACATAATTAATATTTCTCATAGGTGAGGCTATTTATAGCATAGATAGGACTATATCATGGCCACGAATTAAGAATTTGTTCCCCAGATTTAATTCATGAGCCGCTCATATTACACAGCTCTGTTCTGCCCGAAGTACTGAAGTACTCGGAGATGCGCCACCAAGCGATTGATACGGACTTAATCTAACTAATTCATCATAAGTTTAAAAAAACACATTTGCTAATTGATTCTAACTAAAATCGCTGTTGTTAGCACTTAATATTTCTGTAGTACAGCCAAACAGCGTAGATCATTCATACAAACGTATATAAAAGAATGCTCATGCGCAAACGTCTACACCAATAAGCTCTGCTGTATCATAAACCAATGGAATTGGGGGTGGGCGGAGCGACACGTGTCACCCCACCTTAATGTGTCGCCCCGCCCCATCGTCCAGGGTGCACTCTGGAGTACTTGGAGCAAACAGCAAAAACAGCGAGAAAAACCTTGTCAGCTTCCATGAACTCTGGCAGCTGCCGTGCCACCGGAAGTGGCGCTGCGACCTGCCGCTGCCAGGATTTGCGCCTGCTCTCTCTCCGAGACAGTCAGTTGTCAAGCGAGTGTCCGCCCACTTCTAAGTAAGTACGTTAACTAAGTGGTCAGTGAATAACTCCCATCCATGTTAACACCTCTCCGTCTCTTTCTTTATTTGCAGATGAAAATGATTTAACCAGCACCATGAAGAGCTGATCGTATGTAGTTTAGAGGTCTGTAACTCGGGTAAGTGCAGATATCCATGCGTTTCATATGGAGTTTAAATGTTAGGATTAGCCATAGTTAGCAAGAAAAGTTAGCTCAAACTATGCGTCTGGCAACTTTTTAGTGCTGCTTACCAGATATTTGACGTATTTAAGAGATTAATTAATTTAATTATCGTCAAATTTCTTATAATTTGCGAAAGCGCTGCTGAATCAGCACAATGTTATTATTATTAGCACGTAGCAAGCTAGGAGTGAGTCAGGGACGCTCCCTCGTCCTGGATGTTGTCAAAAGTTTCTCCCTGTGCAAATAATGAATGCTGATGAATATAGTTTGGATATGGAAATTATTGCGAGAACTTCAAATATGAACCTGAAATGTGCTGTATATTCAGTGTTCATGCAATTTTCGGTACCATGTGAAGAAACTTCTGTAACGATAAATACTTATGGCATCTGCCTTTACTCAGATTTCTTCCATGGAAATTACAGCAATCCAATGCTGTTGTGAGGCTCTTTTCACCAAACCACTCAATAAATAATAAATATTTATGTGACAGATCAGTTTCCCTGCTCTCTCGTTTCACAGCTCAATGAAAGTTCATGAGAGGTTTGAAGTTTCAGTGTTTCCATTACTGACTCAGTCTGTAGGCTTGTTTAATACTTTTGCTAGTCAGTAGTTTTACAGGATTTTAAAGGACCTGCCATAAGTAATGTCATGATTTGAATGCATATTATTGTATTCAGGAATGCTTCTCAAAGTCGTGGTGGGATCATGTGTCTTGTGTGCTCTTCAGGGTTGGAGAAAAGCTGGAATGGCCTCTAAACTATTCGATAGACTTCGCCGTACGCTGTTCAAAGAAGGGGAGCGTCCTTCAGAGACGGACGGTCACAGAGCAGATGACTTTCCAGAAAGTTCTGAGCTTGAGGATGATACAGACTGCGTGTCGGCCAGACTCGGAGGAACCCTGTGCTTCGAGGGTGATGGGGTCCTGGACTCTGAGGATGCAGGAGACGCGTCGGGGCCAGACAGCGACTCTGACTTTTTTGGAGAGTCCATAGATAACGCATGTAGCAGCACAGGTAGTCATCAATAACACGTGTTTTACAAAGTTGAAATTGTTAGGTATATTCTGCATAGATGAGTAAAATAGAAGAATTTGTATCATGGGTGAATTGAAGTCCAGGATACATATGCAGAAGCTGTTAAAAATTCAGTCATTTACTCAATCTTGTGTTGCTTCAAAACATACAATATTGTTTAAAAGTTTGGGGTTAGTCATTTATGCTTTCCAAGACTATATTTATTTGTTTAAAATACAGTAAAAACATTAAAATTGTGAAATATTATTACAATTTAAAATAACTGTTTTTATGTTAATATATTTTAAAACAGTAATTTATTTCTGTGATCAAAGCTGAATTTTCAGCAACTTTACTCCAGTCTTCAGTGTCACATGATATTTCAGAAATCATTCTAATATGCTGATTTGATGCTCAAGAAAGATATATTATTATTATCATAAATATTTAAATGTCATTCTGCTTAATATTTTTTTTCAGGATTCTTTGAAAAATAGAAAGTAAAAAAAACAGCATTTATTTAAAATAGAAATCTTCTGTAACATCTTTACTGTCACTTTTATTCAGTTTAATGCTTCCCTGCTGAATAAAACTATTGATTTTTATTTAATCTTACTGACCCCAAACTTTTAGTTTTACAGTAGTGTGTGCTATTATTATTGTTTGGAGTTTAAAAAAACCCCCATAAAATTAGTCAATTTGACTTCTACAGCATATAGCAAATGTTCTGAACTCATATGATAAGGAATAGGCTAGATTCAAGTTTGGGTCAGACTTCACTGAAAATCATCTCAGCACTTGCAGTTCTTGAATCACATTCTCCATTCTGTGTATTCAAACTGATGTGTCACCAAACAAACTGGACAGCAGTGCTTTTTGGTGTCGATGTAAAATCTGTCAGCTGTGGTCATTATGAACTGCCATTGTATGGAAACAAGCTTGTATGGGGAAAATCCTTCTTTTAAAAACAGTACGTTGTTTGTAACGAGCTCTTCCTTTTAAGCTTGAACACGTTTGATATGGTTCTTGTGAATTTACAATAATCTATTTGTAGGCAAATTTCACTTCTTCTTTTTTAGTTCACTTTTAGTTCACTTGATGCTTCAGTTGCAATTAATCTTGTCTTTGGTTTATAGAAACCAGCCCAATAGGTCCTTCCCCAAAAACCTCGAACATGATCACCAGACAACTACAAGAAAACTGGCGGAGCTCAAGAACTCGTTGTATTCCTGAAAAACTCATTTTTGAGGTGACTGACGCCAGTGTTGTGCATGAGACAAATTCCAAGTATGTGGTAAGTACACTAACACCAGCTGTGAACCATTTCAGTCAAGTTTCAAGAACCATTTTTCAGTCTGTCAATTTTTTTTTTTAATGTCACCAAAACATTATACCAACATTCATCACCAAGCATTTTAAATTTGGGAAAAAGACAAATTAGACTGTTCACACCAGAGAAAAGGAAAATACTTGTAAAAATGTAGTTTAAAACACATGCACATTCTTAGAAATGTACTCTTTGTATAAATATTGGTTTCATATGGATTTGAAAAACTTTTACATAAATTTAATAACTCTAAAAATGTCTCCATAAAAACTATTGGTCACACAACATAACTTCAATTTGGTGGGCAAATATTTTGTAGTTCTGTCAAATGATTAATCGTGATTAATCTCATCCAAAATAAAAGTTTGTTTACATAATACACTGTATGTGTGTGTATTGTGTATATTTATTATGTATATATAAATAGACACACATTCATGTATATATTTAAGAAAAATGTTATGTTTATATATTAAATATATTTATATATGATATCAATTATATGAATGTAAATATTTTCAAAATATATGCTGTATGTGTGTGTATTTATATATACATAATAAATATACACAGTACACACACATATATTATGTAAACAAAAACTTTTATTTTGGATGCGATTAATCGCGATTAATCATTTGACAGCACTAATATTTTGTTAAAATATTTTTTATACTTCTTTTTTTTCTTTTTTTTTATAGAAAAAAAAAAAAAAACAAGTGATAAGAATTTATTTTCAAAAATCTGAATCTTTTTCTTTATTATTATATCGGGACAGTTGTATCACCCTGACAATTTAGGTTTCATGCCCAAAAAAAAGATCAATTTATTTTAATTCAGAAATTAAAAATGTGCTTATCACAAAAAAAGTATATTCAGGCTATTGGGTTCATGAACTGAATCCTTTATGTATATTGTAGAGCTGTCAATTGATAAAAAAAATGTAAACTATTAAAGTAATTATTTGCACATTTTTCTGTAATTAATCGCGATTATTCGCATATTACTTTAATGCATTTTTATTGTCATAACGCAAGTCAAAGGATGACAGGAAAAAAAATGGATGCTGCATTAAATGCCCTAGTCTTTTTCTTTTTGGACAAAAAAACCCCGTAAACGTCACGTCATTGACCCATTTATCAGCTGCAGGTTTTGTTTTTCTGATTTCACATGAAATCATATACACTTGTGGTCTTTCTCATCAGCTCTACACGATTCACGTCATCCATTCTGGGACGTTTGACAAAACTCCCGCGGTCATCACGCGGCGCTACACTGACTTCGAGCATCTACACAGCCGCTTGCGCCGCCGTCACGGAGACGAGATGGATGGCGTGTTCTTCCCTCGCAAGAAGCTGCGCAAGAACTTCGCCGCCGAGACCATTGCCAAGCGCAGCCGGGCATTCGAGCAGTACCTTTCCCACCTTCACTCCCTTCCTGAACTACGTAGCACACCTACATTTCTTGAGTTCTTCTACCTGGGTGATCTGCGTGCGGGCCAGATGCTGATGCGTGTGGGCCGGTACCAAGACGCCCTGGGCTCTCTTCTCAATGCTCTGCGACTCCAGGAGAAGTTAGGATGCCATCAGCTCCTGCAGCTCAACCAGCTCCAGAGGGTTCATTGGTTCTTCACACTCTCCGCCTTGGTCACCTGCTTTCAAGAACTAGAACAGCTCAGTGAGGCTCAGGAACACTGCGACCGAGCCCTGCAGGACCTAGCGCCTTCCCAGGAGGCTTTGCAGCAGCACCAGTTGCACCCTCTGCTCATCCCGCTCCTCCAATCCAACGTCAGGCTGTCCTGGAAGATCTCGAAGGACAAGAGGCGCTGGGAGGCTCTTCTGCAGGACATCCAGGAGCAGGGGATTGATATCGGGAATCAGCCCAACCTAAAGGAGTGTCTAATTAAAGAGAGCATCGAGGACAGTGAGGAGCTGGTCAGAGCTAAGAGCAAAAGTGAAGATGTCCAATAAGAATTCAGGATTATTATTTTTTTATTATGAGTATTAGAAGTTATGAGGGATGATTCTGATAGCAATATGTATGATAGTTTACCAAGGAAACCTGTGGAATTAATACTAACTTGTATAATGCACAACATGCAAAATACAAATACATTTCATGGGCACATTTCAGTAGCATTTATTATAGACTTATTCTTTATTTGGCAACTCTTTACTATATGATTCAATTTGTTAACATTACTTAAAGGAATAGTTGACTCTAATCATTCGGCATTATAAACTAATAATACTTTTGCAGAATTCAGTAATTTAGGTGGAATTTAATTTCTATACTAAATATGCTAAAACATTTTTTCAAGTTTAAATTAACAGTAGTTAAAGTTAAATTAATATTAGTTAATAATAGTCAACAATAAAGTAATGTATAAATTAATATTCACCTGCATTAATAAATGATGAGTGATATATATATATATATATAAAAAAATAATAGTATTATTATTATTAGTTTATAATAGCTAATGCTTTAACTGGTGTTAACAACTTGAACTTGTAAATTGTTACTCTTTATTTTTGTGTCCTATAATTCCTCACCTGGGAACCGTGTTTTGGTGTGACACAGAACTTTTGAACCACTTAATTCCTTATTTTCAGCTGTCATGAGTTGCAGCCCGGTTGTTTTGTGTCTTATATTTAGTAGCCTTGAGCTACACAAACTATCATCCTTCATTTGAGCACCTCTAGCACACATTATTTCGAGTGGACATGGGAAAGAATTAAACGAGGCTGTCTACTCTAAATTCTGCTGTTTACATTCAGCTGCCTTGGACTGATTTGCCTTTTTGGTGAAGAATGCAGTATGAATTATTAAAGTAAAGGGAATTTCCTCTTTCAGTGTAAATTGTGAATGAAATTGTCAGATACTGCTACAACAGTCTTTTGGTGCTGTGAACTACAATTTTATTCTTTGTTTTGTTATTGAGATTTTAAAACTTCAGGTCACAACAGTTTGTTTAGGCAGTGCAATTAACACTAAACATTGCTTTTTTATGACTCTTTTTTTCTCTCCAAATAATATGATTGATGCCTTAATATATCAGACAGAGCCTTTTTATTGAATGAATACGCTCAAAAATTAAAGTTTTAATATCTGAGCCCATTCTTTTTTTATGTAATCTTACAAATTGCTTTACAAATTGTTGTCCCTTGCACACAATTTTGGATACTTTTGTATACTGGTTAAACAGATTACCATTTTTACCTATGTTACCTACTAAATTTTAACTTGAATATATTTATTTATATATTTATTTGTTGTTTTTGGGTATAGTTGAATCAATAAAGTAATACACTCTTCACAAAGCTGTTTACAAGTTTTCACACATTTTTGGTAATTTCGTTTTGGCAAACTAAAAAGCCTTTGCAATAACTAAATGCTTCCAGGTTTTTATTCAAATTTTGTATTTCAAATGATTTTAGGCACTGAAATTGTTCAAGGAAAATTCCAGTTGAATTTACAGTAGGTCAATAAACTATTTGCATCGCTCTCAGATGTATTGAATTTGCAATGTTCTTTTTTATTTGGAAAAGTATCATTTGTGTTATATTTTCTCCTTTTTCAGGTTCCTCGGTAAGTTTGGGTGAGAGAGTAGACTGTGAATTTTAGTATTTATTTATTTATTTTTAGTAAATGATTTAGTCATTTTGTTCTGTCTGTCTTTCGAATCATATTTAACCCATATTTAAAGACAATTTCAGCCTCCGGGGGACAATTGCATAAACTGCTTAGACTAGTCTTACAAGTTAATCATTACATTTTTTTTTTTTTTTCTTTAAGACTGGTCATCACTTGTTCAAGTCAGTTACATAAAAAAAACAGGTCTAATTTGAATCCAAAAAGAAAGATGATTACCTCTTGGCTAGACTAGTTTTTAAGTCATAGGTGACTGTTTATGCAACTGGCCCCATTTCTTAAATCTTAAACATATGGCCTTTTAACTTCGCTGTCTAACCCTTACACACACTGTTCTCTAAAAGCACCAAATGTGGTTTTCTTTAAAACACTATACAGCACTGACCACACAAACACCTACAGCTCATTTTTAAGCACCTGTCATGTGCCATCTAGTGGTCACATAAAACTTTATAGCATTCCACCACAAGCACATTAATGTGTCAATGCACAATCTGTTCCAAAGCGATGCATAGTCTATTCTATACAAAGGGCTCTATTCACTTGAAATCATATTGCAATATGGCACCGCTAACATGCATGACTGCTGCCAAATGTATTTCTATGTGTCTCATCCGCAGAGGAAATGTCAAAGATCCATGTGAAAAACGCTGTGCTGTGAAACTGCTTCCGTGCAGAAATTGAGGGGTTTCCAGATCAGCTCACACACTGCCATACAAGACTTATGTCTGGTATGATTGTGTTCATAATCAAAATCAAACTATTATATGGCAAATAAAGTATCATACTTCATTCAAACTTGCACTGTAAATAAAGATTGTTGGAGTATGACTTAAAAGAAAATACAACTTCAATCTTTCTATTTCAAATTTTCATGTTTAATTCAATGTGTTAATTGCCGTTTGTTTTTACTAGCAATTTCTGAGTGAAAAGTGTTTCTACATCATTTTTTTCAGTGTATTATGAAAAAATTTTTTTTTTACTTTTTGCAAACAACATACATTGCAAACATATCTGGCTCTACTGCAGTCAAGTGGCATTTACAGATCAAATGATTAAAAATATACACATTTCTGGAACTGAGTAGGCTACCCATGAAGTAAAAATAGCATCGTTCTGAATTAGGTGTCCAGTGCCCACATGTTTTATTGTTTGCCAGAACAAATCATCCCGCCCCCAACTAACGCTATTGGTTGAGAGCGGGCTTCAAGTGTTCTGATTGGCTGACAGGCGCGGCTTTCTAGTCTGGAGAAAAGTGATTTCTTTGGACAACCTTTTAGTAATATTTGACGAACCGTAGGGTGTGTATGCACACTATTTAAAACATCGTTTTAAAAACGCAAACAAAAACAACTATTCTAAACTAATAAGCAGAACCGCATGTCGCGGGGTTCAGTAGATTTTTTTTTTTCCGCGCAGGGATCTCGAAGCTCCCCGCTCCTCCTGACTCTGACTCTGACTCTGACTCGCTTTTCCAGCAGTGCATTGTGTGACCGCAGCTCGAGAGGATGACGGCTCGAGTGTGTTGTTTGGTGAGTGTGTTTTTAATGTGTCTGTCTGGATGCTTGAACACAACAGACGCGGCTCCAGGACCAAACTGCACAGGTGAGAAGATCCATGTTCTTTTAACTTCACACAGCCCGAAGAAATGCATTACTGTGCTTTACAAACCGAGCTGGGAAGTAACTGATTACATGTAATCTAGATTACATAATCAGATTCCAAAAATTAAGTACCTGTAATTAGACTAAAGTACACATTAAAATACTCGTAATCAGACTACAGTTATTTTTTTATGGATTACATGATGATTACATATTATTTAAACAGTAACAATGTATTCATAATTTATTGATTCTCCATAATTCCTCTTATCTTTCTAACTCTCATCATTCTAACTCATCTTTTAGCCTACTGCTTATATAAGTCTTCAGTTTTGTGGACATTCACACAGATCAGTCATTATTCATGTGGTTCACAGCATTCAACCACTGGATTTACAAAAATAACTTTCAACATTGCAGCAACTACTGATGAACACAGGAATTTTTATTTGAATTATGACTCATTCAAAACACATGGACACATTAAAATGCATAAATTCATTCACCTAATATATTTACTTGGAAATACCCCTGAGATTTTAAAATAAATATTTTAATAATGAAGTATCACATTTTCATATTCCTTGTTTTGCATTTTTTTAGTAAGTGATTTATTTTGATTCATTTTAAAATTGTTAATTTAACATTAGCTTTTCTTTAAACTCATAAACCCCCTACAGTTCCTTCACAAACCCACTTTGGGAAACCTTGACATAATGTAATGTTTAATGCACTTCATGTTGTTGATAACAACAAATAGAGTATATTTTATTACTCTTTGCATTTTTATATTAATATGGTACAAGATATGGCACATTTAAATCAATAGTCTGATTACATTACCTAAAATGTGTAATGTAATGGATTATGTTACTAAGTAGAATTTTTGTCATGTAATTTGGAATCCATAACAGATTACAATTTGTAAGTAATCTTCCCAGGCCTGCTTACAAAATATGATATTATTACAATTTACGAACATTCAGTACAGACTTCCAGTGAAAGGTGAACTATGTGCATAGTTCAGATTAAATATATAAATTCAGGAAAAACACATACAGTGACCAATATTATTGAAATACCAATATAATTTTTTTTTACAGTAAAACAAGAATATTAATATTAACATGGTTACGAAACTTTTTTACCAGATATGCATGCCATGTATTTCTGAATTTGTTTTGAGTTTGTTTGTTGTTTTGAATCGAAATACTGTAAGTGTAGTCATGAAGATAACAATTATTTTGAATACTTGCATTTGGGTTGGTTACAACAGTAAATTAATAAACAAAATGTTTACTGATTTCCATGTTTTCTATTAGTATTACTCTTCACTATTATACACAAAGAGTAACACTGAGAAAAATCTGGTGGTGAAACTATTTTCACTCAGAAATTGCTAGCAAATTTCACAAATAATTACAAAGAAAACACATTGAATTAAATGTGAAATTGTCAAGTAGAAAAACTGAAATAGTATGTTCTTGTGAAACACACTGCACTCTGTTTTATTGACATCTTCTAAAAATCATTTTTGACAGTGTATGTTGTTACAGCAATTTGTATTTGAAACTGACGCAGTTTAGGCATGAATCTGACTTTAATTTGAAGCAGATACATATATGAATATCATTAAAGTTTGAGACACATATTGGAAAACCACTGACTAACAGATGCTGAGTCAAACTCTTACATCAGTCCCTGGTCTCTCCTGTAATGCTGCTCTTCTGTAGTGGTGGGTCACTGTCCGGCGAGGCTGACGGTCGTGCCGTCCAGTCGGGGATGTGTTTCTGATAAAGACTGCTCTGGAGGACACAAATGCTGTGTCTTTGACTGCGGGGCTGTGTGTGTGCCACCTGCTTTCAGTAAGAAATACACCAAAGATCACCACATTGCATTTAATAGAAATAGTGGAACAGTATTTTTGTCCATTGATCTTTATTTTAGTTGCAACTTCAAAAATAAATGTATACAGTAATGCATTCAGCATGCAGTGGTATGGTGTCTCTGTCATGTGTCTGTATTACAGCAAAGCCAGGAGTGTGTCCACGCAGAAGATTTGGAGCAGGAATGTGTGCTGAGTTCTGTGTCAATGACAGTGACTGTCCAAACAATGAGAAATGCTGCAGCAATGGATGTGGACATGAATGTACGGCTCCATATACAGGTATGAATATTATATTATATTATAAATGTTTGGGTCAGCTTTCTCATTTCCTCTCAATTTGTGTCTTATTTTATTATAATAATTATTATAAATTATATAAAGTATTACATCATGTTATTATGTTGTTATACAGGTATTTATATTATTATAGTATATTATATATTATATTATATATGCTTAGGTCAGCTTTCTTTCTGCCTCTCAGTTTGTGTCCTATTTTGCAATAAGTATCATTCAATGTTATGTTGTTATACAGGTATGAATATTATTTTATTGTATTATTTAATGTTTGGGTTTGCCTTTCAGTTTGTATCTTTTTTATTTAATAATTATTACATATTATATATAATATAGTACTGTTCCAGGCACAGGGTGGCTTTACAAAATGAAAAAAAAATAAAAAAATTATACCTATAGTACAATTCACTCTAAATGATGATGCTTTGAGTGTTTTGTGCAGTATATCTGAGACTGAATGCTGCTGATTGGACAAACTGTTTGTCTGTGTCCATGCAGTGAAGCCTGGTCGATGTGCCCTACCGAAGGGGACTCCAATGTGTGCAGAATACTGTTATCATGATGGCCAGTGTCCTGCTGAACAGAAATGTTGCCCAACCACCTGCGGTCATGCATGCAGTGAACCATGCTGATTTAACCATTGGAAGAAAGAGTCAATGGAAGATTGATTTTGCATAATAATACATACTTGAGTTTTTTTGTACCATTTAATGCTTTATTCATAGGTTTCCCCTGTTTATAACCACCTAATAAACCACCTAATAAACCTCATAGTTTCAGTAAACCTTCTTTCAGTGGTTGAGTTTTTTGGCCACGAAATAACAATGAAAATTGCTTCATCGAAGAGTTGGTATTTTTGGTATGCCAGTGTTCGTTTGGCTGTTCTTTTCTCACATAACAGCTCATTGGCATCAGTGCTTAGGAATGTACAAGTTCCCCTCCCCGAGACCCAAACACATGCAAAACGTCTTTTAATGAAAGAGACCTCTGTTTCCATCCTCTCCAGGAGCTTGGCAGCAAAAGGGTCAAAACATTTGTCAGCAAAAACATGACAGTGATGGAAAAGCTTTGAAATAAAGTACTAAATTACCAGAAATGAAAGAGTCAAAGAATGCTGGGTAACAATACTGCACTTTTGGCAATTTAGTCACATAAAGTGAGAAGATGAAAGTGCAAAAATGAAGAAAATTTGTGCTAAACTGAGGTTAGTGTGCATCAGCTTCCAGGAATGTGAACCGACTGAATTCTGTCTGGAGGGAAACAGAGCCAAGTTTGTATCTTTTGTGTAAGAAACGCAACATTTGATTATTCAATATTTTTTTATATAGACACTACAATTCAAATGTTTGGGGTTAGTAGGATTAAAAAAAATACTTTTAATCAGCAGGGACATTAATTTGATCAAAAGGTCTATAAGCTCTAGATATTTATAATAAATGTTCTTTTGAACTTTCAAAAATGTTTAAGAAATGTTTCTTAAGCGGCAAATCAACATATTAGAATGATTTCTGAAGGATCATGTGACACTGAAGAATGGGGAAAAAAAGGCTGATGAAAATTCAGCTTTGCATCACAGAAATAAATTACATTTTAACATATATTAAAAGAGAAAACAGTGTAAATTGTAATAAAATTTCACAATATTACTTTTTTTTACTGTATTTTTAATCAAATAAAAGCCTTGGTGAGCGTAAGATATTAATAATACATATATTTGAGGTTATTAAATCAAAATACTTGAAACCTTTAGAATTATTTAGAAAATCCAGATCACTGGCTTCCATTTCTGTCCACTCCAAATCCCACTAGTTCAAAATCTCTTTCTTTACTATACGTTAAACATCAAATCTCTTCTGATTGGCTGGGATTGTATCATGTTTCACAGCAGTTTAACATTCATTGTGGACATTCAGATTGCTTGTCTCTGGAAATTTGTTTTGTATTGTGCCTAGTTAGGACACATTGTATCCGACATACTTGAGTCAGCAGTGCCGGGCAAAAAATAGGTAAGCTGACGATGTGGTGCTTGGACAGTCTGATTTGATCAGTGATACTTTTTAGTTTAACAACCAGTAAGTTAATGGAAATCTGTACATCTACATTTAAGTGCATATATATAATAAAATTCCAAGTCATATAACAGATAGATTTACAATCAGCCAATGCAGAGGCTCTTTAACATACAGTAATTCAAACAGAATGGCAAAGCTGAGTGGGATGCTAAATAGTTTCCTAAACCCTCCAAAAAAAATTGCATTCTTCCGCAAAATCCCTTGAGGCACAAACAAAAAATGTTGCACTAAAGAGTCAAACTGTTCTTAACACATGGGTTTCTAGTCAGTTTATTATGGGAAAGTTAGCCTGTGTTAAGATCTTCAAAATTTGAATTCAATAACACCCAATCTGGAGGTCATTATGTGGTCAGCCCACAGGCAAAAAGCACAGAATAAAAACAAACCAATAACCAGTCCAATCCTTAAAAACAACATTTAAATATCAGTGCATTACAGAACATGGAAAATATTTGCCACATTCTTAGACATCCATTTTCAGTAGTCGGATTGTAGTGTCTGTGTTTTTATGAGGCTCAGTCACGCTCTCAAAAAGGGTGGAGTAAACTGAGACGACTTAACATCACTCTGCCATGTATATTTCTCTCAGATGCCCGAACCATGCAGTTCCTTTGAGAAACGTTCACTTGACAGCAAGCTATCATTTTCCAAAACATCATTGAAAAAATGTCTTTGCTTATGTGATTCACAAAACAAAACAAATGAAAAACAAAACAAAAGTGGCTAATCTTTGCTTGTGACTCAGAAAACAAACAAAACAGAAAGCAAAAGGTGGCTAATCTTTGCCTATGTGACTCAGAACAACAAAAAACAAAGCAAAACAAAACATAAAACGGTGGCTAATCTTTGCTTGTGTGACTCAGAAAACAAAAAACAAAGCAAAACAAAACATAAAACGGTGGCTTATCTTTGCTTATGTGACTCAGAAAACAAAACAAAACATAAAACGGTGGCTTATCTTTGCTTATGTGACTCAAAAAACAAAACCCAAACAAAACAAAACATAAAAAGGAGGCTAATCCATCTTGGTAGCTCATTTGTTCAACAGAAGTTCAGAACAGTCACTAGGCATCAAATCTTTCCAGGCTGAAAAGCATCTTAAAACTCCAGCAGCTGCCGTTTAAGATCACGATACTCTCTGCTGCCTAATATGGACATTTCAGGCATCAGACCTGCTCTCGGCAGTTTAGGTCAGCAGTGGCACTCCCCTTATGCGGCGGAGGAGGTTGGCCAGTCGCTTTGCCAGCGGCAGGCTCGGTTCATCCACCTGGAAGGTGCGGGTCAGCAAGTTGTAAAAGGAGCCGTAGCCCACCGCGACCACCGTGCAGGTGAGGCAGATGACATTGTAGGGCATGCTGAAGTCAGGCGTGGGTAGATTTACCAGCAGCGGTTCGGTGTACACTCGCACAAAGTAGCTTGATTCTTCTTTGACTGGGACGCTGGAAGTCAAATGTGAAACGTTAAAAAGAAAGAAAACAAATAAGGTACAATTTCTTACTGTTAAAGGAATAGTTCACACAAAAATGGAAATCTGCTGAATATTTACTCACCCTCAGGCCATACAAGATGTAGATGAGTTTATTTCTTGATCAGAACAGATTTGGAGAAATTTAGCATTACATCACTTGCTCTCCAGTGAATGGGTGCCGTCAGAATGAGAGTCCAAACCGCTGATAAAAACATCATAATAATCCACACCACTCCAGTCCATCAATTAATGTCTTGTAAAGTAAAAAGCTGCATATTTGTAAGAAACTAATCCATCATTAAGATTGTTTCTCAAATCGTCACTTCTGGCCAAAATACGAGTCCATCTATAACTCTTCATCCAGTAAAAAATAATCCTGTTGTCCTCTCACATCAAAATCCACCAACATATTTGTTTAAAACTGTTTTTGCTTTTAAATGGTGCATGATCTGTGCATATTTCTCTCCTTATTCATACAAGACAACATCACTGCAGAAAGCAGTAAAACGCCTTAATGTGGGATTAGTTTCTTACAAAAATGCAGATTTTAATTTCATAATACATTAACTGATGGACTGGAGTGGTGTGGATTACTTGTGGACTATTGTGATGTTTTTATCAGCTGTTTGGACTCTCATTCTGACGGCACCCATTCACTGCAGAGGATCCAATGGTGTATGTAATGATTCATTTCTACAAATCTGTTCTGATGAAGAAACAAACACATCTACATCTTGAATGGCCCGAGGGTGAGTGTATTTTCAGCATATTTTCAGTTTTGGGGGGAGCTATTCTTTTACAACCAAGGCCAACTCATACTTACAAACTGCTAAACAACGGTTGGTCTTGTGTGAAGTTGGTGTTCATTGCAACCATACTTGGCACAAGGGCGCTGACCACAGAGGACCTGCAATAACATATTTATAATACTTCAATCAGATATATGGAGTGGCACACAGGATAAAATCTGTACAACAATTATATTTAGTCAATGATCGCAAGAGATGACAAAATCCTATCTTGCAAAAGAAGCTGGAGGTGTTCTAGACAGGTAAGATACTTAAAAATACTTGATAAGCAGGCATCTTACCCAACGTAGAAGCCGTGGTTAGGATCAGGTGTATACTCAGTCCATTTGAGCAGGGCCCTTTCAAACTGTACAGTGACCTCTGTCATAGAGTGAGGGGGTAACTGGATCAGCATCTCCAGTAGATGAGGACGATGGCGGTCTTTAGCAGGCTGGTAGTGAATGTAACCTACATGAGAAGGCACAAGGTCTATAAAGGTTGTATTCTCTGTGTTCACAAGCATGGGTCTTGCTCTGTCCACTAAGGAAAAGTTTGTAAAAGCTTTAAACTTACTGTTTACTGTGACTTTTAAATGTATACTTCTTCATTTTGAAGAGTGTTGAAACATTTGCCAAGAATTCTCTATTTTGGGCTTGTTCCCTACCCAGACATTTTAACTTCCCCTCTACGGTTAATTAACAATTAAAAATTGTAAAAATAAAAATAAAAATCTGCTTAATACATTTGGTATTTCAGTGTACACAACTTTGTAAATATATATTCAATTCTGATATATCAGTAAGAATAAGAATAAAGTAACCTTTATTCAGTAAGAATGCATTCAACTATACAAAAATGACAGTAAAGCCATTTGTAATGTTACAAAAGATTTCTATATCAAATAAATGCTCTTCCTTTGAACTTTCTCTTCATAAAGGGATCAAGAAAAAATGTGTCATGGTTTCCACAAAAATATTAAGCACCAAATAACCATAATCAACATTTTAATAGATTTTAATTTAACTGTAATCATATTTCACAATACTACTGTTTTACTGTATTTTTGATTTCTTAAATGCAGTCTTGATGAGCATAAGTCACATGTTTCAAAAATGCTTCACTTTCAAAAATGTTCAAAAACATAAAAATAAAATCTTAGAGACCCCAAACTTTTGACTTTTGAAAGGTAATGTACAGTAATAGTCTAATAATGTCAGTAATAAGCAAATAATAATGTCATTACATCAGACCCGGCACTGATATATACAGATCAGTGCATCAGACCAAGCATTTTAAACAACTAATATATTTTTTTTCCAAACAGATAAACGAATGAATGAATGAATGCATGAATGAATGAATCTTAAGATGCCAATGAAAAGGCCAGAACAGCAGCATGGACATTTGAACATAATTAATATTTAGTCATTTTAAGTAAATTTATATTATAATAAATATAGCATTTTTCATGATTCAGGTACTGGAAGTCAAAAGAGGCCTTAATTGGAAAATTGCCCAAAAACAAGTGATAAATATATAGAAAGCACACAAAGTTGGAGTACATTATATATTTTTTTGCACAGATACTACTGTGGGTATGTTATCTACTCACTGGGCTTGTTATCACGGGACTTGCTGGTGACTGTCAGGGTGTGAATGTACAGTTGCAGGTACCAGGGCACTGAATCCATCAGCAGCACAGGAAAAGCCCGATATGGGTGGTTATTATAGATGACAGTGTGGATTTCCCCTGTCTGCAGCCCAAAACCTGCCACGTAGCGCTCTGCATGCAGCAGAGGACGAAGCGTATCGCCTAAAGCACAAGGTGGAAGAACCACAGAATCAAGTTGGCATGACTGATCTATTAACAAAGACGAATATAAAAATGAGAACGTTCCAAATTACAGATTGTCACTTTGTAACAATAAAATAATAGTTCATCGATGCAAAGACAATGCAAAAAACAGACTCCACCTATCAAATGTATTCATACCACTGTCTCCTTTCCAGCGCAGAAGGAGATTGAGTGAACGTAACTGGCCAAACGTCTCAGCTCTGGTCAGGTCAAACACTGAATATGTCCTGCGATCCCCCAGCACCACAGCTTGGCTGAGCAGAGGAGTTGCAGGACTCAACTCAAACAGCTCTCCCTGTTGGACAAACAGCACAAAACTCAAACTGACTGAAAACAGCAGTCAGCTACAAAGGAAAATTATAAAATGGAATTTAGAACTTAAAAACACTTCTTAGCCAGTTCTACTTCCCATTTAGAGAAACATTAAAGTATCAAAAAGCAGAATAAAAGTATTTCGTTGTTTAAGTTTCACCTCAGGGTTGTCTGTGATGTCCACATAGACTTTACTAGAGTTAGCAAGAGGACAAGCCTCTGTCAAAGTTCGAGAAAACATCTTGAACAAAGACCATTCTGTGAAAAGATGAAGATAGTAATTAATACACAGATGGACTAAGCATAGTATTGTTTCAAGTTTCTGTCATTAGAAACAACACACTGAATTGCAAAATTAAGGTGCAACACAGCTTTTGGAAAGTCAAGGCCATTTTTATGCTTTTATGATTTTCTTTTTAATTTAGATTTCACATTTTTCCATTGTTTTTTAATTGTCTTTAAAAATATTTAGGTTTCTCATAGTGAGCAATGTTTGGAAAGCATCACAGTTTTTCCACACTTGAGGTAAATCAATTTACGAATGGCTATTTGGCACACTGAAATAAGAAAGGAGAAAATCTTCTTACATCAAACGTGCATTTATTACTCACCCTTTTTGCTTTGGCCTGAAGTGTAGAGATCAAACACACATTGAGAGTTTGTCTCAGCTCCCACGCTTTACTTGTGCATTGTTCATCCTAAAAGAGAAAATCTGGAGGGTCATCAGGAAGCAAGGAATTTTCCAGACAATGTACAACCTGAGCCAGAATATAATTTCTGAATCTTTTTTAATCTATTTTTTGTTAAAGAAAGGTTTGTAAAGAAGCTTACCTGACAGACGGGTCTGATGTGAACAGCCTGGGAATGGAAACTGCTGTGAAACAGCTTCTCTGACTTAAGGAGAACTGCCAGACCTGCCTGGAGAAAAGAAAAGGCAAATGCATGAATGCATGGCTTCTTTAGAATTACCAATTATTAAAATCACAAGCAATGATCTGAACCTTAGAACCACAAGGGAGAAGCTTCTTCCAGGGCGTGAGATTCTCAGTGCAGACGATTTCACGTGGTAACGTTGCATAACGTAAAAAACGGTGATCTGTAGCTGTGTGGAGAGAAAGAAGTCTGTCGTTTCAAGGTCAAAAAAATTAAAAATGAAACATGCATGGTTGAATCGTTTACAATAAGATCATTAACATGCATTTTTTCATTTGAATCCATGCAGGTTGGCAAGAATTAATGAGCTTCAGTTGCTTCATCACTGCAAATCACTGTCAGTTTGAACGCT
This sequence comes from Aspiorhynchus laticeps, assembly GCA_023376895.1. NCBI lineage: Eukaryota > Metazoa > Chordata > Actinopteri > Cypriniformes > Cyprinidae > Aspiorhynchus > Aspiorhynchus laticeps. The sequence goes on along the minus strand of CM041816.1, from coordinate 34,661,141 downwards.
GCTTTATAATTCACAGAAAGAGCCGTACCATTTCCCAGACCCAGCGGTTTAAAAGAAGCACTGGGCTGTACGGTGTTGGTCAGGTCAATGAAGTTCAGAGATGCACAGAAGATTCCAGAAAGGACGTTGGTAAGTTCCTTCCAGTTTCCATCCACACTGAGAATTGAACAAAAGTCAGGGGACTGTTAATTCATTATGGAGTTAAATTTTTCAGAATAAAACAAATGCACTTATAAATCAGGGATTCATCGATTTCCACAGTTAATTTAAGCACATATATGTACTCACTCGCTGACTGTGTCATGGAACCACACCCACAGCTCTGCTCCAGGTGGAGAGGGGATGAAGGGCTGCCCCCACTGCATGGTCCTCCAGAAGCCCTGGGTGAAGGAGATGTGCAGCTCTCGCACTGAAAACTTGGAGAGCACTTGACCGAGGGATTTGGGGAACAGCCGGTAATGAGAAACTGTAAGCAAAAAAAGACAAATAGTGAAAACAAATGTTAGGACTTGAGGTGATACTTGGTAAAAAAAATAGCTGGGCAAGGATCAGCTCTTCAAGCAAACTTTCACTTCTTTCACTTCCAACATAGCATAATCATCAGAATAGAGTATAGACTGAAATCTATTCATTTTATTCATATTTTAAACAGTATACCAGTCTTAATTTTATGAATGAATGAATGAATGAAGCATTTATATAGCGCTTTATTGTGTATTGTTGTACACCCTGTAGCTGAGGGGCTAAGGACTGTAAGGTGCTAGTCGGAGCTAAGGAGGTGGAGTTGGTCCGGGTGTGTCGGTTAGAACACAAGAGAGGAGAAGAGGATGAATTCAACTGTTTATTGGTATAAGCATATGCAATGGAGGGGAAGCCAGGTGGTAGCGAGGTGCATTATTCTATGTTCTTTGTTTGCATATAAGAGGTGAGCATGAGTACTGGTGCAGAGCAGTTCTTTATGTCCTTAGAAGTGTCAGCATCCACTTGAATGTGTGTGTATTGGTGTGTGTGCAACAAATAAAGGCATATTCTAATAAACAATGCTTCTTCTTATCACACTATACAACATCAGTATGCTTACATTTATAACATAATTTAAAGTATTAAGAGGCTATTGGCTTCCCCCCATACATCAACACAATATAGCATTGAATACAACAAATAAGGCATTATGAATGGATTAAACAATAGAAGTTATTACTATGCATCAGTTGTTAACTCAAATACTGCGGTACTTCGCATTAGCGTCCATTTTGTATGCATCGCCATTTCAACTTCTCTATTTAGCAGATGGAAATCAACTCGAATAACTGTGTAATCTACTTACTTTCTCTCTGGACGCACACAACTTAAACATTCAAATGAACATAAAGACGATCATCCGGCCGCTATCTGCCAGGAAATCCCACCACTCATTCCCGCTGGCGACAGGTAATAATTAAAGCGAAACTGAAAGTCACGTATGCACAGCGCAGTGACGCACTTCACCCGAATGCGCTGCATTCCGTCAAAATAAAAATCCTCGCGCTCAGAACGAGCGCATTCATGTGCATACACACTGTCTATCATTGTTCATTACTAATGAGCCTTTCTCACACACCCAAAGCGCTTTACAATCATATGAGGAGGTCTCTCTTCAACCACCACCAGTGTGCAGCATCCACTTGGATGATGCGACGGCAGCCACAGCACAACGGCGCCAGTGCGCTCACCACACACCAGCTACAGGTGGAGAGGAGAGAGAGATAGAGCCAATCAAGTGGATGGGGATTATTAGGAGGCCATGATTGACAAGGGCCAGTGGAGGGAATTTGACCAGGACACCGGGGTTACACCCCTACTAATTTATAAACCAGGTCTATTCATTTTATTCATATTTTAAATACTATACCATATTTAATTTTATTAACTAAGTTATTAATTGTATTCATTTTTAAACACTAAACGTAATCGATTTTATTAACAGTCTATTCAGTTGAATCATATTTTAAACACTGTACAATATTTAATTTTATTCACGAAATCTATTCATTTTATTCATAATTTAAACACTACACCATCATTTATTTTTTAATTGAACCTATTAATTAATTTTATTCATATTTTAAATACTACAACATATTTAAATTTAACTATTAGGCCTATTCATTTTATTCATGTTTTAAATACTATACCATAATTAAGTTTATTCATTTTATTCACATTCCAAACACTAAACCATAATCAATTGTATTAACTAAAGTCTATTCATTTTATTCAGAATTTAAATACTGTACCATATTTAATTTTATTCACCAAGTCCATTCATTTTATTCATAAACACTACACCATAATTATTAATTAAATCTATTAATTTTATTCATATTTTAAATACTACACCATATTTAATTGTATTCATTAGGCCTATTCATTTTATTCATGTTTTAAATCGTATACTATATTTAATTTTATTATTTATGTCTATTCATTTTATCCCTATAAAACACTACATTATACTTTATTTGATTAGTTTTGACTACAAGGAATTACACTTGAGTAAAATTAATCACACTGTCTATAAAATTGAGTATGGTGTAGTTTTTAAAATATGAAAATAGAAGAATAGACCCAGCAAATAAAATTAAGTATGGTAAAGTATGAATAGACTTTGTGCATAAAATTAATTTTATTCACCAAGTCTATTAATTGTATTTATAAACACCACACTATACTTACTTTTATTAGTTTCAAGGCACTACATTTGGCTGAATTTACAGTATGCTTTTTGTAATCAGTAACTTTCTGATCTGAGGGCTTATGTTTAAATGTTTGAAACTAGTTTTGAATTTGTCTACACATGATTTCTATTCATTCAATTATTTTTAATTGATAAATTGGACCAGACAGTGAAAGAAATGCAGCTAATAATTGAAATGTGAACTGTGCAGAGTTGTGGGTGCTACATTCGATTTTAACATTGAAATTTATATACCTCCATCTGTGATATTTCATAATTCTGACGACTTTACAATTGTTATTAATTAATGGGGGAAACAAAGAAATGAGTTAAGGTGTCCATTTGACTGCTATTGTACAGAGACTAATTCTGTGTGCAATGGGACAGAACCACAGCGATGATAACTCACCCTTCTGTCGCTCTTGCAGGAAGTCAATGTCCCACAGTGTGCGGAACTGGAAGCTGGCATAAATGTCTCCGGAGTGCAGGGGCCTGATGACCAGCTCCTCCTGAAACTGATCTCTCGCTGCTGCTGCTGCTGTGAAAGACTCGCTGTCTTTGGTGCCGTCGCTTCTGTCCGCCTCAACATCAGTCGACTGCCATTGCCTTTCATTCAGACCCTCCGCGGCGATACTGCCGTCGCTATTCACCTCTCGTGGCGTGTCTGAAACGCTCTGTTTTTCTTCTGTATTATCGTTTGCTTTTTCAAGCGTGTCACAAATACTGGGGCGTGCTAAACTAGAGAGAATCAAAATGAATCCTAGAGACAAACCGCACCTGTGCGCTGCCATTTTTGCCACAGCTTCCCTTGCTGCACACACTTCCTGGATGTCGTTGACAGCATTGACCAATCAGAGAAGGGTATGTAGAAATATGACCAATGGGAGACGAGAATCTAAAAATTTATCAATAAGAATAAACAATAAATAGTAAATAAAATAAAATTACGAGCATTTATGTTAGATAACAAATGCTAGATTAACTTTATTCAGAATAAGTTTATATAAGCTAATTAATTCCAATCAGACTGTTGAATATTATTACAAGGTTCTGATGCTATGCTATAAATAATAATTTAGTTATTAATAATACGCTACAAGTTATTAGGATTAATTCTTATAAGAACGCTGCTAAAACTACATTAATTTCACTGTCGCCACACGACTCTGCCTGCGGTCGCTTTTGGAAGATACAAGTTCCAGTGATTCGAATGCTTTGAATTCGTTTGCTTTAAACGATTCATATTCATTCAGTGGCCTATTCTGCAGTTAAACCAGTAGTTTGTAACAAGTAAATGTATCTGTGTGTGTGTGTGTGTGTGTGTGTGTGTGTGTAATGGATAATAAATTAGCTATTAAGAATCAAGAGCAAGTAATTAGGCAATCATTTTAATAAGAAATCTGCTTAATTTCACAGTAACACGATCCAGTGATTCGAATCATTTGAATTATTTTGCTTTAAATGATTCTTTCAGCTTTGTTCAGTGGCCAAGGACGATGAACTAATTTTGTTAATGATTTCAGATATTTTTTTTCAGATTTTCATTCAAAATCCACCCGAATTTAATGAGTTCGACCACTGAAAGCGACAGATATCTGGTGTAAACGGGGGCTTGCGACAAGTGAGTGTCTGAGTGATCTCTTGAATCATTCAGTCAGTCACTCCACCAGTTTAACAACACAGAACTGAAAATATGACGGAAATAATGTATTTTCATTTATTATGTATAGTCACCACCAGTTATAAATATTCTGCACTCTTTCCCTTAAACAAACTAATTTTGAAAGTAATTATTAATTACTGAAAGTTCATTCAGTTCGTTCCCGAGATGTCCAATTTCATTCAATACCTTCACCAACCAAATCCGACTGAATCCGAATCTCGTTGAGATTCGAAACATGAAATGCCACAGGACTCACGAGAGAGACTTCAGCGCGCGATGCTTCACTTTTTAAAACACCGATTCGTTCCAAATGGAACACCACTACAAGGTATGTAAAAAGGCCAGAATGAATGAAGTCACTATAATGAAATGTCACGACTCACTCGAATATTTTCTCATGCTATAGTGCGTTTTAAAGGCAGAAAATCGTTTACGCGCTTCAAAAACGAAACTGTAATGATTCGTTAACTCAAAAGATTCATTCCTCTCAAAGACACCGATTCGTTCCAAACGAAACACCGCTACTGTAAAAAGCCCAAATGAATGAATTCACCTAAGAAGGCACTGTAAAAGCGTCATTCGCTAGCATCCTGTGATTCAGAGCTGATGCTCTCTTGTCAGTGGGTCATTGTGAAGTGGATAAAGGTGGCATCTGCGCGCGCGCGTACACACACACACATACCCCAGACCTCATGACAGACACACTCGGTCTCGCTCCCTCATGCTCACACACACATACACACACACACAGTCACTGTAAAGGGTTTTAATTCAGCATGCCTGCTGCTGGATGCTCTTAGACCGAGACGCATCCGCCTCACCGTCGGGTTTGACTGCCTCTGAAAGGGATTTCAATATTTTATTCATAGCTCCTCATGGCTTCATCGGACGGAATAGACAAATGTCTTCTGCACAGAGGCAGATCTCAAAGTGACCCGAACATCCTCAGCGAGTCTGGCATTGATCTCTCGCACAGCGTAGGTAAGATGATGCATTTATTGTCTGGAGATGCCATTAGAATAAGCTCTTTTCATTTCCACGCGCTATGGAGGTGAAAGTGGCTCCACAATCTGCGTTAATAGCCTCACTTTCATTTCAGTGTTGTGCGCTGCACGATTGAGATCCATCAAATTAAGCCGCATTTGATGCTCTGTCTGTATCCCGATGAAATGCATCTGGCTACCATAGTAATATTTCCCTATGGATCTGTGTTATGGTAGCTATAACATAAATCAGCAAAGCAGACAGTCTAGAGATTATGTGCCAACTGTGGCTTATGCTACCATTCAAAATGAGCAGACAAAAAGATTTAGATCCTTTTTTTCACTGAGGGAGGATCCTCGTTGTCTTTTGTCTCGTGTGCACATCCTTCCATGTGCATCTCTGTGATCGTTTAATACAGGTTTGCTCTTGAGGACCTGATGTAATAAGATGCATTTTTTGCTGCTTTGGCAACATTGGCCGGTGTGTCTGATACCTTCGTTCCGCACTGAGACTGCGCATTCACTGCTCCTGCCTATTCAACAGAGCGGGCCAATGCTGTCTCCTGGAGAAACTGATGTAGTGAGGTCTAGATGCTGCTGTACAGACGGCAGCTTTTCTTGATGGTGGACAAAAAGCGCATTTCATGGAGTCTGTGATTTGGAGTGTTTGGTGTGGTCTGAAATTGCTGGTTTGTATTTCTTTGTCATTATAGAATGGGCGAATCTCATCAAACCTAGCCTGTCAAAATGTCCGGGTCATATTACACCCCAAATCCAGAGGAAAGCAATACAAGACTGTGCTATAATAAGAAACCAGAAAGAAATAGAAAACTAAATCCAATTTTAGGATTCCTACTTTTTTTTGCATTGTGACTTTATTTCCAAAACAGTTAAGCACATTTCTGCGCTCAGTTCTCAGTACTGTGATGTGAAAAATTATTTTTAGTTACTATGTATGCATCAGCAATTGTTGTGTTGCTCGAATCACACTGAACTAATATATATTTATATATATTATATTTATTTTTAATTTTTAATTTAATGTTTTAGAATCTAATTATGTTTTACTGTAAATCACCATAAAGAAAATATATATATATATATAAGTCCTATGTGTTACATTTAATGCAAATTTTTGGGTGAAATGTGCTTAATTGTCAATGTCAATGTAACACATTATTAATAACTACTTTATTACTGTATGTGTATATATAGAGCCTTTATATCCTAAAAATACTAAAAATTAATATAAAAATGGATTAATAATTACTTTATTATTACTGTATTGTGTGTATACTGTATATAATCATGTGTTGTACATATATGTAGGCCTACTGTATACGGTATATACAGGTGCATCTCAATAAATTAGAATGTTGTGGAAAAGTTCATTTATTTCAGTAATTCAACTCAAATTGTGAAACTCGTGTATTAAATAAATTCAATGCACACAGACTGAAGTAATTAAGTCTTTGGTTCTTTTAATTGTGATGATTTAGGCTCACATTTAACAAAACCCCACCAATTCACTATCTCAACAAATTAGAATACTTCATAAGACCAATAAAAAAATAATTTTTAGTGAATTGTTGGCCTTCTGGAAAGTATGTTAATTTACTGTATATGTACTCAATACTTGGTAGAGGCTCCTTTTGCTTTAATTACTGCCTCAATTCGGCGTGGCATGGAGGTGATCAGTTTGTGGCACTGCTGAGGTGGTATGGAAGCCCAGGTTTCTTTGACAGTGGCCTTCAGCTCATCTGCATTTTTTGGTCTCTTGTTTCTCATTTTCCTCTTGACAATACCCCATAGATTCTCTATGGGGTTCAGGTCTGGTGAGTTTGCTGGCCAGTCAAGCACACCTACACCATGGTCATTTAACCAACTTTTGCTGCTTCTGGCAGTGTGGGCAGGTGCCAAATCCTGCTGGAAAATGAAATCAGCATCTTTAAAAAGCTGGTCAGCAGAAGGAAGCATGAAGTGCTGCAACATTTCTTGGTAAACGGGTGAAGTGACATTGGTTTTCAAAAAACACAATGGACCAACACCAGCAGATGACATTGCACCCTAAATCATCACAGACTGTGGAAACTTAACACTGGACTTCATGCAACTTGGGCTATGAGCTTCTCCACCCTTCTCCAGACTCTAGGACCTTGGTTTCCAAATGAAATACAAAACTTGCTCTCATCTGAAAAGAGGACTTTGGATCACTGGGCAACAGTCCAGTTCTTCTTCTCCTTAGCTCAGGTAAGACGCCTCTGACGTTGTCTGTGGTTCAGGAGTGGCTTAACAAGAGGAATACGACAACTGTAGGCAAATTCCTTGACACGTCTGTGTGTGGTGGCTCTTGATGCCTTGTCCCCAGCCTCAGTCCATTCCTTGTGAAGTTCACCCAAATTCTTGAATCGATTTTGCTTGACAATCCTCATAAGGCCGCGGTTCTCTCGGTTGGTTGTGCATCTTTTTCTTCCACACTTTTTCCTTCCACTCAACTTTCTGTTAACATGCTTGGATACAGCACTCCGTGAACAGCCAGCTTCTTTGGCAATGAATGTTTGTGGCTTACCCTCCTTGTGAAGGGTGTCAATAGCTGCGTTTACATGGACCATAATAATCCGATCATAACAGGACTAAAGCACAATCGGAATAAAAAAGTCACATGTAAACACGTCAATCGGATTGAATTGGCCAGATCTGATTAAAATTTCGATCGGATCGTAAGGGGTGGTTTATTCCTTTTGTAATCGAACGAGAGGACAGAGACATGTAAACACTTGATCGGATTGAAACCCAAACTGGAAAGTACTGCGCATGTGCAGTGACGTAAAAATAGCGTAATGATGCACGGAACGAGCTGTTCTTCCTGGTGAATAAAGTGTCATAAGTGAGTGTCCAGTCATTCTAAAATGCTGCTTTCATTCAGAGTATGTGAAGTGGAGCAGGACAACGTCCCACCAGTCCTTATTTAAGACTTTCATCCACAGACGACTGGTTTTGGGCACGGGAAGGGGCACTTTTACTGCTTTCTAAAGTAAGCAGCACTGCACAATAGTTAATGTGCTGGTCGTCGCCTAATTAGGACCCGAAGTAAATAAATATCAAGTGTGCTTTTTAAAACAATACGCGACAATTGCGGGAAACTCTGAATATGCATGCAGTGTGAGCATGTCAAAAGATTAAATCCGATCAGAAGCTTGGGACATATAAACGATCACATCAACCCGATCACTTTATTTAGCGTTCATGTAAACACTACGTTCAGATTCGTCAATCAGAATGAATTCATTCCGATGGAAGCAAAAAGTGTCCATGTAAACGTAGCTAATGATTGTCTTCTGGACAACTGTCAGATCAGCAGTCTTCCCCAAGATTGTGCAGCCTAGTGAACCAAACTGAGAGTCCATTTTGAAGGCTCAGGAAACCTTTGCAGGTGTTTTGAGTTGATTAGCTGATTGGCATGTCACCATATTCTAATTTGTTGAGATAGTGAATTGGTGGGTTTTTGTTAAATGTGAGCCTAAATCATCACAATTAAAAGAACCAAAGACTTAAACTACTTCAGTCTGTGTGCAATGAATTTATTTAATACACGAGTTTCACAATTTGAGTTGAATTACTGAAATAAATGAACTTTTCCATGACATTCTAATTAATGAGATGCACCTGTACTATATAACTGTATACTGTATGTCCCGGTTTCACAGATAGGGCTTAGACTAAGCCAGGATTAGGCCACTGTTCAATTAGGAAATTTAAGTAATTTGTATTAACATACCTTAGAAAAAACATTACTGGTGTGCATCTTGGGACAAAACAAAGGCACTGATATTTTTTAAGATCAGTCAGTGCAAGTTTCTTTCAGTTAAAACAGCTCAGACTTACACTTTAGTCTGGGACTATATAGGCTTAAGCCTTGTCTGTGAAACCGGGGGAAATATACCATCTCTCTCTCTATACATATAATATATTATATACACACACACACACACACACACACACACACACACATAAATACACAATACATAATATATACATACACAACATTGCAACACATTTGGAAATTTCACTTTGTAATTGTCTTGATATATTGTGTCAAGACAATAAGAATATATTATGACAGTGACAAAGTGAAATGTCCAAATGTGTTGCAACTTGCAATATTTTGGGGTAAATTATGTGCTTAATTGTTATTAAAATAATATAAATTCTTATTCTAATAGCCTAAAACTGTATATATAATTTTGAATTTACTGTGAAATATGACTTGCACATGCTTTAA
>CM041816.1:34630998-34651397 GCA_023376895.1 Aspiorhynchus laticeps | reverse complement strand
GGATATGCACGTATCAGGTGCACGCATGGGCGGCGCTAGGGAGGAGCTAGCAGGTGCTCCAGCACCCCCAAGAAAAACCAAAGCACCCCCATAGCACCCCCATAAAAAATGAAATAAAATAAAAACATTTGACTCATTAAACACATGCATAAATACTGCAATTCAATAACGTGATTTGCAGTCGCACGTAATGTCAGCATTTTATTTAAAAAACGGATCGGTTCCTTGTACCAAGTAGCTAGTATTGGCCTGCCCCGACTAAAGATTTTTCTAGTCAACTATTCGCACGTTTATATTAAATTGATAGTATAATAACCATTTAGGTTATTGTTTATGCCTATTATTTAGGCATTTAGGCGTATTATTCCGCGCTCAAACGCACGCATAACGCTTGCCGCAAAACACTGGCTAAAGTAATGATTATGAATGCATCGGGGAAAAATACATTTTACGTATTTATTAATAAACTAGTGCTTTCTCAGGCTCAACATCTCCACAGTGGACGTGCCTTTAATAGAGAAATGCACCTATATGGACTACATAATCAGAGAAGATTTGTTTTTTTTATTTTAATTGGTTTTCAAGCTTTCTGCAGATTTATTTCTTATGTCTGTGAGCTGGTTCATTGTTGTGACGCGCTCCATTCACAGAGACGGCATGAGACGACAGAAAACACATCCAAAAATGACAGGAGTATAAGCTCTTTCCGCTGGAAAAATAAATAAATAAAAATAATTGCGTGCGCGCCCCATGCAGTAGGCTAAGTGCGATAATACTCACACATTCCTCATAAACATTTGAAATGCGCCTATATAGTGATTTTATTATTCATATAAAAATAATAATAATAACAACCTGTTTTGGTCATATTTACTATTAATTGCCCAGCTCCCCCTGTCATTGAACTAGCACCCCCTCAGCACCTGCGTTCAACATTCTCTGGCGCCGCACCTGGGTGCGCGGTCCAACCACACCGCAACCGCGGCCCTGCGACAGAATAGATGTGAAGCGGATTTTTCCAAAGCAGTTACGCAACAAACCCGCTCCACGTCCGCCACGCAGACAGTGTGTCCCAAGGCTTCGGTTGAAAACGGCAGGTGGGAATTCTCACCGCTCAGCTCCGCTCACATGCTCTGGCTGATGCACACACACAATATCATAAATCATACACTATATAATGCATGTTTATTATGCTTATGGTCCATAAATAAACTAATAACTCAAATATGGTGTGAACTTCTTGTTTATAGCTCTGTTGTATTAAATCAGTGATGCTGGTAAACATCATACACACAGATCTCAGCAGTACAGGTGCAGCGACACACACAGATTGTAAAGCTTTCTGTGGAGAGAGGAATAATCAGGTCTGAAGGGTCTCATAATGAAATGCGTGAGCGGCACACGAGCACAAAAGAGCCATTCACTCAATCATTTCATTAACATCAGACGCAGACACATGAAACACTGGCTCTCCTGAAACACAGCTCTGAGAGAGACATCTCAAACACAACTGCATCTCTAAACAAATCATAGAGCAACTACTGGTTTATACATTGTGCTTTTTATAGGACAACACAAACTACTATATCTTGGTGGTATGCTATTCATTAAATATGATGGTGCTTTACTGTAAATTAACTTTGTATTTTCTATTTCAGCAGCTAGTATCTGCAAAAATTAAGTGATTTAAATGAAGTATTATTATGAGATTGTATATCCAGTCTTATTTTTTAACTAAAACTATTAAAATGGGCTTTTCTTCATTGAAATAAAGCTGAAATAATATATATATATATTAGATTTAAACACTTAAATGGAAATTGGAAATGTTTCCTTGGCAACTACCTGAAATAAGTTAAAGTACAAAGATGACTAAAACTGAAATAGATATAAATTAAAGCTAAGTATCAATAAAAAAAGATGCTGTAAAAATCAAATCAGGGTTAATAACTAAAATGAAAACTATTAAAAAACACATTTTGTTAATTAATATAATCATTAATTGAACTAAAATATGAAGATGCTCGTCCTTCACGGTGGTCTACAGATGAGGAACGCTCTCTGGGGGGCTATTACAACCGCATAATATTTTTATTATTATTATTATTTAAGCTAGTTGCCAAGGCAACATTTCTCATTTTGATTTACTTTGATGTACACATGAACTAAAACTGAACTAAAAAATATTTAAAACATATGTAGGCATATAAAAAATAACAAATCACAAGAAAATTACTAAACGTTTAGCAAATTAAAACATTTAATTATATTATTTCATAATCATATATAATGAGTTCCTCACACACTGAGGAAGGCTTGGTAGCCGAAACGTTTGTGTCTCTTTTTTCCCCCCATGGGTGATGTGTTCAATTTTTCATACAAAGTAACTTAAGATTGACGCACCAAAATAAATACACCAAGTAAGGAGGAGCGCGGGGCAAACAACATTGTTGAACATAATCATATATAATAAAATTTATAAATAATTTTAAATGATATATATAAATGAGTAATTATAGTATAAAAACTATAATAGTATCTATTATACTATAATAACACTGGAACCAATGAAAAACCTTGATATTTATATTGAACTGTCAACAACATTAATCTCAGTTCATAACCTTCTGTTGTTGTCAGATTGTTCAGCAGTGCATTACTTCAGAAGCTGGTCTCTGCATGAACACGAGCCCTGTGTAGTGTGCTTGTGCTGTTTCTAGTGCACTACACCACCTAGTGGCCTGATAGTGAGTCAAAAACACAGAGTCAGAGCTAAACAAACAATTATTTCATTAACAAACTGTTTAAAAAATATGCATTACAAAAATGGAAGTATTTACATGATTGAATGAAACAAAAAGAGAAAAATCACACATTCTGTACAAGAAATGATGACGAGATTTGTGGCATGGATTGAGTCTGGTTTCTGCTGGTTTTGGGAAGGTCTGTCTGCTGATTTACGTCTTTATCTTTCCTCGTTTCTCGAGCTCCCATTGAGCAGCGATCCGTGTGCCGTAGATGACGAACCCCACGAGAGCAGAACCAGCAGCAGAAGAACCTGCAGAGACACACAAACATCACAGACAGAGATACATATATTAGTGCTGTATGTGTGCTGTGTATATTTATTATGTATATATATATATATATACACTCATGCATGTATATACTTCAGAAAAATATATGTTATATATATTACATATATTTATGTATAATATAAATTATATGAATATAAATATAGACATGTAAATACATGTAAATATTTTCAAAATATATACTGTATGTGTGTGTATTTATATATACATAATAAATATACACAGTACACACATATATTATGTAAACAAAAACTTTTATTTTGGATGCGATTAATCATTTGACAGCATTAATATATATATATATACACACACACTCACACGGACAAAACTGTTGGTACCGTTCCACTAAAGAAAGAAACCCCACAATAGTCACTGAAATACTCACACACACACACTCACACACTCTCTGTCTCTCTCTCACACACATACACACACACTCACTCACACACACTCACTCTCACACAGACACACACACACTCACAAACACACACACACTCACTCACACTCACACACTCTCTCACACACACACACACTCACTCACTCTCACACAGACACACACACACACACACACTCACACACACACACACTCTAACACTCTCTGTCTCTCTCACACACACACTCTCTCTCACACACTCTCTCTGTCTCTCTCACACACACACTCTCTCACACACTCACTCACTCACTCACACACACACACACACACACACACACACTCTAACACTCACACACTCTCTGTCTCACTCACACTCACTCACACACTCACTCACTCACTCTCACACAGACACACACACACACACACAAACACACACACACACTCACTCACTCACACACACTCACACACTCTCACACAGACACACACACACACTCACAAACACACACTCACTCACTCACACACACACACACACACACACACACACACACTCACTCACACACTCTCTCTCTGTCTCTCTCACACACACACACACACACACACACACACACACACACTCACACTCACACACACACACACACTCTCTCTCTGTCTCTCTCACACACTCACTCACTCACTCACACACACACACACACACACACACACACACACACACACACACACACTCACACACACACAGACACTCACACACACACAGACACTCACACACACACACACACACACACACACACACACAAACACACACACACATAATTTGATTACTGAATCTTAATCTAAAATGAAAACTGAAAACGGTAAAAGCGCATTCAAAATATGAAAAATATAAATATACAAATATGACTAAATACCATAATACTATATAAACAAAATAACACAGTAGTAGCACTAAAGCAGTGTGTAGTGGAGAGATCGTCACTATTCTGGACTGTTCTATACTTCTCCTCAGTGATGATGATGATGTGAGACTCACGAGCGAGCAGACTCTGTCCACACTGCGTCGACTCACGAGCATCGCTTCTCTCTCTCTTTATTATCTCTTTCTTTATAATCTTGAGTTTGAGCTGGAACCCGTTAGCGTTAGCGCACTTAGCATCGCGACCGGAAGCACACGACTGGTGTCCAAGACGACGACCGGAAGTGACATTTCTCCTCAGACGGTCCGTTGTTATATTTTTCATCGACTAATACAGCAAAACAGTGACGTAATAAGAATTATGTTCAAAACTGCAAAGGAAATCACGTTAAAAAAAGTTTTTCTATTATTCATGTATGTTTTGGACTATTATGAAATTGTTATTCAAGCTGGATGGCATTAATATCTGCATTTGCTATTCAAAGGGCAATATAGACGAGAATATGTGTTTATGTATTTAGTATTTGTCTTTACTTTTTTTTACAAAATATTAAAATAAATGTATTTCTGAGGAAAAAGCGTGCGTTAATTAATTAATTTATTTGGTATTTATTTGTATTCAGTACATACTAAATAGAAATGTTGTTTTTATTTATCTATTTTTATTTATCTATCTATAGTAAATAAGTAGATGTTGCATGTCTTATTTTTGTTTGTTTGTTTTTAATGCATTCGTTATTTTATTATCTTATTTATTCATTTGATTTATTATTATTATTCATTTATCTTCAGTATAGTTTAATAAATAAATGTTTATATGTTGATAAAGAAAGAAAGAACGCGCATTTTATTTGTTTGTTTTGTATTTTTATTAATATGTTTTCTATATTCTAATAAAAATATGTATTTTGAAGAAATAACAAACATGTATTTATTTGTTTTACTGTTGTTCATTTGTTTTTTATTTGTTGATTTATTTTTAGTATTATTTCTTTATATTTGAATAAATAAGTGTTTATGTATTTTGTAAATAAAAAGATGTATTTATTTATTTATTTATATTTATTTCCAGTTCCGCTGGAGGCGCGCGCGGCCGTGACGTCACCGGAAGAGCCGCGCTGTGTGTTCTGTCACTGAACAGCACAGCAGCGCGAAACTCCTCCACTTCCATCGGTTTTTAATGTTCATTTTCTGTTGTTTTGTGTTTTTATCGTGATGATATCGCGCTGATGTGATATAGATGTGTTTCGGGCGCGGTTTGGGTGATTCGCGGTGTTTTTGCGGCTCTGTGATGAGCAGGGGATGATCAGGTGAGAATCTGTGTCATAAAACTACATATTACTTTTGTTTTTGGTCATATTTCGTTCCTTTATACATGTATTGTCTGTAGTGCTGTTGTATAATCACTGGGGAAGGCAGGAGATGTCCAGTAACATCGATCAAAACACTGACGTAACGTTAGCTGCTTATCTTTCAAACATACGTAATATTTTGTGTGATTTTGAGCATAATTCTCAGTATATCAGTGTTTATATCTGTGCAGTCGGTGATGTCTATGTCTTCAGAGACTAGAGAATGTATTTATTTAAATTATTAATCATTTAAAATATGAATAATGTCTTAATACAAATTAATTGCGCATTTAACCCCTTAACTGCCACCCCCCCATTTTTGAAAATTCACGAGAAAGTGCAGTATCCAAACTTAAATTATTATAATTCATGAACGCTTTTGAATACAGACCTAAGGTTGGTCTCTGTTTAAAGCAGACAATTAGCAGATTATTACAGAAGTGAGATCATTTAATAAAATTAAAGTATTAAAAAGTTATAGAAGTTTAAATTTACTGTAAAGAAAATGTATTATACTATTTTTATTGTATTTTATATAAAATAAATAGTTAAAAAAATAGTTAAAAATCCAAAATTGCTATAAAATTAAAGCCATATGTCTACATAAGTTGTGTTCCAAATTTGAAGTTGATATTAAAAAAATTGAGGTTCATATGCGATTTTGTTTAGACGTTATACCAAAAACAGCCAAACTCCATTGCATTTCTGTCACAAATCTATCAATTTCTCTCTCAATATTACATCTATAACAAAATAACCACCAAATATGGAATCTTGAGACTCAGACCTTTCCAACGATATGTATTTCATCAAGATTATAAAAGTTTTGATTCTAAAAGACTGTAATATGACACCGCCGCTAAAGGGGAGGAGCCTAAAACATTTTGAAGTACCGTTTCTATGGTAAAGCAATGTTTGATTTCAAAATGGTTTTCACAGGATGAATTTTGAGATTTTAAGCTTTCAAATGGTATATAACTTATGATGATTGCTAAAACATGTGATGGGGAAAAGGCAACGATATAAAGACTTTTTGTGACGAAGCTCAGAACTCCTGTTATGATGTTGATTTATCATAGACGCTTGGTGCACTCTTGTCAGAAATTAATCTATTACTGTTACTACATAATTTGTAACAACAAAAAATGGTAATATATCTATTTAGGAGACTTAGACCTTTCCAATGATGTATAGTTTGTCATGATTACATTAGGATCTAAGTGTAATATAGTGAAGTAAACTTAGGCGTCCCGTATACGGGACGGTGACAGTTAAGGACAGTACTGTAATGGTACAGTGGTTGTATTAGATGGTGCTGAATATT
Source organism: Aspiorhynchus laticeps (assembly GCA_023376895.1). Taxonomy (NCBI): domain Eukaryota; kingdom Metazoa; phylum Chordata; class Actinopteri; order Cypriniformes; family Cyprinidae; genus Aspiorhynchus; species Aspiorhynchus laticeps. The sequence goes on along the minus strand of CM041816.1, from coordinate 34,644,343 downwards.
TACCATATACATATACCATAGTGTTGTTGTTGTTAGTGAAGTAATAATTCTTTATGACATTTGGTGTATAAATTATAGTAGATTGTAATTTCATTACTGTATGGTTGAAGACATGAAATATTACATGTGTGAAATATCACATACGTGTTAATGCTGAACTATATTTAGACTCTTTATGTGAAATAATTAATTCAGGGCAGAACAAAATCCACTTTTTATGATCCCACGTTTTATTATTTATTAGCAGATTTTACAAGGGTTATGTAAACTTATGAGTAACTGTATGCATATATTGTCAAGAAACCCTAATATTAAGAATTGCCAAGTTGTGTTGCAGTCAAGTTTATAATATTTTTCAGAAAGAAATATTAAAATGCAATAGTAAAAGTGATGCTTGAATCATTGAGTTCAGTTGATTTGACATGCTTTTTATTAAACTGTTAATCCCTCTATAAACACCTGATGTGAAGTAGTTTAAATTCAGGGCAGAATGAAATTTAAAAAAAAACTAAATCCAGTTTTATGATCTCATTTTTCATAATTATTGTTAAAAAAATAAGATTTTGTAAGGTTTATGTAATCTTATGACTGCAAATCTCACTCTCTCTATTATATATATATATATATGTATGTCAAGAAAACACAAAGGTGTTTTTAATAATAACCATTATTGAAAAATAATAGCCATATTATTATAATATATCAATTTTATAAACCATATTATTGTTGAAACTTTGTAAAAGTTTTACAAATCAAAATAGAACCCAGAAAAATTCTAAAAGAAAAACATGGAATTTGGGAAAAAAAACCAACAATTTAATAGAGCCCTATTTGTACCTCTCTAGTTTACACAAGAAACTTGGGATTGTGTTGACTCTTGTGATAAATTACTTGTGTCTCATTTGCAATTTGCTTTGGATAAAATGTAATGTGGGAAAATAATAAAAATGTTGATGTTCATGCATCATTCTCTGATGAACCCGGCACTGGATATTACGAATACTTTTTGTTTCATTTGGATAAAAGCGTCTGCTAAATGCATAAATGTGAAGGTTGTGTAACGAGCTGATGTTTTGTGTTGTAGATGATGGCGCCCTCTAAGATGAAGCTACGTGTGAGGAAGAGAGACAGCGCTGCCAAATCTGCTCAGCGTTTATTGGCCAACGTGTCGCCTGATTCCAAATGCCCCATCTGCCTCGACGGCTTCAATAATGTGGCTTCGCTTGACCGCTGCCTGCATCAGTTCTGTTTCCGCTGCATCCACGAGTGGTCCAAGAACAAGGCTGAGTGTCCGCTCTGTAAGCAGCCCTTCCACTCCATATTCCACTCTGTCAAAGGGGAAAACGACTTTAAGGAGTTCGTGCTGCGTCCGCCGGAGAATGGAGCAGCTCCGAACGCCAATCCGTCTGAGCGTGTGCTCCGCCCCCGAGTTCTCAGAGCCCGGGAGAGGCGGAGCCAGAGAGTGCAAACCCCCGCCCCTTCCTCCTCCCCTCTACTAGAGGACGACGTTATGTTCGATGGCCTCACGGATGCAGCGGCGCTCGAAGAGAACCAAGACGTGCAGCAGATGGTGCTGCGATTGACGGCACGCAGACATGGGCGTGGTGAGGGGCGGAGCTTGCGGCGTTTACGCGACCAAGACGTTGTGGCGTTCCGACGTGCGCTTTATAGGACCGGCGTGCGAGTACGCAACTCGAGGGACGCTGGCAGGCAGAGGGACATTTCAGCCACGTTCTTGCGACATAATCCTGGCTGTTTGCGACGGCTTTTGCCTTGGCTGCAGCGCGAGCTCACGGTGCTGTACGGTTCACACGGCTCGCTGGTGAACCTCGTGCAGAACATCATCATCTCACGCATCATGAACTACAACATGGAGGACTCGGCCATCCGGGACGAGCTCCGCCCCTTCCTGCTGGCGCGTACCGACCACTTCCTGCACGAGCTGGTGAGCTTCGCCCGCTCCACCCTCAACATGGAGGCGTACGACCAGCAAGCCGTTTACGACTGTCCCGCTCCCAGCTACGAGGAGGGCAGCAGCTCGGACCTTTCTGTTATCGCCATCTCCGAGGTGAGACACACAAACATCAAACATTACATTTTGTGAGTTAGTTTCTGAGTTTACTTTCCATCGTGTATGACTTTGTTCTTTTAAGATGTTTAGCAAAATGCTTTCACTTTTAGGGTCATTCCATCTCAAGTGCTCCAAAAAGTTCGTAGCTTGGGCGTTCTTTTTTATTACCTTGATTAGGGCCCTGTTAACAGGGTTCCTAACGGGTTTGGAAAAGTATGGAAATTGATATAAGTATTTTTCAGGTCTAGAAACGTATGGAAAAAAGAAAGCATAGTATGAAAAATATTTGTGTTTCCAGACTTTTGTCGCTATTAGTTTTTTGTAATAGAAAATTAAGAATTTAATGAAAATAAATGTATTGTACAAGAAAGGAGATTTCATGGCAGCTGTTTAGTGATTCTTTAGTTATTGTCAAATATGCACTTTTTGATTATGCAAAATGCAGGTTATAAGCGTTTTGGGTTTCTTCTCACAATATTTTTAGCACCGTATTACATAGCCTCAAGGACCTTTGCAATAATAAAAAATATACAGACTTTTATTTGCGTACGAGAAACCATTAAACTTGGCATAAAGGACGATTTTGCAATATCATGCCATCAGCCCATTTCGCAGTGTGGTTTCTTAGCCTCTACAAAGAATGTGTTAAAGAGACCTAAGGGCTTTTTATTTTAGGGACTCTGTATGTTGTCACGAGAAAATCAATAAAAAATACCCAGAGAAAATAAAAAATATTTACAGAGGACTGAACTATATACCAAATATAAAGCTGAAAATAATGCTCTATGGACCATTTGTTAAATATTGTATGAAAATCTACTGAGAGGTTTGGAAATTTGAGTCTGGAAAAGTATGTAGTTTTGAAAAGGAAAATGTGTAGGAACCCTGTGTTAAGTCTATTTTATTTTTTCCCAACTTGTCCCCCCCCCCCCCCCCAAAAAAAATTGTTTTTGTTGTTTTATTTAATTTTTCAAAATTCTGTTTTAATGGTTAAATTAGTTTTATTACTAAAAAGTTTAGTGATAAGAAAATGTCTTATTAATTTAAATAAAAAGAATGTCTAATTGATTGAAATAAAAATACAACTGAATACTGTTTAACATCCATTTATTTTAAGGTTAACAAGTTAAATTTTTGAAATCCATTATGAAATCCATTTTATTTTTTCCAACATTCTGTTTTCAGTTTTATTTATACAGGATTCTATTTTAATGGTTTAATTCCATTTCAATCATCATAAAGCATGTCTAATCCATTTAATTCAGTAATTAGTAATTCAGTTTTAATAGTAATTTAATAATACCAAGTTTTACAATAATAGGGCCCTATGAAATGTTTTGTCTTTTCAGAAATTCTGTGTTGTATGTCGTAGTCAAATGACGGCATTAAACATGAACAGTTTAAATAATCCCTTAAAATGTAATCAAATGAAAATTTTTAATTCTTTTATTTTTTGTCAAACAAAGTTCTTCAAAACAGAGGTTTACTGTTAGAATTAAAGCATGGAAGAAATGTTTGTATTTTATTTGGTTTGGCCACAATGGCCATTTTTGTGTCATGGCCCACAATACATTTTGGGTTGCACAGGCATTTATAAAAACCTCAACATCTTACCTCAAGATGGTACTAAAGCCCTCGAAACAAAAACTGATAAAAAAAAATATAAAAATGGCCAAGCAGCCTCCGTTGGACCATTTGAGATGGATTGACCCTGAAAGCAGCAACCAGAGGGTGAAAATGTTATTTTTCTTTTCCTCCATTTTTCCTCCTCCACGGTAAGGATTAATGCACAAAAAGGTGTCCACCAAATACATAACTCTAAATATTATTTAGTATGTCTATAAATCTCTAAAAATCATATTAACTCATGATAACTTTGTGTGAGGAACAGTACGTAATTTAAGTTCTTTCTGAAACCTTTCTTTAAATTCTACTGAAACCGTCCCCTGTGTTTCTGTGTATTGTAAGCAGATCATGTCAGAGCACTGCAGGAGGATGTTATGTGTTTCTGGTTCAGTTTATCCAAGTCTTCATTGTTGTCTTTTCTCACAGGATGACGACGATAATGACAGTCAGGACAATATCACAGAGAATCCCTCTGCTGTCCAGGAATGCCTTGCATCCGTTGCCACAGCAAGTGGAGCGGAAAGTTTGCCAAGTCAGTCAGCGTGGGATGATGAGACGCCTGGTCCCTCCTATTCAACCCTCCTCCCCTCTTCCAGCCAATCACATGGTGAGGGGGCAGAGCCAAGCTCAAACACAGACCCTCCCCTCAGCACCCTGGATATGACTGACCCTGCGGCGAGTGTCAGAGAATCAGCCGGACCGGGTGAAGATGACGAAGAGGAAGAGTGTCTGATTGTGGGATACGTGAAACCAATGGCCGAACGGACTCCAGAACTTGTTCAGCTCTCTTCAGACTCGTCTGAAGAGGAGCAAGAGCCAGCCACCACTGAAAAAATGGCCGCAGTAACAAAATCAGAGGCATCCCAAGTGCAGCTCCTGTTACAGTCCCACATGAATCCAATTAGCCCTAATTCCTCCCCAGGCCCTGCTTCCTTGTGCAGTCCACAGAATTTACACTCGGATGGAGTCGGGTCACACAACATAGAACAAGAATCCGACTACTTGTCCTCCCGTGGTCACCGGTCCAAAGATGGTTCACATTCACGGCAGAGTCGAGATGACTCCAGATTCAGAGGTCACAAGAAGCACAGAAGTCATCGGCGCTCTGGGAGCAAAGAGAAGGATAAGAGTTTAGAACAATCTCGGCACGTCAAGACCCCAGATCGCTCACCAATTCAGTCAATCAGTCAGTCAATAACACAGAGCTGGACACAAAGCCCAGCAGTGTCCGTTTGGAGTGGTAGCCCTGCCTCTAAGTCGCACAGTAGTGACTGCTCTCCTTCTAAAAATAAGAGCGGAGAGCATTCGTGCCATGTGAAAGAGAGATTCTCACACTCTCCTTCCAACTCCAGAAGGAGAAGAACCAAGGAAAGGAAGAGTAGGTCACCTGACTCGGACTCGTTCCTTGGTTCCCACCATCCCCGTGAGGCAAAGCGTTGTCGTAAACGCCGCAAGCGGTCAGTCAGCAGCAGCAGCGCTGATTCGCACTCCGAAAGATCCTGCCTGGACAAGCCCAGTGGCAAACGCAAGTACAAAACCCGGCACTTGGAGCGAGTAGCCCAGCGGCAGCACAAGGAGGGAACCGCAAGCAAGGAAAAGCGGCGACGAAGCAGGGAACGATCTCCAAGTGTGGAGATCATCTACGAACAAAGGCCACCTGACCCGTACTGGGTCCAGCGGAGGAAGAGGAGGCACAGGAAGCGAAGGAAGGAACTGCGTTCTCCCACTGTGATCACGATTGATAGCGACAGTGACCGTACCATCGACTGTCTGGACCGCGTCATGGACATTATAGACCAAACCTCTACTGATGTCGAGCAGAGGGACCGGACTCCTGAGCAAGATTCCATCCAGAACCCAAGTTGTACCTTAGACTCTTCAAATCCTCTATCCGAGCCTTCGAGTCCCATGGGCCGAGTCTACCCAACCACTGAACGCACACTAAACCTGGATGACTGCGTGGTGGATGTAGTCAACCACAGTAGTTCCGACTGCTCCCGAAATATGGGTGCAAGTAACCACGAAGAGTTTATACCTGACCCTTTCCCAGTGGATTCGATAATAACGGCCCCACCTTCGGACGTGAGGCTGCTGGAAACCATACTGCAAGATCTTGTAGATTTCCTACCGCGGGCAGAGCGGGAAATGGGGCCGAGTTCTCCCAGCCAACAGGAACCAACTTCTAGCCAACAAAAAGACCAATCAGAGATGCCAAAAACTTAGAGAACGAGAACACCGATGACAACGGACGGCTGGAGTCGATGACCAACACTGCTAGCTGGAACTAAAACAGACTTTTCTTACAGACACATGCTTGTCTGATGCTTATCTGAATCGCCTCTAGACGTTTTATAAAATCGTTATAAGATTGAATTCCTGCTGGAAACGTATGCTTAAGAAACTTTTGGAGAACTCTTTTTTTTTTGCCATTGTCAACTTTATTATTGTTCATGTTGTATTTATAGTTACAGTGATCCTCTTCCTCGAATCTGGTGCTGATTCACTGTGCCACAATCCAACTACGATCATGCCTGGATGGCAATCCTTGTTCCCCTAACCTTAACTCTAGTAGCTGCAAATACATAGGGGTTACCATCTAGGCTAGTGGTTCTCAGCTTGTTTGATTCAAGACCCAGATTTTATTTGACAAGACGCAGGACCTTTGACAAACCGAACAAAAAAATATGGGAAACTTTATTTTGCTATCCTACACTCTTAGAAAAAATGTGCAAAACTTGAACTATTCCTAGAACTATTGGTGGAAGTTCCTGCTTTTTTCCTGCATGTTTGCACCGCAGGAACTAGGAACGTATTTAGTTCTAGGAACTCCATTTGGGGGAACTAATTTTGCTCCTACTTCAGAGTGGGGTCTAAAACAGTTCTATAGGAACTACCTGTGATGTAAATGTACACTGATTGGCCAAACCCATACGAAACATCAGCTACCCGGCATTTTTAAAAAGCCATGTAAAAATATTTACTCCATGAACATGGAAAATAGTGATAATGGCATGTACCTGTTGTCTGCACCCTTGTGTTCTTTTCTCAGCCTCAATGATATGTAACACTGCAAGTTGTCATGGGAGATTTAGTCAGATTTTCATGCTCTTTCAATCACGTAAATTGTGCATTTACATTCCATCTCTGTTATCACAAATCACACAACAAAAACAGCTCCGATCAAATGCTGCAAATTAAGACGTCGCTGTTGGCCGCTTCAGATTTCCTGCTTCCGGTACGAATGCAACCAGGAAAATAGCCCAAGGGAGAAATTGGTTCTCTAGGAACCACCCTGCTGGCTAGTTCCTATAACTAAAGCCTGGAATACACTACACAATTTTTGCCCTGATTTTCCACCTATTTACAGTCTGGAGAAGTTGACGCTAGTTGCCCAAAGTCAGAGCCAGTCTGCAGATTTGAGTTGACAGATTACATAGAAAATTGCATAGTATATGATGGTCACAGATGTATACAGACTTTTTTTAGCTTCAGACTTATTCCATCCTGTCGGAGGATATCAAACATGTTTGATATTTTCAGCTGATTTTAGAACGCACATTGTTTTCATTTGTCAAGCTTCTCCTAGCAACAAGGCACACATTTCTGCATGAGTTTGTTGTGATCGGAACGACTTTAAAGTCTGGTAATGTGTGATCCTCGGTCGTGTAGTGTATGATGCCCAGTTTTCCTTTGTCACCATTTACAAAGTCGGTAAGTGTATGATTTCTAGTGTTTTAAAAGCTGTTCAGATTTTAAAAGTCGTGTAGTGTATTCCAGGCTTAAGTTCCTAGAACTATGCAGTGCGAAAGCGCCTTTAGGTGTACAACAGATCGTCACTGGGGCAGCGCGTTGGAAAGGAGAAAACGGCGCAGCTAGCGTTTTCCATGCGTTTTTAGGCGCGCCATGTGAACAGCCCCTAAGGATACATATTGCTACTTAAGGTACAAATATGCACCTTTTAGAGTTGGACAAGGTACAAAGTTGTACCCTAACGGTGCATATTACCATACTACTTTATGTACTAATATCCACCGGTTAGGTTTGGATAAGGTACAACGTTGTGCCTTAAGGGTGTATATTGCTACTTAAGGTACCTTATGCACCTTTTAGGGTTGGATAAGGTACAACGTTGTACCTTAAGGGTGTATATTGCTACTTAAGGTATTAATATGCACCTTTTAGGGTTGGATAAGGTACAACGTTGTACCTTAAGGGTGTATATTGCTACTTAAGGTACCTTATGCACCTTTTAGGGTTGGATAAGGTACAACGTTGTACCTTAAGGGTGTATATTGCTACTTAAGGTATTAATATGCACCTTTTAGGGTTGGATAAGGTACAACGTTGTACCTTAAGGGTGTATATTGCTACTTAAGGTATTAATATGCACCTTTTAGGGTTGGATAAGGTACAACGTTGTACCTTAAGGGTGTATATTGCTACTTAAGGTATTAATATGCACCTTTTAGGGTCGGATAAGGTACAATGTTGTACTTTAAGGTGCATATTAGTAATTAAGGTGCTAATATGCATCTTTTAAGGTTAAATAAGGTACCAAGTTGTCCTTTTAAGGTTATTGCCTCAGTGACATGTTGTTTTACCTCTAAAGGTAAATTTTTCACATTTTCTGACAGTGTACATGATTATATGGTTAGTTGCATTTTATTATTTGCGTTTAGCGTTGTTTTTTCTGCTTCTGTCCACAGTCTTGTCAGAGCATACCTGTGATCCTGTTTTGAATCACGACCCACTGGCTGAGAACCACTGATCATTCATTATTCAGTCCCACTGAACCTGGAGAATTGTGTCTTTGTTAAACTCAGGGAACAGGTGACGTGCACCTCCATGCCTCCGTTACACGGTATGCGTGTATGTGCTGGTGTATGCGGGACTATGGTGACACCCTGGAGATATAATTCACTGATCATGTCTACTGAACACACATCAAGCCTTCTTTACAACAGCTGTCTGTCATGTCAGCCAACAATCAATAAATGCATTTAATAGATGTACAATCTAGTGTCTAAAAGTGTTTTCTTTATGAACTGCAGCATTAGTTCATCACCTTTGTGAGCTGAGGCCCTTCTAACCAGTTGGGTTTGATAAAACTGATAAATCCTGTGTCTAACAGGTAATGGTATAGTCCCCTATATTAGTAGACTTTGCAGCCGGTTTGTATAAGTTGCTGTCGCTCCCATTGTGTAAAGTCTCCGGGTTTCCATCCAAAGTTGCGAATTTTACTTATGCGCAAAATTGAAATATTACATGAAACATTTGCAAATAAGCACCGTTTCGCAAAGTCACATGACTTTTTTTTATGCGTATGGAGGAATTTATTCGGCAAATACATTTCCATCTCCTATTATTCGCATTAACCCTTTTAAACACAGGTCAAAAACCACCTCAAGCGAGCGTAAAAACTTTTTACGAATTAAGGGATTTTTATTCAAAATTTGGCATTTCAATCACTCGTTTCTGATGCGATACTTCAAAATGCGCATAAAACAGTGATAGAAACATAGCTATTGATTTCCAGAATTATTTATCTCTAGCTTTAGTGAGTGTGAACATAAGCTACCTCAATGAAAACTTTATATCTGATATTTTTTGTGTTCTTTCGCCAAAAGCATTGAATTTTAATTATTCATTGAAATATAAAATATATTATACCAGAAACCTTTGCAGTCGCCAGCATTTTGCCTTCTCTCGCAAATGTATCGTGTTGCCCTTAAGAAACGTTGCATTCACCCTCTAAAAGTTTTTCATTCTGCCAAAAATGCATTGCATTCCTCAGAAATATTTGCAATTATTGCGTTCTCCCACAAATACACTGTAAAAAAAAATATTGTAAAAATGCTGCGGGAAAAAACTGTTAACAGTAATTTCAAGTACTATATACAGGGAAAAACTGTAAAAGATCTAACCAGACATTTCATGTAATTTTACAGTTAAATGCTGTTAATTGTACAGTTTTTAGAAGTAAAAAATAACAAATCAATGTATAAGTTACAGTCAAAAACTGTAAACTGATATTCCCAGAATTGCATGACACTCCACATTTGAAAGTATTTTGTTTAAATAATCATGTTTTTTAATTTTTGTTATCATTTATGTACATTTGGGCTTTATTTTACATCATCTGTTGTTTAAAGAAAGTTTATTGCATTATTTAAGTATCGTGTGTTATTATGATGGTGTTTTGTGTTTGCGTGAATGACTCTGTGCGGCTTCTGTATATTAGTATATACTTCTGCTTGTGGTGAAGCTACTTGTGATGAGCTTTGATTCTTCTCTTTTATTATGGTGGTTGTCAGTATGGTACAAAACAGATTTTAATAGCAGTGTGTGTTGTTGAATTTACTGGTTTACATGCAAATTTACACTTTTATACTGTAAGTTTTACAGTTTGTTCTGTAAATGTGTTTACAGTTTTTCTGTATTTTGTACAAAATTATTCTGGCAACCACAGCTGCCAAAATTATTTTGTAAAAACTACAGAATTTTTTTTACAGCGAGACGTTGCGTTTCTCAGAGAAACTTTGCATTCGCTCATAAATGTATTGCGTTCTCCTACAAAAATGTAATTCTTCTCTCAGAAACTTTGTGTTCCCTTCGAGCAAAAATGTATTGTGTAGGCTACGCTCGAGAAAGTATCAAGTACGCTGCGTTCTCCCCCAAATGTGTTCTTCATAGAAACGTTGCATTCGCCCACAAAAACTATTGTGTTCCCTGTTAATCTTTGCATTCGCTCACAAAATTCTTGCGTTGCCCCACAAATATTCTGCATTTCTCTCAGCAACTTTGCGTTCGCTCACAAAAGCACTAATTTTTTTTTATTTATAATCTCATATTATTTCCATCGCAAAGGTTTTGAGAGCAAACGCAAAGGTTCTCGGGGAACGCAAAAGCATAAAAAATACGTTCCACAAAATTTGCATTCGTTCTCAAAATGTTTTCGATGACAGTGATGGTGTTCTGTCGATTTGTGCTACCTTGTCAGATTTTGCCATTCTTCCATTAAAACAGTAGGTAGTACAATTCGACAACGAAAAATGCTACCTGTCAAATAATGGTTTATTAAAGTCTATCACAACCCTAAACCTACCCCTTAGTAATGCAAATACAGTAATTATGTGTTATTCAGGGTTGTGGCTAGAAGGGATACAGCTACGGCCAGTGTTGTGCCCAATTCTGACCCCTGCCAGATTATTACCCCCCTAGTATTGGTAGGTTTAGGGTTTAGGGTCAGTATTGGTAGGTTTAGGGTTAGGTGTGGGGGAGGGGTTAGGATTAGGCAATCAGGTAGCGATTTCAACTAGAGGGGTAATAATTTGGCAGGGGTCGAAAATGGGCACAACACCGGAAACCAACAATAAATTAATTTTTCTTCCTATTAGATTGTGTTTTATTAACGTCTACACCAACCCTAACCCTACCCCTTACAGTAATGCAAATAGGGGAGAATTAAGGGTGATTGGGACAGTTTTTGAATTCCCGAAATATGGTTTCTTGCCATAAATTAAAAACATCAGCCCAACATATGATACATTTCTGTAATACTGAGGATCTTAACTACCAATCTGAAGAGGAAATATTATTATATTATAATGAAAGGATGCATGACATACATTTTTCTGTAAACTGAGCCTTTTTTGGGTAACATTTGGGTGATTGGGACAGCACATTTTTTCATTGATTTAGGGTAGTGTAAGAATATTTACTGTATTGCAGAAGATAGTTCATACTTTGATATGATTTTATATGCAATACTCCCTTTTCTGTTCATCGTCATTAAGAGTCCATGTTCATTTTTGTTCAATATCATTTCTTAGTTCATAAATCCATCCACAAGTCATACAATACAACACATGTAACTAAGGTAAAAGAACGATTGAAGTCAAAAAGTCATTGAAAACGTAATCAAATAGACAAGTAAAAAAAAACGTATAATAAAATAAAATTATGTTGGGTGGCCCCATCACCAAACACGTTTAACCTGCACAAACCTTTAAAAGACACATGAATATGGTTTATTACTGCAACAAAATCAGTAAAGAAAAATATCTAATGCTTCTGTTTCAGAATTTTTATTTTAGCAAAATCTAGCTATAGTTCAAAAACATTTTTGTGGTTGATTAGGGCTTGCACAAATAAAAAGGTGGAAACCACTGATTTACGGCATATAGATCACATACAATGGTTCTCTATTAAAACAAGTTTACTTCACTATATTACACTTAAATCCTAATGTAATCATGACAAACTATACATCATTGGAAAGGTCTAAGTCTCCTAAATAGATATATTACCATTTTTTGTTGTTACAAATTATGTAGGAACAATAATAGATTCATTTCTGACAAGAATGCACCAAGCGTCTATGATAAATCAACATCATCACAGGAGTTCTGACCTTTGTCACAAAAAGTCTTTATATCGTTGCCTTTTTCCCCATCACATTTTTTAGCAATCATCATAAGTTATATACCATTTGAAAGCTTAAAATCTCAAAATTCATCCTGTGAAAACCATTTTGAACTCGGACATTGCGTTACCATAGAAACGGTACTTCAAAATGTTTTGGTGGTCTCCTCCCCCTTAGCGGCGGTGTCATATTACAAAATGTATTACGGTCTTTTAGAATCAAAACTTTTTATAATCTTGACAAAATACATATCGTTGGAAAGGTCTGAGTCTCAAGATTCCATATTTGGTGGTTTATTTTGTTATAGATGTAATATTGAGAGAGAAATTGATAGATTTGTGACAGAAATGCAATGGAGTTTGTATGCACCCGGTGGCTGTTTTTGGTATAACGCCTAAACAAAATCGCATATGAACCTCAATTGTTTTTATATCAACTTCAAATTTGGAACACAACTTATGTAGACATATGGCTTTAATTTTATAGCAATTTTGGATTTCTAACTATTTTTTTAAATATTTATTTTATATAAAATAAAATAAAAATAGTATAATACATTTTCTTTACAGTAAATTTAAACTTCTATATCTTTTTAATACTTTAATTTTATTAAATGATTTCACTTCTGTAATAATCTGCTAATTGTCTTCTTTAAAAAGAGACCAACCTTAGGTCTGTATTCAAAAGCGTTCATGAATTATAATAATTTAAGTTTGGATACTGCACTTTCTCGTGAATTTTCAAAAATGGGGGGGGGGGGTGGCAGTTAAGGGGTTAAGGTCAATCATCTTCTTAATTGGCAAAGCCTTAAAGCACCGTCCCACTCACCCAAAGTAATGCTGTCCCATCCACCCAAATTGTGTTTAGGTGGATGGGACAAAATAAAACAAGCTAATTATGAAAATAGAAACACATTTTTTTACTGATTATGTAGAAGTAGTGCATCATATTTATGTTGCCATCAAATTTGGTATAATATAGTAGCTATGACAATTTTAGGACATTATTATGAAAATTAGCATTTTCCACAGTTCATGCATTTCATGGTTAACTTCCTGTTTGATGCCTGCCCCGCCCACAAACATGATGTCACACCAATGAGAGCATCCCGTTTTAATTATGTGGTCTTACAGCAAGGGCTCAACAAAAAAGGTTTTTATTTTTACTCATTAGGTGAGACAATAAATTCTGTATTGTTATACTGTCCCATTTGACCTGATGTC
>CM041816.1:34620998-34625998 GCA_023376895.1 Aspiorhynchus laticeps | reverse complement strand
CAAAAATTCTAGTTTAAAACAACTACTACTATTTTCTTTGTTTTTATTATAAAGTGTATGTGTTACAGGCGTGAATCTTTATTTATACAGTGCATCAATTTGAACTTTATAAATTCAGAATGATTTGATTCAATGCAATTTAAGGTGAGATTTAATTTGATTCAATTGGCTCTCAATAAATGATTAAATTCTGTATTTATTTAAAAAGTGCATTCATAGGATTATGTGAATGTTTCTCCTAAGCGTAAGAAAAAATACAAACTACTAAAGATTATTTTTATATTTAATGTTTAATGTTAATTTTTAAATATTGAATCATACTTTACCAAATTACGGTTCATTAAATTTTTAGCATTTCAAATAGACTCTTGACCAAAACAAATGAATCACAGTTCAAAGATCCATGTCTCAAGATCAACAAGCAAATCATTACACCCTTATATAAAATATGTAAAAATAAATCCAATTAACAACCGATTGTTAAAAGCATTTAATGTATTTGTCCATTATTAACTTTTACATCTGTTACACTTATGTGCATCACAGTATGAAAGTACAGATCGGTCTAAAGATTCGGTTATGAATTTTTGATTTTTAAAAAAATGAATAAAAATGAGGCATGCATGGATGAAACAGCACCTCATGACTTCCGCTCAACTTTCCCTCAGGATGTGGAAAAACTATTGTGGCCTTGGCCATCAGTGACTATCACCTGAAGCAGTTTCCCGAAAGAGCAAAGATCGTGTTTCTGGCAACCAAGGTCGACGTCTACGAACAGCAGTACAAGCTTTTCAAGGAGCACTTTTCCAGCAAGGATCCTAACATCAGGTACGATCACACACACACACGCACACACACATACACGCACACACATACACACACACACGCACACACACATACACGCACACACACACACACACACACACACACACAGACACACACACTCGCACACACACACACAGACACAGACACACAAACAACCACATATACACACACGCACACACACACACACACACAGACACAGACACACACACACACACACACACAGACACACAAACAACCACATATACACGCACACACACACACACACACGCACACACACACACACACACTCACACACACACACACACACACACACACACACACACACACAGACACACAAACAACCACATATACACACACACAGACAGACAGACACACACATACACAAACACACTCTCACACACACACACACACACACACAGACAGACACACACACACAGACACACAAACAACCACATGCACACACAGGCACACTCACACACACAGACAGACAGACAGACAGACAGACAGACACACACACACACACACACACACACACACACACACATACACAGACATACAAAAATATAGAGCATGTATACATGTATGTAATTTTTTGAAGCATAATTAAACATGCAGGATTCTATTCACTTATTTTTTTTAGACCTTGCACATGCATTTACACTGCACTACAATTTGCTTAAATAATTAATAATTTTATAAATATAAAAAATTGGAATATAGAAATATGAAATCATTGAAAAAATAGAATGATTATTTTTAATATGAAACTTCAATTGCCAGCAGGTGGCGGCAAGTCCTTTATTCATTTATTATTATTTATATAAGTGAGTTGCTGAGTCATTTATTCAATCGATTCTTTCAATTTTATTTTTATAAATTGGATCAGTTCAAAATGCAAATTCATTCAGTAAGGAAACACCGCTGTGTGTTGCTGCTGAGACGCACAACATGGCTTTTTTCTTTAGCAAAATAGAGCAAAAAAATCAATATTGGCTTTACAATTTAAGCCACTTAATATTACCTTCTTGTTTATTAAATTGTTGCGCTGACACAAAGACTGTCACAGACCATGCTAACCAAACAAGTCATATAATCACTCTAAATGCATCGATGTGTCCTATAGGAAGACTGCACATAATTGATTAACTATTTATATTTATTGCTTCGCAGTGACAGGCCTCAGTAAAAAATGAGCAAGATGAAGACTAGAGTAATGATGCTGAAAATACAGCTTTGATCAGAAAAATAAATGACATTTTAACAGATATCCACATAGAAAACAGCTGTTTTCAATTATAATAATATTTCAGAATTTTTACAGTATTGATCTAATAAATGCAGCCAGAAGACATTAACCCGTTTGAGTTATTCCAGATGTGTGTGTGTAGATGCCGGTCCTCCTGTGTGAAGTGTGTGTTGTGATCTGCAGGGTGACGGGGATGTGTGGCGATATGGATATGTCTGTGTGCTGGCTCATAGAGAATCATGATATCGTGGTGATGACGGCTCAGATCCTGGTGAACGCGCTGCAGAGCGGCGAGGTGCCTTCCCTCGAGATGCTGTCGCTCATCTTATTCGACGAGTGTCACAACACGACCGGAAAACACCCCTACAACAACATCATGACCCGCTACCTGGACACCAAACTCACCAGCAGCACACACTCACTGCCACAGGTGCACAGCACACCGTTATACTCCATTCTATTCTATTCTATTCTATTCTATTCTATTCTATTCTATTCTATTCTATTCTATTCTCCATCCATCCAACCAACCATTTATCCTATATAGGTCATAGAGATGCTGTAAAAATAACACCCTGTATAGATTCTAATTTTTAAAATTAATTATTGTATTTTATTATTTTGATTTATTTCATATTTTATTTTATTTGTTTTTATTTTATTTTATGGAGGGTCGCAGAAATGCTGGAAAACTAACACCCTCGATAGATGACAATTCAACACAGTCTTTTCAGTCTCAGTCTGATCCAATCCTGTTTTATTTTTCATTCATGATTTTATTTTTATTTTATTTTTTTTTATTTATTTTTTTTGTTAGTCACAATGCTATTAAAAAATGTAACTATAATGGTCAAATGGATAAATGGTCAATCCATCTATTCAATTCCATCTACCCCCATTCCTATTTTATTTTATTTTATTATTTTTCACATCCAGTCTATTTTATTTTCCAGTCAGCATCCACTGTGTTTTATCCAGTCATATTTTATTTATTTTTTATTTAAAATATATGATTTATTTATTTAGTTATATTTTATTTTATTTTATTTTATCATACAGTCTAGTCTTATCCAGTCCTATTTTGTTCTATTTTTTATTTTACTTTTTTTTATTTATTTTGTTTTATTTTACCACATAGCCTATTGTTTTATTCAATCCTGTTTTGTTCTATTATTTTATTTTATTATTTTTTCTTCACATCCACTCTATTTTATTTTCCAGTCAGCATCCACTGTGTTTTATCCAGTCATATTTTATTTTATTTATTCAAAATATATTTTTATTTTATTTAAAATATATTATTTATTTGTATTATATTTATATTTTATTTTATTTTATCACCCAGTCTATTGTTTTATCCAATCCTGTTTTGTTCTATTATTTTATTTTATTTTTCACATCCAGTCTATTTTATATTACAGTCAACATCCACTGGGTTTTATCCAGTCATATTTTATTTTATTTTATTTAAAATATATTGGCCCAGTTTCACAAACAAGACTTATCTTAAGCCAGGACTAGGCCTTAGTTAAATTAACATATTTAAGCAACTTTTACAAAAATGCCTTAGAAGAAAACATTACTGGATCTTGTGCATCTTGACACAGAACAATGACACTGACATATTTTAAGATATGTCAGAGCAATATATTTTCAGTTGAGACGGCTCAAGCATGCATTTTAGTCTGGGACTAGCCTAAGCCTCGTCTGTGAAACCGGGGGATTATTTATTTATTTAGTTTAGATTTTATTTTATCACCAAGTCTATAGTCTTATCCAATCCTGTTTTGTACTTTGTTCTTAGTTTTTTTAATTAATTATTTTATTTTCCATCTTCCGAACTGCTTGTCCTATGTAGAGTCCTTCATAGTCTTTTCTATTATATTCAGTTGTACTCTGGTCTTTTCTTATATTCGTGTCCTGATTGGTTTATAATCCGGCCTGTCTCAGATTGTGGGCCTGACGGCATCGGTCGGCATCGGTTCGTTCAAGAGCAGCCTGGAGGCGGAGAACAACATCTTACAGCTCTGTGCCAACCTGGACACCAGGGTCATCACCACGGTCAGCGAACACAAGGATGAGCTCAAGTCATACGTGCACACGCCTGAGAAAGGTCAGCGCATACAATATACAATATACACACATACAACATTACCTATCACACATGATTATTAATGCCATATGTGCGTGTGACAGCTTTTTTCGAGGTTCAACAGTGCACGAGTCACCCCTTCATCAGAATAATCAAAAACATCATGAGTAACATCGAGCAGCTGGCGCTGAAGACCTACAACATCGGTGCGCAGTCCTCACCTCCACACGCATGCTGTACTAACACCTATACACACACACACTAACACACGTGTCTCTGTGTGTCTCAGAGAGCCTGTCGAACATCCAGAACCGCGAGTACGGATCGCAGAAATATGAGCAGTGGATCGTCTCCGTTCAGAAGAGCTGCAGAGTCTTACAGATGAAGAACGCAGACGAGGAGAGACGCATCTGCAGAGAACTCTACAACTACACCGAACACCTGCGGGTCAGACAGACGGAGAGATAGATGGAGAGACAGACAGATAGATACATGGATAGACAGACGGAGAGACAGATGGATGGATGGATGGACGGACAGACGGACAGATGGATAGACGGATAGACAGACAGACAGACATACAGACATACAGATAGATAGATAGATAGATAGATAGATAGATAGATAAACATATAGACAGACAGATAGATGGATAGATAGATGGTTGGATAGATAGATAGACAGACAGACAGATAGATAGATAGATAGATAGATAGATAGATAGATAGATAGATAGATAGAGGGATAGATAGATAGATAGATAGATAGATAGATAGATAGATAGATAGATAGAGGGATAGACATATAGACAGACAGACAGACAGACAGACAGATAGA
>CM041816.1:34613498-34618498 GCA_023376895.1 Aspiorhynchus laticeps | reverse complement strand
ACACAGACACAGACACACACACACACACACACAGACACAGACACACACACACACACACACACACACACACACACACACACACACACACACAAACACACAGACAGACACACACACATGCAAAACCCTCTGAATCTGTGTCTCATGACTCAATGTTTGAAATTAGTTTTGCAGACAAATTTACATAATAAAACTAAAATTTTAAATAAAAAAGCAGAGCTGGAATCTAGACAAAAAACAGTTCGGGCAAAATAAAAGCTCAAGGGTTTAATGTTTGAGAATGACAAAATTGTGTTGTAATTTTACAGTTGTGCTATTAAATAATAATACAAATAATAATAATTATTATTTATTATTTTATTTACATTACTTTATATTTTTTTTACTAAGATATTGTTATTATTATTATAATGCAGTTTTTAAAGATTCACTATTTTGTTTAATTTATTAATGATAATAATTATTTTATTTTACAGTACAGTTATTACTATTATTTTATATTCATATTGATATATAATCACAGCCCCATGAAATAATTCTTAGTTTAATATTCATAGTTGTTGTTAATATTTTGATTTTATTTTTATATTTTTTATTTCTATGTTTTCATTTAGGTTTAAAGTTTTTGTAATTTTATTGTGTTTTTTCTGTGTGTTTTTATTTATTTGTATTTTGGTTTTAGTTATTGTAAGACTTCAAGTTATAAACTGAATGAAAATGAAATGTTGTCTTTGCAACTAGCTGATTTTTTCAATCAGCATTTCTTATCAGTTTTCAGTCAGATGTGATGTGTGTTTGTGTGCTACAGGAATGACTCTGAACAATAAGAAAGGGATTCTGGACTCTTTTAAGAGCTCCGATCAGAGTAAGATGCTCATCGCCACATCGGTCGCTGATGAAGGCATCGATATCCCACAATGCAACTTGGTTCTGATGTATGAGTATGTTGGAAATGTGGTGAAGATGGTGCAAGTTCGAGGTAACAAACATATGCACATGCTCTCACACACATAAACACGCACACACACACTCTCCCTCTGATGCGTAAGTGTGTGTGTAGGTCGTGGTCGGGCGGAGGGCAGCCGGTGTTTCTTGATCTCTAGTAGTAAGGAGTGCATCGAGAAGGAGAAAATAAACATGTTTAAGGAGAAGATGGTGGAGGAGGCCATCATCCAGCTGCAGAGCGCCCCCACCAACCTCAGCAACAAGGTTCTGCACTTCCACCGCATGTTTTAAACATTAGTGCATCTCTGCTGTGTGACATCGCTAGACAGCACGAACATGTGTGTGTTCAGGTGGACTCGCTGCAGAAGAAAGATAAAGCCCTGAGAGATCACATCAGCGCCAGTCCTGAGAAACCCAAAACCCTGGGCAGCTACGAGCTCCTCTGCAGCAAGTGCAAGAGGTTTGCATGCCTGAGCGACGACATCAGAGTCGTGCTGGTATGACCTTCATAGTTAAATACTTCAACCCTTCGAGCTTTTCGAATTTAAAAATACTTAAAACCTTCAGACTTCAAGCTTTTTAAACTTAAAACTTCTTAAAACCTTCAAACTTCAGGCTTTTCAAACTTAAAACTACTTAAAACCTTCAAACTTAAAGCTTTTTAAACTACTTCAAACTTAAAAATGCTTAAACCCTTCAGACTTCAAGCTTTTTAAACATAAAACCTCTTAAAACCTTCAAACTTCAGGCTTTTCAAACTTAAAACTTCTTAAAACCTTCAAACTTAAAGCTTTTTAAACTACTTCAAACTTAAAAATGCTTAAACCCTTCAGACTTCAAGCTTTTTAAACATAAAACCTCTTAAAACCTTCAAACTTCAGGCTTTTCAAACTTAAAACTTCTTAAAACCTTCAAACTTAAAGCTTTTTAAACTACTTCAAACTTAAAAATACTTAAAACCTTTAGACTTCAAGCTTTTTAAACATAAAACCTCTTAAAAACTTCAAGCTTTTCAAACATAAAACCTCTTAAACCCTTCAAACTTCAAACTTTTCAAATTTAAAAATACTTAAAAACCCTCCAACCTAAAGCTTTTTAAACTACTTCAAACTTAAAAATGCTTAAACCCTTCAAACTTAAAGCTTTTCAAATTTAAAACTACTTAAAACCTTCAGACTTCAAGCTTTTAAAACTTAAAACTTCTTAAAACCTTCAAACTTCAGGCTTTTCAAACTTAAAACTTCGACTTAAAACCTTCAAACTTAAAGCTTTTTAAACTACTTCAAACTTAAAAATGCTTAAACCCTTCAAACTTAAAGCTTTTCAAATTTAAAACTACTTAAAACCTTCAAACTTCAGGCTTTTCAAACTTAAAAATACTTAAAAACCCTCCAACCTAAAGCTTTTTAAACTACTTCCAACTTAAAAGTACTTAAATCCTTCAAGCTTTTAAACTACTTCAAACTTAAAAATACTTAACCTTCAAACTTGAAGCTTTTCCAATTACATTAATCTTAAAAATACTTAAAACCTTCAGACTTCAAGCTTTTTAAACTACTTCAAATTTAAAAATACTTAAACCCTTCAAACTTAAAGCTTTTCAAATTTAAAACTACTTAACCTTCAAACTTCAAGCTTTTCAAACTTAAAAATACTTAAAACCCTCCAACCTAAAGTTTTTAAACTACTTCAAACTTAAAAAATACTTAACCTTCAAACTTAAAGCCTTTCCAATTACATTAAACTTAAAAATACTTAAAACCTTCAGACTTCAAGCTTTTCAAACTTAAAAATACTTAATACCCTCCAACCTAAAGCTTTTTAAACTACATCCAACTTAAAAGTACTTAAATCCTTCAAGCTTTTAAACCTCTTGAAACTTAAAAATACTTAACCTTCAAACTTAAAGCTTTTCAAATGACATTAAACTTAAAACTACTTAAAACCTTCAAAAGTCACGCTTTTTAAACTACTTTAAACTTAAAAGTACTTTAATCCTTCAAGATTTTAAACTACTTCAAACTTAAAAATACTTAACCTTCAAACTTAAAGCATTTAAAATTATTTCCAACTTAAAACTACTTAAAATCATTCAAATTTTAATCTTTTCAATCTAATTCAAACTTAAAACTACTTAAAACCTTCAAACTTAAAGCTTTTTAACTACTTCAAACTTAAAAATACTCAAAACCTTCAAATGTCAAGCTTTATAAACTACTTTAAAATTAAAAGTACTTAAATCCTTCAAGCTTTTGAACTACTTCAAACTTAAAATATTAAGAACCTGCAAACTTCAAGCTTTTTAAACTACTTCAAAATGAAAAAATACTTAAAACCCACAAAAATAAAGTTTCCAAACTACTTCAAATTTAAAAATACTTAACCTTCAGGTTTTTCAAACTACTTAAAACATAAATAAAATACTTAAAACCTTAAAAGTTGAATCATTTTAAACTACTTCACACTAAAAAAATACCTAAAATCTTTAAACTTCAAGCTTTTCAAACTACATCAAACTTTAAAAATACTTAAAACCCTCAAATGCCAAGCTTTTCAAACCACTTCTGACTAGAATTTCTCAAATCAGCATTAAAGTTTGTCTACAAACTTTATTATCTAGTTAATATTTACAGCATAATAAAAAAAATAAAAGCTTCCATAGAACCATGAACATATGAATGTTGTTAAATTATTGAAATATTTTCTAGGGAAGTGTGCATTTTGACCCATGGCTCTTCGTTTCTCTCTCTATCATCTTTCTCACTCTCTCCGTCCCGCAGGATGCTCATCACATCGTTCTGGATCGCTCCATGTTCAAGCGTTGTATAACTGTTCCTCATAAGAACCCGAAAGCCTTCTGTGGCTTCAGTAAGAAAGAGAAGATGCTCTGTGCCGAGTGCAAACACGACTGGGGCCTCATCGCCTCTTACACCACTATCCAGGTGACGCAAGAGATTCTGAGCAGTCTTATTTTAGTATCAATGATATACTATTAGTTTTTGTTTACATAATATATCTGTGTACTAAGTATATTTATTATGTATATTAGGGCTGTGCAATTAATCGCATGCGATTCTCACGCACATCTGATCAGTAAAGCCGGTTCCGTGATTGGCACTAAATCTCCATCACCTGTATCTTTTATTTTGGATGACAGCACTAATATATACACACACACACACACACACACACAAACAAACACAAACACAAACACAAACACACACAAACACACACACACACACACACACACACACATACACACACACACACACATACACCACACAACACACACACACACACACACACAACACACACACCACACACACACACACATACACCACACAACACACACACACACACACACACCACACACACACCACACACACACACACACACACACACACACACAACACACACACACACAAAGAAAACAAGTAGATAGAATAGTAAAAGAATATAGAAAGCTAGTGTTAGAGTTTTTTTAAAAGAAAAACAAGCAGTTAGAAAACGAATAGAGAGTGCAAGGGATATAGCGTCAAGTGTTTGTTTGTTTGTTTGTTTTAAAAACAAATAGATAAAATAGAATTAGAACAGAGAGTGCTAGAGTTAGAGGGTCACATAAAGATGGAAGAGATGTGTTTTTAGCCGATTCTTGAAGATGTCTCAGGATTCAGCTGCTGGATTGAGTTGTGCAGGTCACCAGGAGGGAACAGTTAATGTGAAAGTCTGTGAAAATGTGATTTTGTGCCTCTTTGGGATGTTATAAAATGTAAAAATAAAATGTTATATACTCTAATTACAAGTACTTAATTTTTGGAATCTGATTACATAATCCAGATTAGTTGCTACCCAGCTTTGTGCAAGATGTATAGTTATAGAAGTGTGTGTTAAACACTGATTCTGATTATTAATGCAAATGTGATCTTAACCGGATGAATTCTTGTGATCATTTGACTCCAGGATCTGCCGCTGCTGAAGATCGAGAGTTTCGTGGTACAGAACTGTGTCACTCGCAGGCAGGATTACTTCAGAAAGTGGCGTGACGTGACGTTTGCCAT
>CM041816.1:34605998-34608498 GCA_023376895.1 Aspiorhynchus laticeps | reverse complement strand
AGTGCATTAATCGTATGGACTCTTTTACAATGCTTTTATGCTGTTTGTTTTGACATTTTAGAGTTTGACAGAGCTCATTCGCTTCAATGCGTGCTCTTCAAATAACCTCCTTTTGTCTTCCGTAGAAGCAAGCAAGTGATCAGAACGACATGAGGGTAAATGACGACCATATATTCGATTTCAGGTGAACTGTTCCTTTAAGCTCGGATGGGGTCCTGATACGACTGAATTCAAGTCCCTGTTTCTCTACATCCGTTGGTGTTTGGTTGAGGTGAGGTCAGTTTGAGACCCAGAGACTTGCCTTCGACGTCTCTCCAGTGGGGCATGTGCACCTGATGCCCCCAGTGCGGGCCACAGTGAGTCCTGAGGGGAAGGGTAGATTGTAGGTGTATGACCTGCAGTTCTTCTAGTGTTTGAGTCCGGTTGTATGATGTGGATCGTGGCGGGTTCTTCAGAAGAACCAGCGGAAAGTGTCGGCGGCTCCTGCTGACGGTGCTCTCTGAGGAAAGACACACGAGACAGTGGGAATTCTGGAGAGATTCCATTTAAGCTTGATATAATGACCCAGTTAATCACAGAAATTATGTGTTAGATGTTTGTACAATGGTGTGAATCATCTTAGCAATGAGATGCAATGATTCAAAATATCGATTCATCGAAAATAAGAATTAAATTGGGAAAACGAAAAAACAGACCAACGCGACCATCTGTATGCAAAGGCCCTCGCAACTGTGTTTCCATTAGCTGAGACAACAGTTTATGAAACGATTATTGTTGGCTCTTTGACGAAATGCTTTTGTTTCTCTTTGGATAAAAGCATCTGTTAAATGCATAAATGTAATTATGAAACATTTAGTCACCGCCTGGATTTGATCAAAGTTTGAGGATTGAACAGCAAGAGTTTTGTTGGAGACACTTAGTAGCATGTAAACTAGTTGTCCAAGAGTACGCATTTTGTACTAATCTCGTCAGTGTTTTCTCTGACACGCTGGTCTACTGTGGGTTCATTGATTGCATATTACTCTGGGTAGATGTCTTGGATATCTAGTTTACTTGCTACTAAGGCATTTCTGTTGCTCAAAAAGTAGAGCATGCCATTGGCGACACCAAGGTTTTGGGTTCAGTTCCCAGGGAATGCATGAACTGACAAAAATATATATCAGGAATTCAGTTTTCAGTCGTTTGGATAAAAGCGTCTACCAAATATATGTATATATACATGTATATATACATAAATGTAATGTCAAACAGTTCCTGGAGCCTCCCCAGGACTGCACATCTTGGATTTTTTCCTTAATTAGTATTATATGGAGACATCCCAAATGCAGTGCCAAGGAGACTCCAAACAAACTCTTAAAGCCCGTCCACACCAAGAACGATAACTATAATGGTAAGATGGTAATGGTAAGTTTTATTTCTTTGAGAATAGTGAAGTCCACACCACAACTATATCGACACAGAGAAACAGCATTGTTGGAATGACTTTCAGAATATTTTTTTTCAGGTGGTGAATGATAAAAACAGCCACATGGGATCCATCCGACTTTAAAGCGGCAGAACACAAAACTGCAATGCACGCTTAAAATAAACAGAACATCATCGTTATTGGGGTGAACAGGCCTTTAAAATCTTCCTGTCTAAAGGTGCGTTCAAATTTACCATAGTTCAGAAAATTTTCACAGGCGAAATCCAGTCATTTCAATGGGAAAGATGATTGATTTGAAAGTCACTTTGACCCCTCTCTACACTTTTAATAATAGAGCTAATGCGATCACTTTTTAAATTGGCGGTTCTTGGCCAGATTAAGCTCTCCACAACTAGATCTGATGGTACTGGACTGGTTTGTGATGGTCTGATCTTGATTCTGGTGAGTTGTGTTAGCGGGTTGTGAGTAGATTAAGCTGTCTTTGTATTATTACAGAGAACTTACAACATGTTGCCTCATCTCTCAGCCTTCAATACCGGCTCTGTGTGTGTGTGTGCGAGAGCGATAAAGTGTGTGCTTGAGTCTAAGGGCATTTTTCCAGCCTAAGAGGGCTCAAACCATCAGCTAACACACACACACACACACATTAATGCATGATGGTTAATTATGGCCGCTTGTGCCAAGACTGGGCTCTACTCCAAACCCCCAGCCATATCATTCCCAATTAAACATCCCACTTCAATAGACCTCCCGGCATATGTGTGAGTGCGTGCGTGAATCCCACCTCCATCGTGCTGCCCGGTTTCTTCTTGAGTTCTTCACACTTTCTGAACTTGCAGATCTGATGACCCGTCTTTCTGTTTCGACAGGAGCTGCATACGCCGCAGTTAATGAGCCTCCTGCAGGGGGCGCAGACGCCACAGCGTTTACGTTTGCGCTTAGCCGCTCCGCTACCGTTGCTGCTAGCGCTGCTGCAGCTGCCATTGGCATTTCCGTTAAGGGCGGCGGGTGAACCGGAGCAGGACGAGCCACTGTGCTGGCAGTCCGCTGCCACGTTGGCGATCTGAAATGCGC
>CM041816.1:34593498-34595998 GCA_023376895.1 Aspiorhynchus laticeps | reverse complement strand
ATTAGTTTTAGATTTTTAAATATTATTTAAATTTAATATATTGGCAAATATAATAGGTTTTATAATTTGGAGCATACAGAAAATTCACTCACTGTATGCATACTGTAGTGTATACTACACAGCAGCTCATGTGTTGTGTGTGGTTTGTGTAGCTGTGTGTGAGTCGGGCTGTAAACACGGCGAGTGTGTTGGACCGGATCAGTGCCGCTGTCATCCAGGATTCACCGGCAAGACCTGCAACCAAGGTACCACACATCAACACACACAAACACACAGACACAGAGACACACACACACACACACACACACACACAGACACAGAAACACACACACACACACACATTCCCTGAAAAACTCAGCTATGAATACGAGCACATGGGAAAGTGTGTGTGTGTGTGTGTGTCTGTGTGTGTGTGTGTGTGTGTCTGTGTGTGTGTCTGTGTGTGTGTCTGCGTCTGTGTGTCTGCGTCTGTGTGTCTGCGTCTGTGTGTCTGTGCCTGTGTCTGTGTGTGTGTGTGTCTGTGTGTGTGTGTGTGTGTGTGTGTGTCTCTGTGTGTGTGTGTGTGTGTGTGTGTCTGTGTCTGTGTGTGTGTGTGTTTTGGTCATTAACACACAGGTGTCCAAACATTCGAGCGGCCGCTGGGGTTTGTGTTAGCGACTGATGGCAGATCTGTGTGTTTAATGATGCTCGCAGGTCTTATGTGAGACGTATTAGGATCTGATTTACAGGAGAAACACACGACAGCATGTTTGCTTTGGCCTTTCTGTCTCTCGAAAAATCTGAAGAACATGATTTGATATATAATTCCCTATGATTATTTATGGAGAGTGTGTTATATGGAGACTTTCAGGAGGGTGAGCTGGTTTTAAAGTATTTTTATTAGTAATTTTTTTAGGTTTAGTCTCGTGAGGTTCATCTTGTGGAACCAAATTCTGCTCCCACAGAAAACAGACAACGTTCTGGTAAAATAAACAACATATAGTGACGTTAATAGAACGTTCGTTATCTGGTAATTATGTTTTCAAAACATTACATCATTCATGGAATGTTTTTAGTGAAACATTTAAGTTGTTCATCTATCTTCTTTTTATAAACGTTGCTACTTGTTTCAGAACGTTCACAGAACATTCAAAAGTAACGTTTGAAAAACAACTAAATGGAATGTTCCCGTAATGTTTGTATTACCAAGAAAACAGTTTTTAAAACATTTAAAAACTGGATGTTTTGAACATTCAGAGAACATTCAAACATTTTTATAACCTAATGGGAACGTTGACATAAACATACTTTTGTTAGCTGGTAGTGCAATATAATATTTTACATTTTTTTATAGTATTTTATAGTTTTTAAATGTCATATATGCCTACATTTTATGAAAATAATACTATTTAAGTTTAATATATTTATATTCCAGCTTCACTTTATATTAAAGGGATAGTTCACTTTGAAATTAAAATGTGGTATCTATCAGCTTACCCCAAGGGCATCCAAGATGTAGGTGTCTTTTTTTCTTCAGTAGATCCAATTTTGATGTTTTTAGGTCAAACCGTTCTAGTCTGTCAGTCATATAATGGCAGGTATAGGTCACTGTCTCTATAAGAGGGAAAAAGAACATGCACAGAGAAATCCAAATTAAACAATTCCCCATCGTAACTATACATTGATGGCCTAAGACACAAAACGAGCGGTTTGTGTGAGAAAACGAACAGTATTTATATCGTTTTTTACCTCTTGTACACAACCATGTCCAAGTGATCTGAGTGCACACACACATCCGACGTGTGTGTGTGTGTGCGCGCGCTCTGGCTCACGCTGCATTCACACGGAGCGTCGGCGTCAACGCTTGACGGAGGGCGTGTCTGAAGCGTGGTGCCATTATATGACTGACAGACTAGAACGGTTTGACCTAAAAACATCAAAATTGGATCTACTGAAGAAAAAAAGACACCTACATCTTGGATGCCCTTGGGGTAAGCTGATAGATACCACATTTTAATTTCAAAGTGAACTATCCCTTTAATTCATTTCCAGTTAATATAGAAAATTCATTTTATAGGCTATAATTTATTCTTTTAATTTTATTATAGTTTTTATTAAAATGTATCTTTTATATTTACACCATGTCCTAACTTTATACTTACACTTCAACTTCTCGTGAGGTCTTTCTCTCTCAGTGTGTGTGTGTGTGTGTGAATGAGTGTTTCTGCAGGGATGAACTTGCCTGTAAATTCAGATGCATGTCAAAGCACATTCCTCTCATACTTACAGAGACACGCAGGGCATGTACATACATCACCACTGACCGCACACACACCTCTGACTGTGTGTGTGTGTGTGTGTGTGTGTGTGTGTGTGTGAGTGTCTGTCTGTGTGTGTGTGTCTGTCTGTCTGTCTGTCTGTCTGTCTGTCTGTGTGTGTGTGTCTGTCTGTCTGTCTGTCTGTCTGTCTGTGTCTGTCTGTCTGTCTGTCTGTCTGTCTGTCTGTCTGTCTGTCTGTCTGT
>CM041816.1:34575998-34585998 GCA_023376895.1 Aspiorhynchus laticeps | reverse complement strand
TTAAAAATGAAACATAAAAAATTGCATTTTTCACAAAAACTAATAATTGAATCAAAGTCAGTGTTATTTTAGCATCACTGAGTAACTATTATAGTTATTATTAATATTTTTCATTACTTTTTATATTTTCCATTTCAAGTTTAAAAGTTTTACTGATTTTATTGTCTTTTTGTCATTTGTCTTAGTTTTATTTATTTATTTATGTATTTGTTTAATATAAATAAGTTTTTTTACATAAATTTAAACAAAATTAATATGAAAAATGCTGCCTTGGCTACTAACTGAAAAATTATAAAATAGGCTTATATATATATCATTGTGTTATTAAATATATGAAGCATAAGATGCACTGTATATATAGATCATAACTCTGATCAGGCTTATATATATATATAATTTAGTTATTTATTATTTATTTATTTTTTAGTTTTAGTTAACTATAAAAAGCCTGATCTGAGTTATGAATCAATTCATTAAAATGATTCAACGGATAAACAGTAAATGCATTAAACACTAAGGCCTAAATTTCATCTTCTGAAATTTTAAAGAATCATGAAAATAGACTTCGAAAATTGTGGATATTTGCTGTTATTTCCATACAGTCAGTTATACAGTAACTGTGTGTCTGTTCATTCACTAGATTAGTTCTGATTGGTCAGTTTGTCTCTTTTAGTTCCACGTTCTGAGAACAATCTGTTTGACTGGGACTTCGACGTCGAGCTGGGAAACACAGAGGAGTTCACACGAGACGATCCAGGTACCATTCACACTTTATACACAAAACAGAGGAAACGAGACAACGAGGACCTTCCTGATGTGTGTGTGTGTGTGTGTGTGTGTGTGTGTGTGTCTGTGTCTGTGTCTGTGTGTCTGTGTGTGTGTCTGTGTGTCTGTGTGTGTGTCTGTGTCTGTGTCTGTGTCTGTGTCTGTGTGTCTGTGTCTGTGTCTGTGTGTGTGTGTCTGTGTGTGTGTCTGTCTGTGTCTGTGTCTGTGTGTGTGTCTGTGTGTGTGTCTGTGTCTGTGTGTGTGTGTGTGTGTGTGTGTGTCTGTGTCTGTGTGTGTGTGTCTGTGTGTGTGTCTGTGTGTGTGTGTGTCTGTGTGTGTGTGTTTGTCTGTCTGTGTGTGTGTGTGTGTGTGTGTCTGTGTCTGTGTCTGTGTCTGTGTCTGTGTCTGTGTCTGTGTGTGTGTGTGTGTGTGTGTGTGTGTGTGTGTGTGTTTGTCTGTCTGTCTGTCTGTCTGTCTGTCTGTCTGTCTGTGTGTCTGTGTGTGTGCGTGTGCCTGTGCCTGTGTGTCTGTGTCTGTGTCTGTGTCTGTGTGTCTGTGTGTGTGTGTCTGTGTGTGTGTCTCTCTGTGTTTCAGCCGCTGCTGCTGTGAGCTGCTCGTTTGATGAGGGTTTGTGTGTTTGGATGACGGACTCAGAAGGAGATCTGAAATGGGAAATCAAAGACGATTCCGCCGGTAAAACACATCAGAATTACACAGATCATCGAGTCATGAATACTGTTCTAACCTGTCAATCACTCTCAGGTGGGCGGTACCTGTCAGTACCTGAGGCTACGAACAGACGGAGTGTCAAAGGGGCGCGACTTACTGTGTCACTGGCCCCGCCCACAAAGGCATGGCAGGGCGGCGACCTCTGTCTGTCATTTAGACACTGTCTCCACGGAAACCACATCGGCTCTCTACAGGTGTTTGTCAGGAAGGGGCGGAGTCACAACCCATCCATCTGGACCAGGACTGGAGGACATGGCTGGAGACACGCCCAGATCACACTTTGGGGGCGGGGCCTGCTTGATGTAAGCATTAATTAATCATCATGTGCTCATATATATTCCTTACCCTGAACGCTAAAGTTTTTGGTCCCACCAGGATTTCACTATTTCTTGCAAAAAAAAATCTATAAAGTTTTTTTGTTGTTGTTGTTATATATTTAATAAGAACAAAGAAGAAAATTGTTCCTTTAATGTTAAAATTTTTAGTCCCACCAGGAGTTTTTTTTTTTGCAATTTCTGTGATCAAATATTTCCAGATATTTGCGCAGAATTTGCAATGTTTATTTTATAATTAGGATACCACATTTACCATATTATTTATGTAATTAGATGTACAGTAGTCATCATACATAAAGCTTGTTTATTATTGTCTCGTGAAATTCTGACAAACAACTTCAAACAAGATAGTTTTTATTTTTGTTATTAAAAATAAGAAGCATAAGATGCAAACTATTCCTTGAACATTGAACCTTTAACTGCTAAACTTTTGGATTTTTTGTGATAAAAATGACTGATTTTGTGGCTGTAATTTCTATTATTTATGTAATTAGATGTACAGTCATACATGACAGAAAAAAAAACAAAATACATAAAGCTTGTTTATTTTTGTCTCATGAAATTCTGACAATATTTTATTTTTGTTATTAAAGCTAGAAGCATGAGATGCAAATTATTCCTTGAACACTGAACTTTCATTGTTAAACTTTTCAGTCCCGACAAGATTTAATAAATATATAGATTTTTTTTTTTTTAGTTTTTTTTTTTGTGATAAACACTTTGTAGCTGTAATTTCCAGAAGTATTTTTTTATTAATTATGAAACCACATTTACCATATTATGTATGACACTGGATGTACAGCAGTCATACATGACAGAAAAAAACTATATGCATAAAGCTTGTTCATTTTGTCATTCAGGTATAAACTACTACAGAAATTAAATAAACAAATATGAATTGAAAAACTGAATTAATCTGTATGTTTCTTTTTGCGATTATTTCACGGTTAAATTATGCATTATGCAGGATCGCAAAAAATGCTGCATTTTGTTGGTTTTGCGTATGTTCTGTGATCTGAAATGTGAAAAACTGGAGGGACTGACTTCTCATTAGGTGGTTAATTACATCACAACCAAGCATTCACAGTCCAGACCGATGCTTCACTGTGTTATATCTGTCTCCATCCTGCTGTTTGTGATTATTGAGTATGTGCATGTTGTGATGCTGTTCTGTATCAGATTGTGCTGAAGGCAGAGAGACGGAGAGGAACACTTGGAGAAATCTCTGTGGATGATTTTAGTCTGAGACGAGGAGCCTGCAGCGATGAACACCACAGGACAGAGTGACACACACACACACACGCACACACACACACACACACACACACACACACACACACTCGCACACACGCACAGACACACACACACACACACACACACACAGACACACACACACACACACAGACACACACACACACACAGACACAGACACAGACACAGACACACACACACACACACACACACACACACACACACAGACACACACACACACACAGACACACACACACACACACACACACACACACACACACACACACACTGGACAGGTCAACATTCATATTCATGAGCTCATCCACATCTTTATTTACCGTTTTTATGACCGTGAATCTGCAGATTTGTGCAGAATTGGACCAAATTGCCTTGCATATTTATGAAATATTATTGGTTTTTCTGCTTTCGGATAACAATAACAGTGTTGGTTCTATCAGCTATGTGTAATGCATTAAATTTGACAGATTTCCTCACAATATCAGCACAGAATGTGAAGCACATGTGACCCATAATACCTGATCAATATCTTCAAACACAAATACTCTTATTATATTGTGTTATAGATGTCTTACAGAGCCTTGTGTGAAAATATGACATTTCAGAGTCAAAATAAATGATATTTTGTAGTTTTTTGTATTGTGATAATATTATGATTATATTATGATTTCTGTTTATATTCTTATTTAATGCATCCAGACTTCTAAGTTACGTTTTTCAGTATTTCCATTCATAATAATTCTTATTTAAAAATTGCAATAATAATTTTTATTTTTTTTTTAATCATCATAAATTAAAGGCAGCACAAATGCTTAAACTAATATTATTTCTATTAAATTATAACAATATTATTTTTCACATTTAAGGGTGGTATTGTGCTTAACTGTCATAAAAACAATGCAACAAAATAACACACAAATTCTTTAATTTTAAGAAATGTTCCAAAAGACTAGTTGAAGAAATTAATATTTGAGGTGGATTATGTGAGATTCACCCACAGCAATATTTTGTTCGATGCACATTAATGTCTTTATATTTTTATACATCATTAGTTATTCAGTAATAATTAGTGTTAGTAAATCAGTATTATCAGTGGCCTTGTCATTTAAATGATTTATAAATAATAATAACTATTAAAAACCAAATTAATGTGAGTATTTTTTATTAGCTTCAGCCTCAGGTGACTGTAAATGAATCTCTGACATGCTTTTATTGAATTATACTTCTGTTTTCTCTCATGTAGTCTGGCTGCTCACGACACTGATGATAATTAATATGTATTTGAATCATTTTCATGTTCAGTTCTTTCTATCACTTACTGTACTCATGAAATGTTTCTCTAACTTCTTTGTAAATATGTTCAGCTTTTTGTATCATATTGTATCTGAAAGTGTGTTTAAAGCTGTAAATGCTTCATAAACTCAAATCAAATCAAATCACGTTTATTGTCACATCATAACCAAATATGTCCAAATATATTGTCACGTTTATTGTCACATCATAACCTCTGTTGTTGATCATTGTGATCGATCTGATTGCAGCAGATTTAAGGGCTGTTTTTCAGGTGGTTAATCTGGTTATACACTCATAAAAATGATTTTTTTGGTGAAGTAAATACTGCATAAAAACAAATGTAATTTCTACATTAAATAATTAATTTCAGGCAAGAATTAAAAAATGTAAGTAAATTCCATATTAGTACTCCATTTAAGCTTGTAGAAATTAAAGTTTGAACTTATAAGTATATTTAACTTGGAATTGTTTGTTATGTTTACAAGGATTCTTTAAGTAAATATCAAAGTTATGATCCCGTTTTTCCCATCATGCACTGGGGCATGAATAATTAAACAGGTTAAATTTTTCACTGAGTTGTATTTACACTGTTTTATGGTTGCTTTTGTTGTTAGGTTTAGTAACTTATGTTTTGTGACATCTGGAGTTGATTTTCTACTCAAAATGACCCATTCATACTCAAACAATAACCACTGATTGTTACTATCATTGTGTACCAAGTATTGAGGTCTCTGTGTTCATTTGGGTAATAATTCTATTGAGTGGACATATTATCTTAAAAGGATATCAAGCTGTCTACTTGTTTACTTGCATGATTGTAAGTGAATCACATGGTTTAATAGCATGGTTGTTTCCAGTGCTACATCGAATGAGTAAGTTTTAGAAGCCATGACTGAGTGAAATGTACTTAAGTATTGCTGATTTAACTAAGTAACTTAGTTAAGTAAGCCCACAGCCATATCACCCTGCAGCCCAAGACTGGTTGCCCACTGAAGCTAAGCAGGGTTGAGCTGGTCAGTACCTGGATGGGAGACTCCTGGGAAAACTAGGTTGCTGTTGGAAGAGGTGTTAGTGAGGCCAGCAGGGGGTGCTCACCCGGTGGTCTCTGTGGGTCCTAACGCCCCAGTATAGCGACGGGGACACTATACTGTCAACAAGCACCGTCCTTCGGATGAGACGTTAAACTGAGGTCCTGACTCTCTGTGGTCATTAAAATCCCATGACACTCATCGTAAAGAGTAGGGGTGTAACCCCGGTGTCCTGGCCAAATTCCCTCCACTGGCCCTTGTCAATCATGGCCTCCTAGTAATCCCCATCCACTTGATTGGCTCTATCTCTCTCTCTCCTCTCCACCTGTAGCTGGTGTGTGGTGAGCGCACTGGCGCCGTTGTCCTGTGGCTGCCGTCGCATCATCCAAGTGGATGCTGCACACTGGTGGTAGTTGAGGAGAGACCCCCTCATATGATTGTAAAGCGCTTTGGGTGTACAACAATACACAATAAAGCGCTATATAAATGCCTCATTCATTCATTCATTCAAGTAGATTTTACTTAATTCAATACTTACATTTTACTTAAAATTTATGTGTGCAAAAACTTGCAAAACAAAAATTAAGTAAATCTTATGTATTGTTTTTTTTTTCAGTGTAAATTTAGGTTATAAAAAACATTACCGCGTGTGCTGAGGGTTAGTGTTGACAACTAATTTTCAGAAGTTGCTAAACGAAGGTCGATTTGTTGCTAAATGACGTTGTGATGTCATTGCGCGATGACGTAATCACGACGCAAAATTGTGTGACTACATCAAATTGCAGCATAAAATATATTTTATATATGTTAATTTAGATTGTTCGTAAAATAATATAACGTAATATAATATTAAAATATAACTGTATTTTTAAATACAACATTGAATTATTGAACACTTACACATTTTTGAATAATTACAGTTTTTTTATTTTTATTAACTAGTAAGTAAAGCTACACATTGTGAACAGTTATAGTTGTAAGCAGTGTATTATCAGTTAGTTAGTGTGCTACACTCCAAGAAAAGCCTGTAAAAATAGAGCACGATCTACTGTGTTAATGTGAAGGATTGATTTCTCACAGGGTTTTTACCTGCTTTTTCAATTATGTATTGTATTTTGTGTTTTTGTGTTCAAACGATCGTAGTTTGTGGTTCATTATTAGCCTATTAATTAAAACACATCAGCCATAAAATAGCACGATGGCAAATTCGCATAGGCCTATATTAAACATCTAACTTTTATTAACAAAATGAATAAGACAGATATAGCTTGTGTTGTATAAGGTCTTTTCTCTCTTTTGGTCCATTGTTTTATTTATTTTTTATGAAAACAGCAACGATAAATACAAACTCGCTTATATTAAACGAATAGGTAACACTTTACAATAAGGTTAATTAGTTAACATTAGTTAACGAAGAATGAACAGTACTTCTACAGCATTTATTAATCTTAATGTTAATTTCAGCATTTACTAATGCATTATTAAAATCACAAGTTGTGTTTGTTAACATTAGTTAATGCACTGTGAACTAACATGAATAAACAATGAGCGACTGTATTTTCATTAACTAACCTTAACAAAGTTTAAAGAAACACTCCACTTTTTTTGGAAATAGGCTCATTTTACACCTCCCCTAGAGTTAAACAGTAGAGTTTTACCGTGTTTGAATCCATTCAGACGATGTCTGGCGGTAGCACTTTTAGCGTAGCTTAGCATAGATCATTGAATCTGATTAGACCGTTAGCATTTGGTCATCAAAAATGACCAAAGAGTCTCGATATTTCTCCTATTTAAAGCTTGACTCTTCTGTAGTTACATCGTGTACTAAGACCGACGGAAAATGAAAAGTTGTGATTTTCTAGGCTGATATGTCTAGGAACTATATCTCATTCCGGCGTAATAATCAAGGAGCTTTGCTGTCGTACCATGAGTGCATCAGATGATATTACACAGCGCCTGAAAGTAGTCCCCGGCTATATCATACTAGTTACCTATCTGGGGACTACTTTCAGACGCTGCGTCATATCACTGCACCTGCTGCACTCATGGTACGGCAGCGAAGCTCCTTGATTATTACGCTGGAATGAGAGTATAGTTCCTTCAATCCAGTGTTGCCAAGTCCTCGGTTTTCTCACAAAATTGGTCTACTTTAACACCATTGTCGTGGGTTGTTTTTCATTTCAAAAACGTGTATTTTATCCCCCGGAACGTGCTTTTTACCGGGGTACCCCCTCGAAATGCGACTGGGCTAGTTTTGAGTAGCAATTGGGCGGCTTTTGTTGTGAAAACTTGCTAATTGGCGCAAATAAACTCTGCAGTGCACCAATATATCAAAAGGTGCTTCGGGCGTCCCGAGTTCGAGTCCCGGCTAATATTTCCCGATCCCGTTTCCCATTTCACTTCATGTCAATTAACTTTCATATCCAAATAAAGGCTAAAAACACCATTTAAAAAAACTGACGGCATACATTGTGTTTGGTTGAGAGTTTTGCAGATGTTATCTCTCCTGCTGGATCTGAAACAGATGTTCTCCACAAATCTTCTGACATGTTAACTCCTCCCAAAGCACAATGAGTGTGTGTGTGTGTGTGTGTGTGTGCGCATTCTGTTTAACTGAGAGGGACAGACAGAAGTGAGGTGTGTGTGTGTGTGTGTGTGTGTGTGTGTGTGTGTGTGTGTGTGCGCATTCTGTTTAACTGAGAGGGACAGACAGAAGTGAGGTGTGTGTGTGTGTGTGTGTGTGTGTGTGTGTGTGTGTGTGTGCGCATTCTGTTTAACTGAGAGGGACAGACAGAAGTGAGG
The DNA here is from genome assembly GCA_023376895.1 of Aspiorhynchus laticeps. Classification (NCBI taxonomy): domain Eukaryota; kingdom Metazoa; phylum Chordata; class Actinopteri; order Cypriniformes; family Cyprinidae; genus Aspiorhynchus; species Aspiorhynchus laticeps. The sequence continues at coordinate 34,577,777 of CM041816.1, read as the reverse complement.
TGTGTGTGTGTGTGTGTGTGTGTGAGTACATTCTGTTTAACTGAGAGGGACAGACAGAAGTGAGGTGTGTGTGTGTGTGTGTGTGCGTGTTTGTGCATTCTGTTTAACTGAGAGGGACAGACAGAAGTGAGGTGTGTGTGTGTGTGTGTGTGTGTGTGTGTGTATGTGTGTGTGAGTACATTCTGTTTAACTGAGAGGGACAGACAGAAGTGAGGTGTGTGTGTGTGTGTGTGTGTGTGCATTCTGTTTAACTGAGAGGGACAGACAGATGTGAGGTGTGTGTGTGTGTGTGTGTGTGTGTGTGTGTGTGTGTGTGTGTGTGTGTGTGTGTGTGTGTGTGTGTGTGTGTGTTTGTGTGTGTGTGTATGTGTGTGCGAGTACATTCTGTTTAACTGAGAGGGACAGACAGAAGTGAGGTGTGTGTGTGTGTGTGTGTGTGTGTGTGTGTGTGTGTGTGTGTGTGTGTGAGTACATTCTGTTTAACTGAGAGGGACAGACAGAAGTGAGGTGTGTGTGTGTGTGTGTGTGTGTGTAACGAGAAGCAGACCACAGACCATGACAACCTGCATAAACACAGCGTCTGTGTTCAGCGCTGACTCACAGGTTAATCTGTATCTTTTGTGTGTCACAGGTTAAAACAGGTCTCTTCTTTGCAGATGAACACACCCTGCGTCCCAATGTTCATACTATCCATCCTAAATAGTATGTGAGATTACAATAAGTGTGTCCCAAAGCATAGTATGTTGAAAAGAGTATGCCAAAAGTCCCCGGATGGTCTACTATTTCAGGTCGATTTTTGAAGTGTGGATCCGTGGCTAAAATTGCCCACAATCCATTGCGCTTTGGCGAAGGATTCGGTCCAGAACTAACACAAATAAAACTACAAACGTGGCGGATGCGCGCGGTTGAGGTTTGCAAAAAGGGGTTTGAGTTACTAATAATCAACATTTAACCTGGTAAAAAAAAATATTTATTTATTGTTATCCGTGTAATTTTTCATCTGCAACAGCAATGTGAACTTTTATAAACATCCATTTGCTTGTTAACTTTTAAATGCATCATTATGCAGAAAATATGAGCAGAGTTCTCCACATGAAAGACCCGTGACTGGCTGATCATCGAGCTACTTCTTTTCGGTCTAATAATACAGTAGGAAGTTAAATGAAATGATATGTGGAGGATGTTAACTGTGGTAAGATGACTGACAGCTCAGTTTACAGTGTATCTATGTGAAAGAGCGCTCCATTAAACACAGTTGTGTGTCGTCTGGCCAGAGGAGAACTGGCCCCCGACTGAGCCTGGTTTCTCCCAAGGTTTTTTTCTCCGTTCTGTCACCGATGGACTTCAGGTTCCTCTGGCTTGCTTAGTTGGGGACACTTCATTTCCAGCAATATCGTCGACTTGATTGAACAGAAACTTTTAGAACTGAACTGAGCTGGACGATGCATCACTGAATTCAACAATGAAATGCCTTTAACTGAAAATTGAGTGTTTAATCTTGTCATTTTACATTATTGACACTATTTTCCCATTTTGATTTTGTGCAGTTGCTTTCTCACAATTTGTATTGTTAAAAGCGCTATATAAATAAAGGTGACTTGACTTGACGTGACAGTGTCTCCCAAAGCTTGCCTCCTCTTCTACTACACACTCAAAAGTGTGTACTTATTCTTCACCAAAAGAGTACATACTTTAAGGGTGTAGTATAAGTAGCAGTGTTGGGCAGTAACTAGTTACTGTAATAATATTACTTTTACATTTATGCATTTAGCAGACGCT
>CM041816.1:34503498-34568498 GCA_023376895.1 Aspiorhynchus laticeps | reverse complement strand
CAGCTATGCAGTAGCACATATCTGTGTGTGTGTTTCAGTAAAGCTGCATCAGGAGAGAGCTCTGACGGCAGCGATCGCATCTAAAACCGCGCTGCTGGGTGAAACAGCCCCTCCGTCCCAAACGACCCCGTCCAGCCGGTCAGAGACGAGCGCCGCACACACTCGACCTGACGGGAGACGCAGGAGAGAGAGGAGAGGTGAGCCGGAGGAGTCCAACATCAACAAGAAAACAACACCATTGTTATATCATTTTATTTCAAATCATTACTGCTGACATTTACATTTATGCATTTAGCAGACACTTTTATCCAAAGCGACTTACATTGCATTCAAGTTATAGTTTTACATTTTATCAGCTCTTGCTTTCCCTGGGAATCGAACCCATGATCTTGGCGTTGCTAGCGCCATGCTCTACCAGTTGAGCTACAGGAAAGCTCTATGCTGAACTTTCAAATAATCACATTTTAGGCCCAAAGCACTAGGATGTGTTCCTGTAGCTCAAACTGTAGATCATGGCGCTCGCAACACCACAGTCATGGGTTCGATTCCCAGGGAATGCATGAACTGATCAAATGCATCTTGAATGCAATGCAAGGCGCTTTAGATTAAACTGTCTGCCAAATGCATTAATCTCAATGCAACAATCATAGACATGAGGGACCCCTAATACTCCTATTAGTGGTAAATAAATACATACATGTCTATGTATATTTTCTATGTATATATATGTGTGTGTGTGTGTGTGTGTGTGTGTGTATGTGTATATATATATATATATGTGTGTGTGTGTATATATATATATATATATATGTGTGTGTGTGTGTGTGTGTGTATGTATATATATATATATATATATATGTGTGTGTGTGTGTGTGTGTATATACAGGTATATGTGTGTGTGTATATATTTATATATGTGTGTGTGTGTGTATATACAGGTGCATCTCAATAAATTAGAATGTCGTGAAAAAGTTCATTTTTTCTTGTAACTTATTTCAAAAAGTGAAACTTTCATATATTTTAGATTCATTGTAAAGTAAAACATTTCAAAAGTTTTTTTTGTTTTAATTTTGATGATTAGAGCTTACAGCTCATGAAAGTCAAAAATCAGTATCTCAAAATATTAGAATATTTACATTTGAGTTTCAATTAATGACCGTCCATACAGTATAAATTCTGGGTATCTCTTGTTCTTTGAAACCACAATAATGGAGAAGACTGCTGACTTGGCAATGATCCAGAAGATGAACATTGACGCCCTCCACAAAGAGGGTAAGTCACAGAGGGTCATTACTGAAAGGTGTGGCTGTTTACAGAGTGCTGTATCAAAGCATATTAAATGCAAAGTTGACTGGAAGGAAGAATTTGGGTAGGAAAAGGTGCACAAGCAACAGGGATGACTGCAAGCTTGAGAATACAGTCAAGCAAAGCTGATTCAAACACTTGGGAGAGCTTCACAAGGAGTGGACTGAAGCTGGAGTCAGTGCATCAAGAGTCACCACGCTCAGACGTCTTCAGGAAAAGGGCTACCAAGCCACTTCTGAACCAGAGACAACGTCAGAAGCATCTTACCTGGGCTGTGGAGAAAAAGAACTGGACTGTTGCTCAGTGGTCCAAAGTTCTCTTTTCTGATGAAAGTAAATTTTGCATTTCATTTGGAAACAAGGTCCCAGAGTCTGGAGGACGAGTGGAGAGGCACAGAATCCATGTTGCTTGAAGTCCAGTGTGAAGTTTCCACAGTCAGTGATGATTTGGGCTGTCATGTCATCTGCTGGTGTTGGTCCACTGTGTTTTCTGAAGTCCACAGTCAACGCAGCCATCTACCAGGAAATTTTAGAGCACTTCATGCTTCCTTCTGCTGACAAGCTTTATGGAGATGCTGATTTCATTTTCCAGCAGGACTTGGCACCTGCCCACACTGCCAAAGGTACCAAAAGCTGGTTCAATGACCATGGTGTTACTGTGCTTGATTGGCCAGCAAACTCGCCTGACCTGAAGCCCATAGAGAATCAAGAGGAAGATGAGAGACACCAGACCCAACAGTGCAGATGAGCTGAAGGCCACTGTCAAAGCAACCTGGGCTTCCATACCACCTCAGCAGTGCCACAAACTGATCACCTCCATGCCACACTGAATTGAGGCAGTAATTAAAGCAAAAGGAGCCCCAACCAAGTATTGAGTACATATACAGTAAATTAACATACTTTCCAGAAGGCCAACAATTCACTAAAAATGTTTTTTTTATTGGTCTTATGAAGTATTCTAATTTGTTGAGATAGTGAATTGGTGGGTTTTTGTTAAATGTGAGCCTGAATCATCACAATTAAAAGAACCAAAGACTTAAACTACTTCAGTCTGTGTGCATTGAATTTATTTAATACACGAGTTTCACAATTTGAGTTGAATTACTGAAATAAATGAACTTTTCCACGACATTCTAATTTATTGCGATGCACCTGTATAAACCCAGCAAAAAAAATAAATATATATATATATATATATATATACACACACACATTATATATATATATATATATATATATAAATTACAAAAAAATATTTTTGGGAAGCTGTATTGTAAAGATAATTTTGTAACATCCAAATAAACTTCACATATCTTATTGGAAGGGCTTTTTAACAATATTTTTCATGCTTGTTAATGAACTATAAACAATTTTTGCACACGCAGCTGTGGAACAGTTCATAAGACACTAACATTGTATCCAACATGAAATTAAGGCCACAGTGATCGTCCTTGTAGTGTCAACCCATATGTAACCATGCATCCCTCAGATGTGTTTTTAAAACCTACTGTAGTACTAAAAGCAGTTGGTGGACACAAAAGACACTCACTGTGACTTTTCATATTTGTTGCATTTTTTAACCCAAATCAACCCTGTTCTCAGTGTGTGGACAGGCTGATGCACCTGAAAGGGTTCGAGTGATGGAGGGAGATGTCCTGCGTCTACATCCAGGAGTTCCTGAACTGAAGCAAGATGTTCAAATACTGTGGTCTTACGAGCGTGACAATCTAAGCACTCGAGTCGCACAGATATATCAAGGGAATATTTACACCAGTTATGATGAGAGATTCAGTGGCAGAGTCCAGCTAGACCAAAAGACTGGAGTACTAACCATCTCAAACATCAGGACCAATTAATCGGGACCGTTTGAAGCATTCATTGTTATTAACACAAAGATCTCAAAACGAAAGTTCAATGTTGATGTATATGGTAAGTTTCATCTCTAATTAATACTAATATGATATGTAAAAACTAAAGTATAAAATATGAGTATGTTTCCTCTTGTCCATAGCAGTGGTCTCATCGGTTACTGTACGGCAATCTACAGGTGAGTGTTTCTTCATTCACTGAGCTCATAAATAGTGATTATCAGCTGATGTTTCAGAGCAGGATGAGAGGAGTACAGCTTTAGTGTCACCTGGTCCTGCTGCCTCCAGTCCGTCTAAACCAGAGGCTCATAGCACTTTGCTATGGAACTTTTTCACATACTGTGACATTTTCACAGTTATTAATGTCATAATTATAGCTAATTTTCTTTTTTTTATTATTATATACATAACAATATACTCTGCTATATTAACTTGGCATTATATTGTATAACAATTTTCTAACACAGTAGCTAAGGGAGTGATGGCAAATTTCACATATCTTTCTTCTGACCAATGCAATCAATCAAGTTTGTTTTTATTTTGTAAAGTCATAGACAGGCTATCATAGATGTTTTTCTTTTGCTTTTGGAACAAACAGGAATGCAAAAATTGTATTTGTTGTTTCCGTTCACCATCATAGAAGTTTACACAGCTATGATGCCTTCTGCTTTTTAAAATCACCTGAAATGTGAAAAGGGCCCATTGGATTGATGGATGGTTGATAGGCAGGCAGAAAAACAGTTTGACAAAAATGCCCATAAGTTAAGCCTATAAAGTCAAGAAAGAATAAAGCCTGTTTTGCCTTCAAATTGTCTACTTCAGGGGTGTCAAACTCGGTTCCTGGAGGGCCGCAGCCATGCAGAGTTTAGTTCCAATCCTGCTCCAACACACAAACCATGTAATTTCCAAATAAGCCTGAAGGACGTGATTAGCTGGATCAGGTGTGTTTAAGTTGGGTTGGTGCTAAACTCTGCAGGGCTGTGGCCCTCCAGGAACTGAGTTTGACACCCCTGGGGCCTCATTTATAAAATGTTGCGCAGAAACCATCCTAAATTTGTTTCAAGATCATTTCGCAAAAGTGCGTAAGTGCGATTCAGAGAAAACTAACGTGCGCACAAAAACACGTGCGTACGCCTCTCTTCCAGATGTGACGTTTATAAATCGCAAATGATCTTGAAATTGTGCGCAGCTGACTGGTGTCAGATCTCCGCCTTGTAAACGCCCCCTAATTAATATCATTATCATATAAAAGAGCACATGCCAATATCCAAATGTATATGCTTGAGAATGACGAGCACAAAGAAAAAAAAACTTTACTGAGTCTGAAATTAAGGTCCTGCTGGCGGAGGTAGAGGTTCGTGCGGGGACGCTTTTTGGGAGTCTCTCAAGTTCAAGTTCAAGTACTTTATTGTCATTGTGTACACAACGAAATTCCTCTTGTGACAACCCCGAGGTGCATAAAAAATAAAAACAGTATAAATAGTTGACAAAACATATAAAAAATGTGATAATTAGTCACACATTGCCTCATAGATTATTTTACATGATCAGATTGGGAGTCTCTCCGGTGGGCTTTCACACAAAACAAAATGTGTGGCATGGCAGTGTATAGCGCAGGCTGTGAACGAGGTGGGGGGGGGGCAGCAAAGGTCCCTAAAAGACGAAAAAAAATGGTCTGACTTGAAATTACAGTCCAAAAAACGCGTTGTCTTCTCATTGCACGGTCCATTCTGCTTCTTGCAAACTACTACTTCATAGGCCATTTTATAGGCCATAGATGCATAGGAATTATTAACATGCGTGGATCCAAATTATTTCATAATGTGTAATTATTCTTTGGACAAACGATGTGTGTGTGGTTAGATTTTTTCTATTGACTATTATCAAAATTACTACTAGAAACAACAGAAATAATAATAATATTAGTAGTGGTGGTAGTTGTAGTAGTAATTATTAAACAATAAGGTTTCCAAAAGTAAGAATAAACTACGAATTCAAGTAAAATTTTCAGTCATCTTATAAAAAGTGAGCATTCTACTTTTAAAATCACTTGCTATGAAAACTAATAAAAAGTGTAGTATCACAAAATTCTAGCAAAACTTTAAAAAAAAAACATTATAGAAAGAAAAATGGGACGTTTCATATCATAAAATAAATTATTACACGATTATGGTCTCAGGTCTGAAAAAACCTGCATGTGATTTGGAATTTCTTTATATTTACAGTTTACTAATGCTGCTCAAATGTGCCATTAATGTACTGACACAAACATATCTAGTGTATTTTATACAAATATAACTGGTGTAAATGACAAAAACAAAGTTTAAGGCTGATGTCTCTATTCATTTTCACAGAAGCAAAGCAGCAGATGTTATAAATGAAAACAGTTAACAATGTTATTGAATAGAATATATTAAAACCGTTATTAAACGATAGATTCTTATAGGCTACACGGACAAAACAGTCGGAGATGTTTATGCTTTTTTTCCCCCAATAGTAGTAAAACAAGACGTCGCAAGTTCTCTTGTAAAATAAAATGATAAAAAACAACAACAAGGAATAAACTGTAGCCTAGAATGCGAGTAAAGAACTCTCAACATTAGGCTACTAAAAAGGTCAGTTTAACCTCGCAAAAACTCCCGTTAATAAAAAATCTGACTACACTGCACAATTAATCTCTCACACTGCATCTTGGTTGTTTGATGAATTCGGTGCTTGCACATACACCGCTTTTATTAGATATTCAAATAGCTGCAGTACTCTGACTTCGCCACAAGGAAAAGTGCGTACGCCTGCTCAGACCTTGACGTGGCGGTAAGCACTTTTCCACGTCAAAGACCGTCTTTATAAATATGAGCGCTGGCGTGGATTTAAGCGTACGCACACTCTACGATCAAATCTGAGCGTACACATGCTTTATAAATGAGGCCCCCGGTCTTGGTACATCAAAGAAAAAAAAAATAATACCACAAAATATTCCTGCCACAATGACCTTTGTGTAGCTGCTGTGCCTCCACAGACAAAGACATTTAATGAGACAGAAGGTGTTTATAAATAAGTGTCTTCGCTTTCAGATTGTCCGGATTGTTGTGGTGTCACTGAGGCTCTGATCCATCTAGTTCTGGCTGGTCTGGTGTTTCTGTTAGATTTGGTGTAGATTGTCAATGTTGTATTTTTGGTTAAGCATGTGAGGTTCTGCTCATCTCAGAGAAGAGGTGATTCATCTGTGAGATGGCGATACTTTCATGAAATATCACATAATGCACTTTGACATTGAAGTGAGCTTCCAAGACGACAGAATACTGTCAGCCTAAAGAGTAACAATTACTATGATATCACAATTACTATATTGTTGCACAACATGTTTTATAACAAGATGGTATTTCTCTTGCATTTTTAATATTAAAACTATTTTACTTTTGTTTCAGGAATTCAGAACTGCTAAATCATATCAAATGCTGGAGTATATAACTTATTTGTATTTCCATTGTTACTTTCATATATACACTTCATATTAAATCACCTTTTTTTAAATGTCTTTCTCATGTTATGGTGGAACTAACAAGTCTTTTTCTACCAGTGTTCTGCATTTAACCCATATCAAACCTGTTTTCGTGGTGTTCCAGTGTATGGACTAGAAATTATACCGTAACATGAAAAAGTGAATAAAAAGATGTTTTAATATAGTTTTTGTATTAACTTTTTATTTACTTGCACTGTCAAGTTGCTTAAGTTTTTCCCTTCTTTAATACAATTTTTAAAATTTCTGATATGCCGATAGATTTATTTTTTTTATTTAACCAAACCATTACAATGGAAAGAATACTCCCCCCCCCCCCCCCCTGGTTTCACAGACAAGGCTTAAGCCTAGTCCTGGGGCCTCATTTATAAAGCGTGCGTACGCTCAGATTTGATCTTCGAGTGTGCGTACGCTTAAATCCACGCCAGCGCTCATATTTATAAAGACGGTCTTTGACGTGGAGAAGCTCTTAGCGTCACGTCAAGGTCTGAGCAGACGTACGCACTTTTCCTTGTGGCAAAGTCAGAGTACTGCAGCTATTTGAATATCTAATAAAAGCGGTGTATGTGCAAGCACCGAATTCATAAACAACAACCAAGATGCAGTGTGAGAGATTAATTGTGCAGTGTAGTCAGATTTTTTATTAACGGGAGTTTTTGCGAGATTAAACTGACCTTTTTAGTAGCCTAATGTTGAGAGTTCTTTACTCGCATTCTAGGCTACAGTTTATTCCTTGTTGTTGTTTTTTATCATTTTATTTTACAAGAGAACTTGCGACGTCTTGTTTTACTACTATTGGGGGAAAAAAAAGCATAAACATCTCCGACTGTTTTGTCCGTGTAGCCTATAAGAATCTATCGTTTAATAACGGTTTTAATATATTCTATTCAATAACATTGTTAACTGTTTTCATTTATAACATCTGCTGCTTTGCTTCTGTGAAAATGAATAGAGACATCAGCCTTAAACTTTGTTTTTGTCATTTACATCAGTTATATTTGTATAAAATACACTAGATATGTTTGTGTCAGTACATTAATGGCACATTTGAGCAGCATTAGTAAACCGTAAATATAAAGAAATTCCAAATCACTTGCTGTTTTTTTCAGACCTGAGACCATAATCGTGTAATAATTTATTTTATTATGATATGAAACGTCCAATATTTCTCCCTATAATGTTTTTTTTTAAAGTTTTGCTAGAATTTTGTGATACTGCACTTTTTATTAGTTTTCATAGCAAGTGATTTTAAAAGTAGAATGCTCACTTTGTATAAGATGACTGAAAATTTTACTTGAATTCGTAGTTTATTCTTACTTTTGGAAACCTTATTGTTTAATAATTACTACTACTACTACCACTACTACTATTATTATTATTTCTGTTGTTTCTAGAAGTAATTTTGATAATAGTCAATAGAAAAAATCTAACCACACACACATCGTTTGTCCAAAGAATAATTACACATTATGAAATAATTTGGATCCACGCATGTTAATAATTCCTATGCATCTATGGCCTATAAAATGGCCTATGAAGTAGTAGTTTGCAAGAAGCAGAATGGACCGTGCAATGAGAAGACAATGCGTTTTTTGGACTGTAATTTCAAGTCAGACCATTTTTTTTCGTCTTTTAGGGACCTTTGCTGCCCCCCCCCACCTCGTTCACAGCCTGCGCTATACACTGCCATGCCACAAATTTTGTTTTGTGTGAAAGCCCACTGGAGAGACTCCCAACCTGATCATGTAAAATAATCTATGAGGCAATGTGTGACTAATTATTATCACATATTTTATATATGTTTTGTCAACTATTTATACTGTTTTTATTTTTTATGCACCTCGGGGTTGTCACAAGAGGAATTTTGTTGTGTACACAATGACAATAAAGTACTTGAACTTGAACTTGAGAGACTCCCAAAAAGCGTCCCCGCACGAACCTCTACCTCCGCCAGCAGGACCTCAATTTCAGACTCAGTAAAGTTTATTTTTTCTTTGCGCTCGTCATTCTCAAGCATATACATTTGGATATTGGCGTGTGCTCTTTTATATGATAATGATATTAATTAGGGGGCGTTTACCAGGCGGAGATCTGACACCAGTCAGCTGCGCACAATTTCAAGATCATTTGCGATTTATAAACGTCACATCTGGAAGAGAGGCGTACGCACGTGTTTTTGTGCGCACGTTAGTTTTCTCTGAATCGCACTTACGCACTTTTGCGAAATGATCTTAGAACAAATTTAGGATGGTTTCTGCGCAACATTTTATAAATGAGGCCCCTGGACTAAAATGTAAATCTGAGCTGTTTCAACTGAAAGAAACTTGCACTGATTGATCTTAAAACATATCAGTGCCTTTTTGTCTCAAGATGCACACCAGTAATGTTTTTTCTAAGCATGTTTATAAAAAAATTACTTACATTTCCAAACTGAACTATGGCCTAATACTGGCTTAGTCGATATGAAACCGGGAAAATAAATTCTGCATGTTGACTGCTTGTGTTCGATCAGAGTCATTTCTAAACCGATCGCTTCCTCTGTCAGGAAACATCAGATTTTAGTCTGCTATTCACAGCAGTAAACACTGGCATATTAGAAACAGGGGAAATAGAAAACAGGATAAAGGTAAAAGTTAATTAAATAATCTTTAGCCGGACCCTTCTCAGTCATTGTCTCTGACATTCTAAGATAAGGGGATTTCAAGCTCCCAAAAAAAGACAACACAAGATTAAACATGTCCTTCATGTATTTGAGTTGTGGGGGAAAAATTACTCCAACACAGGGAGAACATTCCATCTCCACAGAGACCGTGCTGTAAAGTGCTACTCACTGAACCGCTGATAAAGTGGAACATAAATGAAGTACAGCTGAGAAAAGCTACAGAGACATTTGATTGATATTTGATCATTTCATGGCATAATATTTTCACATTTACAAACAAAAGTATCTTGAAACAGTTTACAAAATTTAACATTTAACATGCAATAGTTTACCATTTAGTCTCAAAAATCTTTTATTTTAAAATACTTCTCTGATATTTACAATACGCAGTTACAAATAGTAGAAAAACTGGCAAGAAAATAGCCCTGATGGCACAATATGAAGAGACAGATTCAAGCCAATTAAACGGTATCACTGAAAGTTCCCAGTGACACTAAAGAACTGGTTATTGCAACCACACTGCATCACAAAATGGGGAAAAGTCCATCATACTGAACTCCGAAACATAAAAGTGAATTGAAGACAAATAAAACCACATGAAAAGGTTTTCCAATCCAACAGGATTGGATATTTACAAAGTTTTTCAGTTGTATGCAAAAAAAAAAGAAAAGAAAAAGCATGGGAAACACATTTTTACCTGCTGCAACGAATGCAACAAGAACTGTCATGCATGTGCGGGAATTGAAAAAAACTAGCCCATAACACCATAGCGAGACAATATGATGGAACTCCAACAAACCTCTCTACCTACTGGGTTTTGTGGATGGAAGTGGGACCCCTGAGCATGACTCACACAGTTTGTTTTCTTAGCGTTAACATTTTCCTTTCTCAATTCTATGAACACAAAGAAACAACTGTACTTGTTACTGCAGGTTTAAAAAAAATAGCTAATAAAAGCACTACAGGTACTCTCCATGTCTTTAGTATTTCATTACGGTTATGCCAACAAATCTATTGACAACACAAACTTGAAGAATCAGGACTGTAGTTACAGTTAATGTAGCTACAGTTCTGTTAGAATCATTACATTTACATTTAGTCATTTGGCAGACGCGTTTATCCAAAGTGACTTACAATTGGAATCATAACAGCAGCTACGGTTGAGTTTGAATAATAGCAATGATCAAATATCAGTAGACTACTTGTAGACATTTAAAAAGTAATGTTTTTTTCAGGGTGTTTTCCACCTCTGATTATAACTGTGCCATAATAAAAGACCTATTTTTTTTTATTTCTATTTATTTTATTTGTAGACTTTGTATTTGTAGTTTTCCGTTTGTTCACTTTAGGTCAGTGTTTCCCAACTTCCCCAAGTATCCACCCCTTATAATGTACATATGGGACAGAATCATAACAGTTGCTACAGTTGGGTTAGAATCATAAATGTCAATAATGTCTTCGATGTCTCTCAACACACTAAGAAGCTGATGAGAATCAGCTGTTTTAATTAGTGAGGCATCGGAAACATTCTGGTAAGTGGCCCAGCCGTTTAGTGTTGAAAAATACAGCTTTCTAGAGATCAACTGATGAATAAACATTTCATGTTTATGAAAAAAACCCTGATGAAAATCACCTGATATACGCCCACAATGGTACATGCAATTAGATTGATTAGTTAAATTGTGCAAGCCAAATAGTAACCTTTAATTGAGGTCTTAGCAAATCTGGGCCTAAGAGTAATAACAAATACTGGCTCCAAAATGGAGGACAGAATTTGTACACATAGCATACTTTAACTTGCATCCTTCATTAGAAACAATGAGGGTAGACAAAAACCCCCATTACTTGTAAAGCTAATTTTAAACTGTACATAAATAAAATAAATAGAAATACATTATAAGTTATAGTACAATAATCCAGATATATCAGTCATGTCAAACTTGTAAACTATTGCACATGATTGTAGGACCAAAAACCAGTGTTGTTCTTCACTCCATGCAGTTCTGGGCACATTGCACTGATTCCATGGAGGGGAGGACATCATTCTGGGCCAAATGACCCATGTCCACATACACTGGAGCTGTAATGAAAAAAAGGTAGCACTTTATTTTACAGTCCTGTTCTTCATGTACATGTACTTATGGTAATTACAATAACTAGGTACTAAACCTGAACCTACTCCTAACCCTACCTAAAGTTACCTTATATTACTAGAACTTTCTTTGGTAGGTACACTGCAAATACATGCAAGTACACGTACTGTAAAATAAAGTGCAACCTAAAAAAAAAAATGGCAAACTATCAATCAATTGAAACATTTGATCTCTTTGATAAATGTCTTACTGTTTTGTAGTTAACACGTTAATGCATTCAGTTCTTTTAAGGAAAAGATAATAATTGTTGTATTCAACATTTTGTGATTGTTATATGTAGAATTATGGACTTATTAGTGATGCCCTAGGTAAGTAAAACATTTTGATCAACATGAAAATATCATGCAATATAAATATCTGGAGCCAGTTGCACCAGCGGAGTAAACATGGGGTTGTAAGACTAGGCTGGACACAAAATGTTAATATCTGTTGCACCATCAAACCGCAACAGAAAAACTGAGACAAAGCCTTATGCCTCGGTAGGTGTAAAGTTCAGACAGGACTGCTTTTTAGGATATGTATGTAAATTAATTGTTACTTCAGATGTTAACTGTAATGTTTTTGGAATGGGTCAGCATGGATGTGCATTGTCTATGAAGGCCACAGCTGCACATAATTTAAGATGGTGCAACAGGTATTTTACACCCCTGATAAGTAATTCACAATTGCTTAAATCTACACACCTGCCAGGGACTGCATTTCCATGGAATCTTCGTCATGCCGGTTTGGCGCAGAGTCACAAGATCTCTGTAAAAAAAAAAAAGCTATCAATTTTAAAACCCATTTAAAAACAGAGTCATCTTAAGTCCTATGATATATTAATAACAGAATGCAGATGACCTTGAAGCTAAAACACATGGTCTAAAAGCCTTTTCTGCATTACTGCTTTTAGGATTATTCAGCCCCATGTTTATTATTATTATTATTATTTTAATGCCTCGTCAAAGTCCACAGCCTCACTAGCTGCTGCCTATCTTTCAGAAAGCTGGTGATCCACTGACAGATAGAGCTAGGAACAGAGAGATGGGGGAGTTTGGACAGGAGAAGAGCAGGGATGATGGAGTTAAGTCAAGCTGAAGTCCACAAATAGGATTCTCACACATGTCCCTGATTTGTCCAGATGTTGTAGGATATAATGCAGTTCCATGTTGACTGCATCATCCCCAGACCTGTTTGCTCAGCAAGCAAACTGCAGGGGGTCCAGCAAGGGTCCAGTGATGTCCTTCAGATAAGCCAACACCAGTCTTTCATATGACTTCATGACTACAGAGGTTAGCGCCACAGGTCTGTAGTCATTCAGTCCTGTGATTTTGGGTTTCTTTGGGATGGGGATGATGGTGGAGCAGTTAAAGCAGGAAGAGACTTGATGTATTTTAGGCCTTTCCACACTGATGCACGGCCATTGGCTGAAAACTGTTTTTTTCAGCTTTTCAGAGTAGGTTTTCTTACCCACTCCTTTGTCAGAGTGTTTTTGGCCTGATTAAGACTCTGTCCCCACTTCTGTAAGCATCTTCTTCAGCCTGACGAAGCTGTCTTGAGTTTTGCTGTAAAGCATGATTTGTCATTGTTGTATGTTAAGTGGATCCTGGTAGGGATGTACATATCCTCACAGATACTATTGATGTTACCATCTCTGTGAGCTCATCCATATCAGTGGCAGCAGCTTCAGAAACACTTCAATCAGTGCAGTCGAAGCAGGCATGTTAATTCCCACTCTGCTTCATTGGTCCATTTCCTTACAGTCCTTAATGTCAGGACACTCAGTGTGTGTATTCTGTGTACAGGTTCATTCATCAAATGACTTCAGAACGCTTAGCCAAGTATTGGATCATAAAGGTCTAATAAAGGTTTTTGGCAGTCCACAACAACAAATCAACAAATGTCAACCATTTTCCTGTGGTAATACTTACCCTTCTAAAAAATGCAATGGCCCTTGCAATTCTTCCATCTCGTCCAGATTTTAAATCTCTTACTACTACTACTACTACTACCACTAGAGTCGCTACAGCTGCTAGAGCTAGAGCTACTCCTACTCCAATGGGTGCTTTAGTAGTGTCAGTCATGTTGGGTGGGTCTGTAAGGTACAAAAGGAACACAAATCAAAAACCTTTAGCGTAACTTCTGAGTTATATAATTAACAATAATCGTTGATTTTCCCAACTGACAGGCCATGACGATAATATATAACCTCTAAACCAATTATGGCCACCTATACATTAAGCATGACCATACAAATTTAAAATTAAGTTGATAAGATGCTGAGTTTAGGTGTACAGTACCTAGAAGTCTTTGGTTGTGTGCTTCTTCAGCCGGAGAAGGTGTTGTGGAGGTCGGGGGAACGGTGTTCCAAGAACACAGAAGAAACAGTCAAAGTCAACTTTGTCATTTTTTGCACATCACACACACTAAGAAACAGTAAATACAGACATTAAATCCAAACAATAGAGATAGAGAAATAGATTCATCAAAATATTATTTACAAAAACTATTAGTGGACTTCTGACTGTAATCTTTGTAATAATGTAAACCATAATAATATGGTTTGGTCAGCAAACAATATCATAATAATAATAATAAAATATGGCCAGCAAACTATGGGACAAGTGCCAATCACTAGCATGTGAGCAATAATGCGAGAGGTGTTCATTTAGAACCTCACACCAGTGTTATTTCACCATCACCAAGATACTATTATAATTTTTATTGGTAGCTGGAATTGGTTTATTTTTCTAGTTTAAAATTTCATTTTGTGTTTGTCCATTTCATTAGTTTTTTATACATTTATATATTTTTTTTATTCGTTTTTTTAATTAATTTTTAATTCAGTTTTTGTTTTATAGTACATCAAGTTAAACTAAATGAAATGAGAACTAGCTGAAAAAAAAAAAGTTTATTCATATTTTATTTCAGTTAGCGTTCATTTTATTTCAAGTAATACAAATGTTTACAGTTTTAGTTTTAATTAACTATAATTACCCTACCTCACACCTACATATCGATCTATATTTTGAAGTAATTATTCCATGTAGTCACACATCCTGTTTTTATATGTTGAGTTTAGGTGGTCAGTACCTGTCTGAGTGATGCTTGGGTTCAGTGTCGGATCAGGTGTTGCAGAGGTCGGGAGAACTTTGTACCAAAGGAGAGGTCAAGAGATTCATTCATTAAAATATTATTTACATTGCTAATCATCTCAAAAGTACCAGTACTTCAAGTTAATACAAAAAAAAGATAGATAGATAGATAGATCTATCTATCTCTATATCTATCTATCTATATAAAAGATCAGTGCATAATATGCACATATCCTCAGTTTACACTTGTAGAAACTATGGCAACACACGAACATCATTACGTCCCTTCTGTTCTTTTTCTGTTTGGGAAGTGTTTGTGTCTTCTGTCCAGGAAGAAGCCCGATTGGTTCCTGCACTCTAATTGGCCACAACCTGCCTGGTCAGCTGACTCCTTGCTGCCTATAAGTAATTGTATTTTATTTCATTTTCTTTTGTGAACTAGGGAATTTAGAGGGATAAATGAGTTGGTTTTTGTTTGTTATTTTGGCATTGTTGGCTCCTGAAGGTAAAATATCCCAATTGTACTGTTTAAATCATTGTTCTCATTAAACTACCGTTCATTCGTTTTCCAAAACTCCTCCGTGTCCTTGTACTCTTTCATGTTGCGCCTTTACCCCTAGACAGGGCGTAACAGACACAAATGCTGTAGTACAGTTAAACTAAATCCATTACAGCTGTTGCAAATAAAATGGAGTTGACCGCAGCATTAAATTTAGATCTGCTCAATGTTGCGCCATTTTTTTTTTTACATGTTTTTACAGTGTTGCACATTATAACCAATCACACACACAAGTCTGTTAAGCTTATGAATGCAATGGCCAATCAGAGGCGTTCAGATGAGTTTTTTGTTCAGTGCACACACTCGCCGACTGAATTCAGCTCTCATGCAAATTCTCTCATCATAAACAAAGTGCGGATGTACATATGTAAGAGATTCATAAAACCGTGTATAGACAGCTTTACTGATTATAAAGGGAGTTTTTTGATGGTGCTTAAACTCGTGCTAGACCAAAGTCAGTCATAATGTTCTTTGACAATGTAAGTGCTCTATGCTTGATTTCTCTGTATAATGTATTCACCGTTTAAATAACTGTGGAAGATACAGGTAAATTTTTTTTTTTTTAAAAATTACCTCATCCGTGAACATCCTCCTTCATAGCATCATCAAGCTTCGCCTTTTGTTATGGTTTTGAAAATGCGACCTCTAGTGGCGAAAACTTACATATTGTGCCTTACTTGAGAAACCTGAAGCAGTTTACTTGCAATTATTTTAATTAGTTCACATTTCTATTAATATGTAAACATTTTAAACAAGAATTGTGGTAGTAACCTGTACTCTAACCATAGGGCTGCTCGATTATGACAAATCATAATCACGATTATTTTGGTCAATATTGTAATCACGATTATTTAAAACGATTATTAGTGCGCATATGACCAACACTTTATATGAAAGTGTTATTTAAAGAGTGATATATATCAAATATATTTTCTGTAAATAAGGTTGCTATGACATCTACATTTTAGAGACCAGCGAAATGTCACAATTCTCAATACCACAGCAGAATACCGGAGTAACTAATATTACTTAAAACAAAAACAAAAAAGTCCTCAATTATTGAAAATAATTAAACTGCCAGTAATAAAGCAAATTAATACAATGCCAGCAATAAAAAAGCAAAAGAATACAACAGAATAAAAATATACACAAATGAAACAAACTGCGCTTTGTTTTTTTAATGCAAGTCTAAAGTAGCTATTCAGTTAACAGCCTACTAGAGAAATTGAATAACCTAATGTAAAATGAAACAGCATAGTCTTCACTGTAAGAATTAAACTTCCTTTGTTTCTTATTAAAGCTTCAAACGTCCTTCAGTCAAGAGCAGCGAGTAATTTTGAATTTGTCTTTTATTGTTTGATTAATATTAAGCACAGTCGGCCGCAGGAATATAGCGCGCTGTCACTTTAAGAGCCGCATGGATCCAATTTACTGTTACACAAGTATTTTCATTCTCAACTCTTTACGTTCATTTATTACATAAACAACGAGGGTTTACGTGAATAATCACTAAGCGCCGCATTTTGACATTTTTGCATGTATTTGACCGTTTAGGCGCTAAAAGATGACTTTACATGTCTGTGTTGCGTTCGGTCTCTGAGCGCATACACGGTAATCTTCCCGGTAAGCGCAAGTTCTCTTTCACACTTTTAAAAACAAATAAATCTAACCAACTTAAATAAAGCAAGCACGTCCCATTTTGCAAAAGTCTGGCTACATGATTTTACTGATTTGCACGTGAAATTGGGCTTTTATGGGGGAACGAAAGAGCACCGCTGGAAAGGGGGCAGGATGGGGCGCAATAATTGTTTTATCTCGATTACTGCATTTCATAATCGTTGGAGGCCGAAATCGAAACTGAATTTCGATTAATTGCACAGCCCTATCTAACCATAACAATTTTGGGTTGCAATCAAATCAAACAGACTTTCAAAATTCTCACCTTCATTAAGAGTAAAATCCTTTAGAAGAATTGTTTTTCCACTTTCGTTCCATTTGAATGCATCAAACCGATCGAATGCACTGATGTTCTGCATGGTCAGAACCAAATACCCCGACTCCCCTGTCAGCTGGCCCACAGTGTCTGGGGTATAAGTACAGTCCCCTGCTTGACAGACGTACTGTGCAATCAAATCATCTCCTTTTTCCACAATCACTTGATCATCCTTTCCCAGGTCAGAAATTATATGGATTTCCTTGGTGTAGGTTTTGGCCTCATTGATCACTTCAGCACCAGCCAAGATCAGCAGCAGACCTGTAAACAAACAGATTTAAACCATAACATACCCAAACACCTCAAATATTGTAATTTAAACTAACAGACATGCAACAGTATAAAATGTCATGAAACGCCCAATTTCAGTCAGTCAAGAAGAAGAAAAAAAAAGTAACCAATAGTTCCCCAAAAAACAATTAATAATTTCCCATATCATTCAGTGGACTTGGAAAATCAAACGTAAAGGTGAAAAAACAAGGTTTGTAGTTTGCATAGCTAAATGCTACACAATATTTCGTTTCCTCAACATTAGATGACCATAAAGTATCCAAGTTGTCAGTTGTTTTTTTACTCTAACTTTTAATTTTCCCTGTTAACCGTGTTGTTTCACACTGACAATTTTTTTCAGTTAAAAGTTAAACGTGCTTTATAAGCCAATTAGTAATTAAATATTATTGGCTATCTAGCTAAAACAACAAGTCTAATGTTAGCTATGCGGAGGGAAAAAGCAGGTTATTGTTAGCTAGCTGTTACTAGCTATTATTTTATAAAATATGGAAAAAAATAATTATAGCCTACTCTTGTCTAAAGAGATTGTTCTACTGTACTTGAACTTGATTTAAAAAGCCAGGACCATTACTGACATTTTACATTACTTTCCAGTGACAGAGTTTATATAGTGATTTCACAGCTGTAAAAATTATTATTGCTGCTTTAGAAACAACATTTAGTTATATTTAAAATACAAATCCATTCAATTATGTTGCGAGAAGAGATAACATTAAAATTGGAACAGGCTACTTCAACTTTTTCCTTTACATTTGTGTTCACCATATTCTCCAATGCATTGATTGACACTGTCTGCTTACAGTTAAAGGCCAATTAGTGCAATATAAGTGCTGTAGTGTTATTCAAACATTCCACACATCATGTTCCACAAGAAGGAGCGTGACGCTTTAATCCAAGCGATGATAGTAGACATAGAGGAGTGGGATGACTTTCTTTTATAAAGGAACTTTTAATTTTTACAATGTTTTTGTAATGCATTATCACGGGCTGTAATAATAAAATAAACAAGTAGGCTTATAGTAATATATACAGTATATACACATTTGCTTTGAATATTTTATTAGGTTATAAATATGTGACTATGTTACAGCTCCCCTTTGAAGCTCGTGTGTTCTTTTCCATCTCTCTAATCCAGTGGTTCTCAAACCTGTCCTGGAGTACCTCCAGCCCTGCACATTTTGGACTTCATGCATTGTTTTCTGATCGGATAGCTATCCGATCCTGAAAAGACCAGGGGCCTCATGTATAAACGTTGCGTATGCACAAAATGGGCATAGAAATGTGCGTACACGGTTTTCCAAGCACATTCTGGATTTATAAAAAATAAACGGTGTAAATGTGCGCACCGTATGGATGCTCTTGACTGTGCGTACGCACTCTTTTTCCTGGAGTAATGAAGTAAACAATGATTTTAAACTGTTTTCATCTCGATATACACATTTACATGAAATATTCCACTCAATGGAGATGAGCACTGAAATTACATAAAGTCATTACACAGAAGTTAAACCAAAATTATATGAATTTAGACATTTGTAGTTGATACACTTAATCACTTTTCCTGTGGCATGCAATGTTTTAATGACAGCGATGAGTGCTATAATAATTCATATATTTAAACTATAATATATTTGGAATATATTTGCCTTTGAATAAAATACTTTGTCAGTGACGCGCGAGTCATACAATTGTATTTACACTGCAATAAATAGCTTACCTGTTTCCACTAAAAATAGCTAAAAGATGTTCACCGTTTCAGCAAAACTACATAAATTTTATTTGATTTGAGTTGTTTAAAACTATTGAAATACTATTTGGTCAGTGGAAAGAATGAGGTCAAGTATATTCTAAAATAGGCTATTTATCTGAGAACTAAACAGTTTTGTTTTTATGGATATTTTGATATATTCTAAAACATTCTGGATGATTTTTAGCAATAAAAATTAATGTGGCACAAACGGCATTTAGTCCGTATCTCATATCTCCTTAACGTCTTGTACCCTTGACAGTGTTAAACATGGTGTCACGTGGATGAGAATATGCATGGAAATGATATGCAGATTAGGTTATGCATAGTAAAACTCTGTAAAACAGAGATTTCTATATCTCCATATATATTTCCAGGGGCGGACTGGGACAAAATTTCAGGCCGGGAAATCTCACACGCATCCAGGCCATCCCATACACCCACAACAAACTTTGAAACCATGGACCGCCCCTGGTCCACACTAAAAAGCAACTGATGCAAGCTGGTAATCACTTAATAAGTGGGTCAACCAAGTGATTGCGCCAATGATCCCTTACTCTCCATCCTCTGAAAGAATGGATGAAACACATTTGTCCGTGTTTCTCTCCGTCTCGAATCGCGCTCACAGAAAGTGCTGGAGAAACAGTATATCTTCCGCGGCTCGGTACGCTTTCAACTCGTCTTTTTTTTTTTTGTATGACATTCACGTTACATGATTTGACAGATTTGACCATTGATGCCGCTCAGGTGGGGGGGCGGCACGGGAGCGGCATTACTATGAAGCAAAGTTCATTTAGATTTAGTCATTTAGAATAACTAGGGGGTGATAACTTGTTGATATGAGTGCAATAATTCCAAACGAATGCCCAAAAGATAAACTAAAATATCTGTCCTTTTTGCTGCCCTAGGCGGCTGCCTAGTTCACCTATACGCACGCGCCGGCCCTGGGAAGGATGCTACAGTAGGCCTAGCAGAGACAGGGAGGAGTGTGGTAGAGGTAGGAAAAACCCAACAGACAGAGACAACAAAGAACAACAACATACTGTAGAGAATGACAGTAACAGCAGACAAATGGCATAAACTTACATCACACAGACACTACAACATCCTCAGATTCTTTTTCTTTTGTTTTTACTCGGTGTAAATTTGTTATAAACGTGTGCTCTTTAAAAAGTAGTAAGCATTGTTTGCCAGCAGTGTTGGGCAGTAACTAGTTACTGTAACTTAGTTACTGTAATAATATTACTTTTTGCACTAGTACTGTAACTAATTACTAAAATGATTTCAGTAATAATATTACAGTTATCATCCATAAAACAGCTTAGTTACTTTTGATGCCTCGACCCGCTGATTTAAAATCTAACAATCAAATAATTCATACATTTATTTTCATAATTTTCACGACTCATGCATGTGATGAGGTGCAGCAGGTGAGCTCGGAATATGAAAAAGATTACATTCAGCAGATAGAAATATTGCATTATATTGATTTTGTCAGGAAAAAAGATGATCTGAACACTTGTGTGTTACTGTACTCCGGCATTACATCCCTCTGATCAGCACGTGGCACATTATATTACTATAATTAAAAACATTTTTGGAAAATTAAACAGTTTCTTACAAACTTATATGATTTGATAAAATACATAATGAAATATAATCGTATATGGGTAACGGAGGAATTCCAATTAGCTTCAAGCTACACATGATGATTAATACAACACTTCTACTTGAATGTCACTATTAATTATTGAGTGTTTGTAATAACTTCTGACTGCGATCCAATGTTGATTTTGGTCAAATGATGACGAAGAAATATGTTGTTAATATCATTCGAGAAGAATTTTGTGGAAGATACACAGTTACAACTTCTGTGTGGCGTGAAGAAACAATGTAACTAATAACTGTTGCCAGAAAGTAACAAGTAACAATATTACTTTTGAAAGGAGTAACTAGTAATGAGTAATATATTACATTATTTGAGTAACAAGCCCAACACTGTTTGCCAGACACATAACGTTACATTAAATGTTGAAATATCTGTTACGGTACTGCTTATATTATTTCACCATCTGTACACAAATGTAAGTAGTGCATGCGTGTTTCCGTGGGTGGGGCAGTGTGGCTACAGTGACAGGGCTGAATTTGTGTCCCAGTCCGCCCCTGGCTATATGGTAGTCAGATATGACAGCTCTAATACAACAAACATCACCGCGGATGAGTAGCTGAGTAGCCCATCTCCTCAGCAAGCCGACGCGCAAACTGCGGCGAATTAAACTGAAAATAAATGGCAGACGGTCAACACAATCATCTTCATTAAAAGTAGTGAGACTATCTTTCCAGTGCTGACGCCGCGCGCTCTCTCGTTGCGCGCTCTGATATTCAAATTAGCTGATAATGAATAAAATGCAGTGTATCGCTTTCATTGACGTGAACTCCGTTAAATTTGCATATAGCGCGGGAATTTATGTCTCCCTAATCTATCACACCGGATTCAACTCATGAGCTCATTAAACAGTTATTAGTACCGTACTAGAGAAAACTAATAGCACATTGATCTAACTTTATGTCGTCGTGTTTTCAGCCGGTAATATCTGCGTAGCACATAATACCGCAAACAGTTAGCCCCGCTAGCTTTTTCATCAATCTTTGATGTAAAAAAAAAAGAGAAAATACATAAAGCAAATAAAAATGCTAAACAATAAACTTTTATATAATTTAGTAATACATTCTTACATAATACATTTAAAAAATAGCATGCACAAGCACCACCGCAAAAATAAATTTAAAATAATTGAACATCCTACCTGGAATGACACATGTTGTCAAAAAATTAAAACACATTTCACAATGTCTTTGTAGAATTGTCGAGAAGTGAACCGCTCTCTTCCAGTGTTGAGGTTGAAGAGACAGCAGCGAGGCCGACAGGTAGCTACATAGCCTACCTGCTGCAGGTGCAGCCCTCTTCTTCTTCTTCCGTTTTTTTGGCGCGTTGCATTCTTTGTGCATATCGCCACCTACCGTTGCTGTTATGCAGTCATGATTTATTTATAATCAGTTTTTCCTTGTTTTTGCTCTTGCCTCTTTCTCACATCCATCTATATATTATAGGCTATATAATTATTTGATGCTCCATCCCATTCCATCTCCCAAAGTCCCACCTGGCGCTGCGTGTTCAGCTCCTCCGGATTGGACCCTAAAATCTGGAATAGACCAGAGCATCCTTATTCTATATTAAATCCTTTCACTTAATCCAGTAGTATATATGTATTATATTAGTATTCCGTATCCTACTCTATCTCTATTAAAATCATAACCTAACAAATATGCCAAATCCTTATTTACCTTCCCTCTTTTGTTTAAATATGATATTAATTCCTTTCTTTCCTCATCATACCTTTTACAATCATATATCACATGCTCCACTGTTTCTTTCTCCCCACAATTCTCACAAAAACCAGTCTCATGACCTCCAGTTACAAACAGCGATGCGTTCAGTCCTGAGTGTCCAAGTCTCATCCTAGTCATTATGACCTCTTCTTTTCTATTTCTACCACTTATACTTTTCTTAGTATCTACCATTTTTTTAATATTATATAAATGCCGCCCCTTATTATCCATATTCCATTTTTCCTGCCACTCTTTAATAATATTTTCCTTAATAGTAGATTTAACTTCACCTTTACTTAAAGGAACATTAAAACCTATTTCTTCC
Organism: Aspiorhynchus laticeps; assembly: GCA_023376895.1. Taxonomy (NCBI): domain Eukaryota; kingdom Metazoa; phylum Chordata; class Actinopteri; order Cypriniformes; family Cyprinidae; genus Aspiorhynchus; species Aspiorhynchus laticeps. The sequence goes on along the minus strand of CM041816.1, from coordinate 34,545,612 downwards.
CTTTTTAAAACATTTTTTGCTAATTTGTCCAAGTAGGGCTTCGAAGTTTCTCGAACTCCCTCGCCTTGTTAATCACAACATAGACATAAATACCTAGACGCTCGACCGCGCGTCAACGGCGCCGCCATATTGGTGCGGGCAACTCTCCATAACTCTCATCGGGACAGAAGAAAACATGCCCAGCTTGGGCATCTACAGACCGTCACACATCAATAAAAACAGATCTCGAGGTGTTATCTTTCACAGGTAAGACTGAACAGTTGTTTCTGGATGTTTTTTGGTCATTTTTTAACATTTTGTTGGCAGTTTAATTAGCCACGAGTGTCAGACTATTAATAGCGATATCACTAGTAGGCTGTGAAAGCTGAGACTTTATAAGAAATCAAAGTTTAAATGAATTCTTATTAAGTTTTAACTTATATTGTAGTTTATATCATAAAGTAAATTGTGTTATGAGCACAATATGTACAGTGAGCACTTTGACAAGACTGTGTCAGACTGTCAGGAGCTAAAGCATCTCTTTAATTTCACTACTCGTTTACAATGAGTAAGTTTATCATCACTAGATTATAAGGATTTCATAGCTTATCATAAAACTGTGGACTGATTAGCCTATATTGTTTTTCTTTTTTAGCCAACTGCAAACAGGACAACGCAAGCCTTAAGGAAAGCTGAAGAAAGCCTGTTCTCTGCATTTCCAAGAGACTATACCTCCACTAAACCACAGCCTAATGTTGTATTTGTAGTTAAAGCTCAGAATAGCCCTGAATGAATGACCAGAGTGACCCGGATCATATAGCCCTGAATGAATGACCAGAGTGACCCGGATCATATAGCCCTGAATGAATGACCAGAGTGACCCGGATCATATAGCCCTGAATGAATGACCAGAGTGACCCGGATCATATAGTCCTGAATGAATGACCAGAGTGACCCGGATCATATAGCCCTGAATGAATGACCAGAGTGACCCGGATCATATAGCCCTGAATGAATGACCAGAGTGACCCGGATCATATAGCCCTGAATGAATGACCAGAGTGACCCGGATCATATAGCCCTGAATGAATGACCAGAGTGACCCGGATCATATAGCCCTGAATGAATGACCAGAGTGACCCGGATCATATAGCCCTGAATGAATGACCAGAGTGACCCGGATCATATAGCCCTGAATGAATGACCAGAGTGACCCGGATCATATAGCCCTGAATGAATGAACAGAATGACCCGGATCATATTCAAACCACTCTCTCTCCCCGGAACACACTTACAGGAGCATTGTTAACCTTTGTAAGGGTAATTTTTATAACAATATAATTACCTTATTAAATGTTTGTCGTTTTTGTCAAATATTTAAATATAACCAGTTCCTTCAGTCAATCACAATACTATAGACTGCATTTAAAATGATTTATACAGGCTGTTTAATGCTGATCATGTACTGTATGTGCATTTACACAAAAACTGCATAATGTAAATAGCCTAGAACTGAGAAACACAGGAACTCATTAGTGAGTGAAGCTGCAATTGTCAGGGTTCTGTTGTGTGTGTCATGTGTTCCTGCCTTTTGTGTCCATATTTGGTTTATTTCCTGTTCTCGTCTGATGTGATTAATTCGTGTCCAGCTGTGTTTGTCTCATTATCTATGATTTACTTGTGTATTTATAGTCCTGTCTGTTCAGTTTGATTTTGTCTGGTCTAACGTTACTCCCGGTGTTCCTGTCTGTCAACCTTGCCTTGTCCTCGTCCTCATTAAAGACTGTTATTTGAGTTTAAGTCCTCGTCTGTGTGTTCCTGTATCCTCCCTGCTGTGTGCACCGTGACAGCAATATCATGACAAAATCAATTATGTTGTAAGAATGATAATTGATTTTGATTAATAGAAAGTGTTTTATGGGGGAGCATATCATTGTTACGACATGTGAATCATGGGGATCCATTTGCAAGGCTTTATTAACATGAGTAGTCGGAAACAAGCATGGGTCAAACATTGGCAAACAGGTATATAGAGGGCAAGACAGAAGAGTAGTCCTAGGGCAAGCGTGGGTCGACGATCAGCAAACAATATCCAACAAGGGCTAGGCAGAGAGATAATCCAGGTATACGAGCAATAATCCAAACGAGATGCAAACAGAGTCCACAGGGCAAGGCTATAAGGGTAAATCCAGAAAACACGGGCAGGAATCAAACAGGAAATCTAACAAGGCAAACTGACAACTAGGAACATTCTGTAGAGTAGCTATGGCTAAACAATACTAGGCGTTATCCGAGATGAAGTCCCAGGCTTATAAAGTGTGTGTGATTGGGTGATAGTGATTGTGAGATAGTTATCAGGAGTAAGCATGATCACTGCGAACAGCTGTGTCAGTGCAGTGGATGATGGGAAATGCAGTTCGATGGTGAATGGCAACAGTAATGTGGTGTAAGAGTCAATGTGGTGAATGAGTATGGAAGGCCGTATTATTAAAATTGTCTTTACACGTAACGTGTACAGACAAATTTAATAATACGGCCTTCCATAAACGAGTGACCTCTGGAGGTGAGTGAACGGAAGTGCATGGACAGGATTCGTGACAGTCATATTCTGGTCTGTGTTAAAGGGGACCAAACACACACAGTTTCACCCAATCTCATGTTAATCTTGAGTACCTATAGAGTAGTACTGCATCTTTCATATCTCCAAAAAGTCTTTAGTTTTATCATATTTATAAAAGAAAGATACAGATTTACGATTCTCTCCGAAAAAAGCCGAGCTCCTGGAGGCGTGTCGTGTGGGCGGAGCTAAAGAGTGAAGGCGTGTCGTGGGCGGAGCTAAAGAGTGACCAGCACTCGCTGCCCCGGAAAAACAAACTATATCCACTGTTCACGTAACGCTGGGTTGTTTTGGGAAGCTGAACAAGGTTATCTTTCCCTCACAACCAAAAACACTCTTCTTTAGAGACGTTCTTCCCGAGCGAGTCCCGTGCAGCGCTGCCGATTGAAGCGTGTTGATTGGCTGCTCTCGCTCCGGTCGATGCGTGCAGGGGCGTGTTCTTCTGGGAGAAATGCCCATATAAGGAGTTCCACCGTTGTTTACGTCATCAAGAACAACGATCGAAATTTTATTTCCGAAACTTGAAAAAAAAAAAAAAAAAAACGGAAGTGAGATTTTTGGCACAGAAATACTCTGTTATACGTCCAAAACATTTTTTTTTTAACTTTGTCCATGCTTAGCATGAGAATCCAACTCTTTACCAGTGTAAACAACTCTGAATGCATGAAACAGCATTGTACCCCCCTTTAAACATAACATTTTGTTGTACAATGTAAACTGCACACACTCACCCCAAACATTCCTATAGTAACATATATTCAAAAACAAACAACTGTTTCAAAATGTGTGTTTTCTGCATGGGTGTGTGTAATTTGCATTGTAGAGCAAAATGTCAAGCTTTGTCAAGATGTTTACATTATTTTACTCATTAATTGAAAAAAAACATTATAAAATATAGGAAAATCTTGAGGGAAGCAGTGGAGAATTAGTCTTTATTAGTCAGGTTTTAACGTCACAACTAATATATATATATATAATACTCAAGGAGCTCATTAATTAAGCACAATTTGGTCAAATTATTTGGCTTGTCATTAGGTGTGTCTTTGTTTAATAATTATTACATAAATACCATTATAAAACTGCACTTTTCACGATTATTTAATTTACTATTAATTTATTCTTCATTATTGTCTATTCTGTATTATTCCACCCATGATATTACATATTCTACTTACTATTATTAATCTATTGTTATTCATTTATTTATTATGGTACACATATAATTTGTGCTATTATAAACCTATTATATCACTTAGGCCTATATCTTGTTAATGACTAAAGCCCTGAATGGTTTAGCTCCTCAGTACTTGAGCGAGCTCTTATCACATTATAGTCCTTCACGTCCACTGCGTTCTCAAAACTCTGGAACAATCTACCAAACACTGTTCGGGAGGCAGACACACTCTGTCAGTTTAAATCTAGATTAAAGACCCATCTCTTTAACCTGGCGTACACATAACACACTAACACACTTCTATTATTCAAATCCGTTAAAGGATTGTTAGGCTGCATTAATTAAATCAACCGGAACCGGGAACACTTCCCATAACACATGATGTACTCGTTACATCGTAAAAATATTGACATCTACGCTAATATTAGTCTGTTTCTTTCTTATTCTGTTTCTCAGTCCGTGTCTGGATCAGATGGTGGATTGGCGCCGGGAGATGATGACTGCGGCCCAGATTGTCGGCGGAGGCCGGACCCCTGGATGAGCCCCGGGGACATAATCCCAGTGAAGACCTCGACTTAAAATACAATAAAACAAAAAATAAAACAAATAATTAAAAATATAATAAAATACCTAACTACATAATACTATTATTGTTAGAAATTGCAACAATATTAAAATAGAAATATAATACATTTAAAGTTTTAATTAAAACAATAAATAAACAATAATATCCTGGCCAGAGGAGAACTGGCCCCCCGACTGAGCCTGGTTTCTCCCAAGGTTTTTTTTTCTCCACTCTGTCACAGAGGGAGTTTTGGTTCCTTGCCGCTGTCGCCTCTGGCTTGCTCAGTTGGGGACACTTAATTTCTAGCAATTATCGTCAATTTAATTTCATAGATATTATTTAAACTATACTGAGCTAGACAATGACATCTCTGAATTCAATAATGAAATGCCTTTAACTGAAAATTGAGTGTTTAATCTTATTATTATACATTACTGACACTCTATCCTCCAACTTGATACTGTTAAGTGCTGTGACACAATCTGTATTGTTAAAAGCGCTATATAAATAAAGGTGACTTGACTTGACTAATGTTATTGTGCTGTTGTACTCACTTTTTATATTATTCACTTTACTACAACTTGTACTACATATACTTTTTTAATATTACATATCACTTTTACTATATCTTTACTGTGCACTGTATCAGTGCATATTAGTTTACCCTGTAACTGTAAGTTTTACTGGATCCATAAAGGATTATCAGTTACATTTGTTATTGTTTGTTGTTGAGTTTATATCTGTATAGAGTGCTATGAAAATAAAAAGCAGACCAGTGTGTCACTTTTTGATTTGTATTCGCAGTATTTCTAAAGGAACCAGCTGTGTTCTGACCTGAGGCACAATAAATGATGGTGGAGCGTTTGAAGCACCCCTCCTGCTTCAAACGCTCCACCATCATCCCTGTACCCAAGAAACCAAAAATCACAGGACTTAATGACTACAGACCTGTTGCTTTAACGTCTGTGGTGATGAAGTCATTTGAGAGGCTCGTGTTGGCTCACCTGAAGGACATTACTGGACCCTTGCTGGACCCCCTGCAGTTTGCTTACCGAGCAAACAGGTCTGTGGATGATGCAGTCAACATGGGATTGCACTACATCCTCCAACATCTGGACAAACCAGGGACCTATGCAAGGATCCTGTTTGTGGACTTCAGCTCCGCTTTCAACACCATCATCCCGGACACCCTTCAGAATAAACTGACACAGCTCTCCGTCCCCACCTCCATCTGTCAGTGGATCACCAGCTTCCTGACAGACAGGCAGCAGCTTGTGAGGCTGGGAAAATTCTCATCCAACACCTGCACCATCAGCACTGGAGCTCCTCAGGGTTGTGTTCTCTCCCCATTGCTCTTCTCCCTCTACACCAACGACTGCACCTCTAAAGACCCCTCTGTCAAACTCCTGAAGTTTGCAGACGATACCACACTCATCGGCCTCATCCAGGACGGTGACGAGTCTGCTTACAGACAGGAGGTTAAGGAGCTGGCTGTCTGGTGCAGTCTTAACAACCTGGAGCTCAACACACTTAAAACTGTGGAGATGATCGTGGACTTCAGGAGAAACCCCCCAGCTCTCCCCCCACTCACTATCATGAACAACTCTGTGAATGCAGTGGAGTCATTCAGGTTCCTGGGAACCACCATCTCTCAGGACCTGAAGTGGGACAATCACACTGACTCTATCGTGAAAAAGGCCCAGCAGAGAATGTACTTTCTTCGTCAACTGAAAAAGTTCAACCTGCCACAGGCGCACATGACTCAGTTTTACTCTGCTGTTATTGAGTCGGTTCTGTGCTCTTCTATAACTGTATTGTTTGGGTCAGCCAGCAAATCAGATATAAGAAGACTGCAGCGGACTGTTAGGACAGCAGAAAGGATCATTGGTGTGCACCTGCCCAGCCTTCAGGATTTGTACTACTCCAGAGTGAAGAAACGGGCAGTAACATCATCACAGACCCCTCTCACCCTGGACACGACCTGTTTGCGCTTCTCCCTTCAGGCAGACGCTACAGATCTCTGTGCACTAGAACATCTAGGCATAAAAACAGTTTTTTCCCCTATGCCATCTCCAGCCTAAACCACTACACAGGAATTATTACCTGTGTTCTGTAATTCTCTAACCCTAATTCTTGCCTGTAAATTCATCCCCCATTTCAAATTATTCACTCTCTCTAGAACTATGTAAATATGTATGCTTAATTTTCTATACAGCTGTATATATAGAGTAAATAAGGCACAAATCTGTACATAAATCTTCTGTTCCAGATTCAGACACATTATTATTATTAAGGCTTATTTAAATGTTCTTTTCTCATGTCAGATATGTATGTTTATATGTATGTATGTATGTACCAAGAGCTTCTTAAAAACCACAACAAATTCCTCGTGTGTTTGCACACACTTGGCGAATAAAGCTGATTCTGATAACAGCTAAAATGGTGGGGTTAAAGACAAAGCAATGAAACAACTTAATTTCATTTAATGTACATTAAAATTACATTACATGTATATGTCACAGTTATACTACATTAATATTAGATTTGTTAACCGAAAAAATCAACCAAATCAACACGAGTGTAAGTGTGAGCTTTCACAATTTCTTAAGAAAATTAATAATTTTCCAAGCCTAACTAAATAACTGGAGGCAGAGTTATTTTCAACTCCATGTAGATCACAAACCACAGAAATCGGTTGATAAATATAAACGTTATCATGTTTTTATCCCGAAAAAACCGCAGCTCCCCCGTTTACCTCCATTGTTTTTAAGGCATTCTTGCCCTCTCAAACATGGCGGACGCGTTGACGTATCGCAGGCTATGACTCACAACACAGGTGGACCGGATGTTGTGGGTTTCAGCCAATCAGAATAGCAGGTGAGTCTTGGGAATTAGGTAACGTTAGCATGTCGCACTGATGAAACCAAGTTTTCGCGCACAGACGGCTCCTGCAATCAATAGGAACTTGGAAGGATGTGCCGTTTTCTCCTAGTTCTCCTCATCTCAAGTAAGTGTTATAATATTTGACAGGTGAGGTTCTGGACCATCGAAACTTGTTGATGTGTTCACACAAATCATATTTTTTGTGCTCGAGTTTGAATTTTGCCATTTCTTCTGGTTTACATTTTGCGTACAGTACTGTAATTCGGTTGCGCGCTGTGTTCATGCGTTTGCTCTGTTTTGTCCAACTTTTAACGCCATAAATTTCGCGTTATCACAATGCGCTCTCGACATTTGACATTAGGCGGAATCACGCTGAATATCACACGTGATCCCTGTTCTCTCAGTGCGCGATCAGTTCTCCGTGCGTCTGAATTGTCAAATACACACATTTGCCAAGATGTCCATCGTGTGGATTATCTCAGGTAAATACAGTCGGTTATGACTTAAGTGAACGTCAACAGGTGGGTGAAAACCGGAGATGTGTCAGTACATCCATGCGCTCGGAAGGACTTAAAGGGACAGCAGCCTAATTAAATACCGGTTTAAACAACAAAAGATGTTAAATAAATGTTAAAAAAACGTACTGTATTTGAAAAACGAGTTATGTAGGAATATATATATATATATTTATGGGGTCCCAGATAGCACACGTACGTCTGTTAAAGATCTCTTGATCTGGAAAGCATCTGCTGTCTACAACGTCTTTCAGATGTCAGTTTTCAGGGCTCGCAAAATCGCTAGCCCGACGTCCCGGGGCTATTGTGTTTTCCAGTCGGGCTACCAAAATGTATCCGCGCTCTGCCCGACGGGCTTCCTTAAATACAGGGCTCCCATGCAATGTTCCCTCTAAGCTGCGTGCGCGCGGCCGCACACTTCTACAACCGCGCCGCGCGTGACTCTCGCACGCAATAATTAGTTTGGAAAGTCATTTGATTGAATGCCAGTAAAAGCGAAAGAATCGCAATACTCAGGCAAACCGCTATAGAGTTAGAACCGGTGAATGCGGTTTACAGGTTTCATAGAAAATGATGTGCGCCAAACGAGTCGCTGTAGAAACCGAATACTTCAATGTTTGCGGACGAAAGAGCTCAAATCGAGAGCCAACGCAAATGACATGACATGTGAAATAAACATCATCATGTATTAAAGAAGAGTGGCGTGATTAAGTGCTGGAAACAGCGGAGGATGAGCACAGAACGGTAACAAAACTCAGAGACATATACAGTCACACAGGTGTATTGTGCAAACTACTTCATAGGGATGTTTAGACAGGTATAGAAGAATTTATATGTTCACGTTTTTATATATATATATATATATATATATATATATATATATATATATATATATATATATATATATATATATATATATATATATATATACATTTAACTTACAGATCTCAGCTTAAGTTTTGCTTCAGTTTGTTTTCTATTTTATTCTATTCTATTATATCAGTTTAAATAGTTTGTTTTGATATATTATATTATGTTAGGCCTATATTATAAACCTAATAAATAATTGACCTTGTTTTTTTAATGGAGTCTCTTGCTCATCAAGGCTGTATTTATTTAAAAAATACTGAAAAAACAGTATATTGCAATTTCTAATATTTTTCTATTTTAATACCTATCATTTATTTCTGTGATCAAATCTGTATTTTCAGCATCATTACTGCAGTCTTCAGTGTCACATGATCTTCAGAAATCATAATAATATGCTGAATTATTTTCAGTGTTGCTGATCTAATATGCTGATTTACAGTGAAACTATTGTGCTGCTTAATATTGTTTGGAACCTGTTAATTTTTTCTTTGATTCTTTAATTAAAAAAAGTTAAAAAGAACAGCATTTATTCAAAATAGAAATCTTTTCTAACAATATAAGTCTTTACTATCAATTTTATCCATGTAACACATCCTTGCTGAATAAAGTATCTTTAAAAAGAAAGAAAAAAATTCTGACCCCAAACTTTTGAATAGTGTATATTGTAACAAAATCTCTATTTTGAATAAACAGTTATTTTTTACTTTTTTTTATTTTTTTTAAATATCACAGTTCCCAAACAACATGAAGCAGTACAACTGTTTCCAACACTGATAATAAATCAGTATATTATTATGATTTCTGAAGATCATGTGACACTGAAGACTGGAGTAATGATGCTGAAAATACAGCTTTGATCACAGAAATAAATAATATTTTAAAGTATATTAAAATAGAAAACATTTATTTTAAATTGCAATAATATTAAACAATATTTTTTTATCAAATAGATAAGCTACAGCCTTGATGAGCATAAGACACTTCTTTATAAAAAACTTTACTGATCCCAGACTTTTGAACTGCAGTGTATTATACTGTAAAAAATGTGTTCTCAGGTAACCTAAAATGTACATTTAGTTATATCAAGGGTCAAATCAAATATAAATAGCACATTAAAGTTAAAAGTTACACACTTTTGTGTGTGTGCTGCACAGGGTATAAAGAATGTTTTTGCTCAGGTGCCCGAAATGTCCGCCCAATAGAGAAAAGTTTTGCTCAGCAAGAAATTAAACATTAGAGGGAACATTGCCTGTAAATAGTAAAATAAAACTCTTTCCTTGATATTTGTGTATTGAAAATGTTTTTGATTTACATTTATGGCCTTTTTTTCTTATTTGGGCTAGTTAAATTAATTTTGGGCTACCAAAATCTGAAGAGTACCTGCCCGAAGGGCTACCAGGGATTTTGAAATTTTGCGAGCCCTGGTTTTACATGCATTCTAAATCATAAACATATTAATGACATCTTCTAATTGACGTCTATTTGACATCTAAAAGGAAACGTCCTATAGACTCCTGCAGATGAGTAAACACTCTAAAAAATACGTCTTCAGATGTAAATGCAGACGTCAAATTGACCTCTCCGAGATGTACTTGTGCTCAGGGCTAGGGCTGTCGCGATGAAGGAATTTCCCTTGCGGTAATTTTGAGTGGCTCAATAGCGCGGTATGCGGTATTACCGCACATATATGCATATATATACAGTCTATTGTTATATATACAGTCTATTGTTAGCCTATATATATATATATATTACACAAACCCAATTCCAAAAAAGTTGGGACACTGTACAAATTGTGAATAAAAACAGAATGCAATGATGTGGAAGTTTCAAATTTCAATATTTTATTCAGAATACAACATAGATGACATATCAAATGTTTAATCTGAGAAAATTTATCATTTTAAGGGAAAAATAAGTTGATTTTAAATTTCATAACATCAACACATCTCAAAAAAGTTGGGACAAGGCCATGTTTACCACTGTGTGGCATCCCCTCTTCTTTTTATAACAGTCTGCAAACGTCTGGGGACTGAGGAGACAAGTTGCTCAAGTTTAGGAATAGGAATGTTGTCCCATTCTTGTCTAATACAGGCTTCTAGTTGCTCAACTGTCTTAGGTCTTCTTTGTCGCATCTTCCTCTTTATGATGCACCAAATGTTTTCTATGGGTGAAAGATCTGGACTGCAGGCTGGCCATTTGAGTACCCGGATCCTTCTTCTACGCAGCCATGATGTTGTAATTGATGCAGTATGTGGTCTGGCATTGTCATGTTGGAAAATGCAAGGTCTTCCCTGAAAGAGACGACGTCTGGATGGGAGCATATGTTGTTCTAGAACTTGGATATACCTTTCAGCATTGATGGTGCCTTTCCAGATGTGTAAGCTGCCCATGCCACACGCACTCATGCAACCCCATACCATCAGAGATGCAGGCTTCTGAACTGAGCGCTGATAACAACTTGGGTTGTCCTTGTCCTCTTTAGTCCGGATGACATGGCGTCCCAGTTTTCCAAAAAGAACTTCAAATTTTGATTCGTCTGACCACAGAACAGTTTTCCACTTTGCCACAGTCCATTTTAAATGAGCCTTGGCCCAGAGAAAACACCTGCGCTTCTGGATCATGTTTAGATATGGCTTCTTTTTTGACCTATAGAGTTTTAGCCGGCAACGGCGAATGGCACGGTGGATTGTGTTCACCGACAATGTTTTCTGGAAGTATTTCTGAGCCCATGTTGTGATTTCCATTACAGTAGCATTCCTGTATGTGATGCAGTGCCGTCTAAGGGCCCGAAGATCACGGGCATCCAGTATGGTTTTCCGGCCTTGACCCTTACGCACAGAGATTGTTCCAGATTCTCTGAATCTTTGGATGATATTATGCACTGTAGATGATGATAACTTCAAACTCTTTGCAATTTTTCTCTGAGAAACTCCTTTCTGATATTGCTCCACTATTTTTCGCCACAGCATTGGGGGAATTGGTGATCCTCTTCCCATCTTGACTTCTGAGAGACACTGCCACTCTGAGAGGCTCTTTTTATACCCAATCATGTTGCCAATTGACCTAATAAGTTGCAAATTGGTCCTCCAGCTGTTCCTTATATGTACATTTAACTTTTCCGGCCTCTTATTGCTACCTGTCCCAACTTTTTTGGAATGTGTAGCTCTCATGAAATCCAAAATGAGCCAATATTTGGCATGACATTTCAAAATGTCTCACTTTCAACATTTGATATGTTATCTATATTCCATTGTGAATAAAATATGTTTATGAGATTTGTAAATTATTGCATTCCTTTTTTATTCACAATTTGTTCAGTGTCCCAACTTTTTTGGCATCGGGTTTGTATATATATGTTACTTCTGATCCTCGAATCTGACTGACAAGATACTTTTTCTGTTGATATTCACCTGCGTGTTTTAGACGAGTCTCAGTCAGTGCAGTTTCATTGTTGCACCACACGGTGGCGGTAAGAGACTGTCTTTGAGTGGGTCACCGTTCATTCAACTACACGTTCAAAAACGCTGATTCATTCGAGATATGTAATGTTATAATGATGTAAAGCTGCTGAAATCATTTTAACTTTGAGCGCCACTTTTAAAGGCTCAGCTGACCAGCAGAGCGTCGATGTTAAGACAGATTTCGCTTTCCTTGGACATGACAACCTGTTTTCACAAATATACACGACTCTGCCTGAAGACAGACGCAGGTAATCGCACGCGCTCAGTCGATCTCTCTCATTCGCTGTCTGTTTAGGCTTGTTAAGTGCAAATTTACTGAGCCTCTGCACAAATCAGCATGGTACTCATTGTTATCATTACTAATATTCAGTACATATGCACTAAGTATAAAACGAGAAGGGAGTTACCTTATGAAAAAAAAAAGAGGAAATATCGCGGTTGTTGCATTGCTCTGCGGTTATGCTCGTCAATAGCACGGTATTGCGATATTGCAGTTATCGTGACAGCCCTACTCAGGGCCGGCCCAAGCCTTTATGGGGCCCTAAGCAGAATTTTATTCTTTATAAGCATGATTATTCACACACTATAAATCTAACACACCCATTATCAGTTTTGTTTGATGTAGCTGTGTTGCATACATCATATCATTGTGTGTCTGCATGATTTTACCCTTCTGTGATTTTTAATTGTAACAGTTGCAAACTTACAAGAGTAGTCAGGTGTTAATTTTCACTTTAACATTCAAAGTCTTAGGCCCGGTTTCACAGACGGGGTTTAGACTAAATCAGGATTAAGCCATAGTTCAATTAGGACATTTAAGTGATTTTTATAAACATGCTTAGAAAAAAGCATTACTGGGGTTCATCTTGAGACAAAACAAAGGCACTGATATATTTTAAGCTCAGTCGGTGCAAGTTTCTTTCAGTTGAAACAGCTCAGACTTACATTTTAGTCTAGGACTAGGCTGAAGCCTTGTCTGTGAAACAAGAAACCTGGGGTTAAAGTATTAAGTGGCATACTTAATGTGCTGAAAAGTAGCTAAATAAACCAGCAGACAATGCATTTACAGAACAGAATGTTATTTTAACAACATAAATATTAATCGAAGTTGTACTTTTATTACAAGTCATACTTTTTTATAATAAATATTAAACACAGCAGAGAGCATCCGTACATATAAAACAACAACTCTTAATTTATATCTAGCTAATTGAGGCATAATGATATTGGAATATAATAGCAAAGACGCAAAATGTAGGCTGAGGTAAATAATGTTAAGCTGTTATCGGTTTATGAAACAGAAGCTTATTTTTATTACAAAAATATGTACCCAGGAAAGTTATTTTTACTGATCTGACCAGGGGTGCATTTCCCAAAAGCAACTATGGTCGCAAGTTCTGTCGTTACAAATAGAGTTCAATGGAAATAATGGCCATAGTTAGCTAACGATGGTTTTGAGAAACGCACCTCTGATTCGTGCCACAAAACCCCCCTGTTGAATTTCTCCCCCTCCACCCCAAAACACGATCGATTTTAACCCTTTGACACGCCACGCTTTGGCTGTAACTGAGCCAGAGAAAGACGAGCTCAGAAAAAGAAAGAGGCACTCTGTGCTTTTCATATTTCATAACTGTTCAGTGTTTTCAACCAAATACAGTTTATTTTAGGTTTCAGACATTTAAATACACTTCAGATAAGTAAAAAAAAAAAAAGACATTTAGTTTGTTAAATAGGCTACACGCTGAAAAATGGCATTCCTTTTTCTATGGAAAGCGGCAATAATAATCATTTAAATTAATGGACGACATGTTTTATTCCTATCAAATACACATTGTGTAGGTTACTATAAAGTTTACTCTGTTTTTCTCCCAGCTAACTGACCACTTACTTTCATGTATTTCGGGAGAAATAGGTAAATTTAAGTGATGTTAATCCGACAGATCCACACGCGTATTATCAACATGCTCATTAATGTGCCTGCATGACACGTCGCTATGGAAATAATAAAATATGTATAGAATATTTAATTATTTAATATTGCACTTTTGTATAATTACCACTGTCCATTGATGAATACAAAATTAAATAAACGGTCATTTCATCTAGACTACTCTTGGGGGCCCTCTGGTGGCCACGGGGGCCCTAAGCAGCCGCTTAGTTCACTTATGCCTTGGGCCGGCTCTGCTTGTGCTATCAGGGGTGAAATACTTCTTTATTTTTAATTATTTTCCTTTTCTCACTCTTCTCTTATTTTTCTTTTGCTCTCGCGCAGCGCCCGACATTTTTTTTCTCTTCCTCGCAGATGTGCACAAGTAGAGCGAGCACGCAGAACGTAATATTTAACTGCTGTTAAGCTATTCTTTTTAATTGTCAACTTATTTTCTGGTCATTGTCATAAAAGCTCTGTAAACACTGTCACAGACACGAAGATATATATTTCATTGCTGAATGCTCACTCAAAACTGACGCAGTCATCATGTTTTCAGACCATTTTGACGTGACTTAAAGCAGTGATATCTAAGCAGGAGAGTTGTTTACTTACTTTATAATTAGTCAATAACGCCATCATTTTCATTCAGGCTGAGAGAGCTCGCACGAAAACAAGAGGCGGGATTTATCACACGAACAATCACATCCAATCATAACCGATCATATCCAATTATAGCGCGACGGAGGCATTGCCTCCTCTCACGTGACTTTCCCTCATTCATTTCAACGAGCCTCCAGAAAAGTCACGGTACGCTTTAGGATCTCCGTTTTTAGTCAATAGACCGAAGGGAGGCAAGCCTCCGCTGTAACTTTAGTCAAGTTCAAGTCGAGCTTTATTGTCATTCCGCTACATGTGGGGACATACAGTGGAACGAGATGTAGTACCTCACGGGTCCCCGGTGCTACATAAATACAGACATACAACACTATAAACCTATACACAACTAACCTACTGACAGATTTTGACTTTTTACTATATATAAATGTTTACCCTATGCAACTAAAGATAAAAGATTAAAAAAAATACAAACTATATGAATGCTTCACATAATACTGTACATGTGCAGAGAGAAGCATTGTGAGTCAAGCAGCTGGCTGGGGAACAGTACAAGATGATTTTAGTGCATGAGCATGTAAACGCATGCTTTACAAACACAGCGACACTTTACCTGCGGATGTCGCTGTTTGACAGCGTTACTTTATAAAAACGAGTGACTTTATACTTTTAATGCCATATTTAGTAATATTTGTGATTTTATGTTTGTAATATCGATTATTTTCTCATCCAATTTTTTGAGGAGACACCGCCTCCCTTGCCTCCTCGGAGGAAACGCCCCTGATAGATATATATATATATAGATATAGATATAAATGCAATGCTAATATGTCTTTGGTGCAGCTCAATGGACCGACTCGACATCGCAGGGAGGATGTGTTTGCTAGTGCCAACGCTTTGTTTGCTTTTTTTTATTATTATTAAATAGGAATGATTGAACACCTACAAAAAAAAATTAACAAGTAAATAGAAGCGCAATTTTAAACTGTAGAACAATGTTTAAGAGGAGATAAAAAAATAATAAAAAATAAACAAATTAATAAATAAATAAATAGAGAAAAAATACATAGAAACAACTAAACAATATTTCAAAATGTCTTCCTGTTTCCTTAGGACACATTCAAAGATTACAGGGGGAATCTATAACAGAAAAAAAATTCTCCATGAAATCTAACAATGTCATTTTTTTTGTTATTAATTTGCATGACTTTTTGAAAGCTATCTATTTCTAATAAAAATGGATTACATTTTGGTATGCATTTCTTAAATTTCTGTTTATGAATATAATATTTACCTTGCAAAATGTGAAAGTTAACAACATATACTAAATCGTTACTTTTGTGTGAATAAGTACAAATGACATATTTTAAAGATGGCATATAATTAACATTTCTTTGCAAAAATAAAAAGGCAGTAACATCAGACCAAAATCTAAGAGACAAATCACAATCATAAAACAACAGACACAAGTCTTCCTCATGTGTGTTACGGAAAATGCAAGTATTGACAATGTCCATGAATTTAGAAAGAGCTACTTTACATGGGTAAATTTTGTGAAGAATTTTTTGAAGTACACCTCTTTAACTTTAAACATCTTTTCATACTGCTCCGAAAAAGTTAATGACAATGATGTAATTGTGTCGCTGACTTTTCCATTTTGCACGGTAGTATGTATGCCATTTTGTTTTCTAACTTGAGCAAACACTGTTTGTTCATGAACAACGACTTCAGGGCAACACTTACTGGAAAGATGTGGAAATAACGTATAAGATGCAAATATTATTCATTTTCAACCTTTATTTCAAACTTTATTAATTCTCATGAGGAATTTTTTAGACATATTAGGCCCCCGTTTTTGCTGAGGCCTGAGTCCCTCAGCATCCCGAGTTAAATACTGTAATCTTTTGTACTGGCACATAGTCTATAGTCAATAAAACAAGCAGGAAAATGACAGAACAGACAGTTACCGTGAAAGCGATCACTGGCCTGAAAACTGAACAAAGGCTGGAAAAGGCCAGGTCAAACCGGTCACGAAACACAGATCTGAGTAGTAGTTGACTGAACTTTCTCAAACTTTCTTGCGCCAGATTTTTTTTATAGGTTTAAAGGGGGGGCGCGACCAAAAAAAGTCTGAGAACCACTGAACCACGCCCTTCCGTTCATTTCAGCCGAGTTAACAGTGTTACATGCTTCTGTACAACAATCCGGTCATAACAGCATTGAAGATGCTCAACTTTTTCTAATAGTTATTTTCTCTCTCATCAGTGCCAGAAAGTGTTTTAGTAGTTGATACAGTTCTGGATCGTTATTATCTAAGTGTCAATCTATTACTTGATTATTCAAAGTGCAACTATCTTTGACAGGTGTAGCTGTGATGTCGCAAGAAACAACAACAGGAGTGTTCAGTCTTTGCTTTCGCCAGTGGTTTAACTCTGATCAAGTTAGAGTCAGCTGCAACAGCACCCAGATTGCACAGTACTGTGATCCTGATCATCAGAGCTGTCGAAAAATGAGCAGTCCTGGAGTCTCGCTGGAAAAGGGCACGGATAGAGTATGCCTAACCATCACCAACTGTTCCTATGATTCGTGGTTCTGCGAAGCAAGGAATTGCATCAATGACGAGAAACATCATTTTACTGTCCACGTTTGCAACCGTAAGTAATTTAACGATTCTTCCATTTCTTCTGATTCTTCCAGACATTTCTGTCAACTATCCTAAGAGCCATTCACGTTGGCCCTATTTTTCTAGTTAGTCTTGTCTCCATGTTTCTCAGTTCTGTTATCCTGTTGATGCATTAATATTCAGAAGAACTAAAGCTGGGGACACACTACACGACTAGCGGAAACATTCTAATACTGACCTCATATCATTATGAAATAAATGTTTTTCTCTAATGCACATCGACCACAATTAACAGCACCCTTTTATTCAATACTTTTCGAAACCTCCATTTGCCAGTTTAACAGCTCTGAGTTTTCTCCTATAATGCCTGATGAGGTTAAAGAACACCTGACAAGAGATCAGAGACCATTCCTTCATTCAGAATCTCTCCAGATCCTTCAGATTCACAGCTTCTTCTCCTCAGTTCACCTCACTCATCTACTACAGGGTTCAGGTCAGAGGACTGGAGCAGAAGCTTGGTTTTGTGCTCAGTGACCCATTACTTGTGTTGTTTTTGAGGTTTGTGTTTGGATTATTGTCTGGTTGGAAGATCCAAACATGGCCCATTATAAGATTTCTAACAGAGTCAGTCACTTATTGATTTTTGATCTGTTGGTATTTGATAGAATCCATGATGCCATGCATCTGAACAAGATGTCCAGCAGAAATATAGGCCCACAAAATAAAAAATACAGCAGTATATTACATTGTACACATGGGGTACTTTTTATCCCTGTGTTCACCAAACCCATCTTGAGTGTTTGCTGCTAAAAAGCTCATTTTTTAGTTTCATCTGATCATAGAAGCCAGTCCCATTTGAAGTTACAGTCGTGTCTGATAACTGAATATGCTGGAGTTTGTTTTTGGATGAGCTAGGAGAATTTTTCTTGAAACCCTCCCAAACAACATGTGGTGATGTAGGGACTGTTTGAGCCCCGAGACTCAACTAATCTCTGCAATTCTCCAGCTGTGGTCTTTGAAGAGTCTTTGGTCACTCAAACTCTCCTTCTCAGCGTGCATTAGGACGATATAGACACACGTCCTCTTCCAGGCAGTTTCGTAACATTTTATGTTGATTGGAAACTCTTAATTATTGCCCTGATGGTGGAAATGGGAATTTTCACTGCTTTAGCTCTTTTCTTAAAGCCACTTCACTAATTTGTGAAGCTCAATTATCTTTTGCTGCACATCAGAAATATATTCTTTGTTTTTTCTCATTGTGATGATGATTAAGGGAATTTGGCCTTTGTTTTGTTTTCCCTCCTATTGATATTTCTGTGAAACAGGAAGTCATGGCTGGATAATTTCATGTTCATAATCACCCTGGAGTGCTCAAAATTGTGAATATGAATGGGAATATACTTTAGTCATAAGAATTTCTAGGGGTGCCAATAATTGTGTCCAACGTGTATTTGAGAAAAACATTTATTTCAAAATGATATTCCCCCCATTTAAAATTCTTATTATCCAATGAAAGGTTAGATTTTTGTGAAAAGGATTAACAATGCAGATTAATTTTCACAGCTGCCTTTGATCATATTTACCAAGGGTGCTGATATTTTTTACCGTGTGTGTGTGTATATATCAAATATCATGTGGTGCGACCACTGCAGAGTGTTTTCCATTATACATATATGTCCCAGATTGGCAGTTTTTTGCTTTTATATTCAATTGATGGTTTATTTACATAGAATACTTTATTTTAGTATAATTTGGAATATATTTTTATGCAATTTGATTCATTTCAGACCGTTTATTTTTAATCTTTGTACAATATGAGAAAAAATGCCTAAATAAATAATTCAGAGCATGCAATTCTAGTTTGGTAATTATGCATTTATTAGTAATTTATTATTTATTTATTAATAAATATTTTAATCTATTCTACCAGATTATACTGCCAAGCAAAGTAGAATAAACACTCACCATAGGCAGCGTGTTAATTCTGACCCTGCAGTCTAGCACAAACTTCAGAAGTCATTTTCTACTATAAGAAAGATGTTCATGTTGTCATCTCAGAACCTGAGCCAGCAACCTCCCCCTACTCTAAATTGACCCTTCGCAAAGACCCACCCCCCTTAGTTACTGTTGCTACGTCGGAGCATTTAAGGCTTTATAAGGCATTCGTGATTTATAATTTTTTTAATGAAAACTTACTTTCTTGGACTGCATTGTTAACTTATGAATTAAAATAAAGACAAGAAATAAATCACAACAAGAACAATCGAGATTTTTCTTGCAATCAAGAAAAAAATATAATTACAAAATGAATGCTGAATGATAGAATGCTGCATACAATGCATTACAATAGCTGGTGTCAGTCGCAAATATTAAACATGTTTAAAAACGACTGGCCACGACTGGTTCTTGAATTAAGATTATAATCTTTAGACACCACACCCTATGCAAAATTTTTTTCTGCCGACTGCAAACAGCGACAGCCCAACTAGAACAAACCCGGTCTGATTGGGCACGATCAGTTGTCAATACCAAATTCCTTTCAGGCCTGACAATTGTGTAGTGTGTTCTCTGCTTAAGATGAGAGCAGTGATTCTACAGTTTAGTATTTATTTATTTATTTATTTTTATATAAAGTACATACATTTGATTACTTCCTGATTATCTGTGGTGTTCTCTTGAGTAGGTTTGTACCTTTTGGTACATGAACAACCATATTAACATATTAGCTACCAGGAGAAGTAATAAACTACCAGACCAAGCTGACTGATTTTAATGCATTCATTTTCGAACACTGTATTTGTTCCTGTTGTTCTTTGAAGGATCTGCCAGCACTTCGCCCAATCCAGGACCTACCAGCACTTCAGCAACTTCAGGACCTACCAGCACTTCGCCCAGTCCTGGCAATAATGAGTCACATTATGTTGCAGCTTTGGCCACTACTGTGGGGTCACTAATCATTATCCTTGTCTTTGTCATCCTTTACTGCAAGGCAAGTGTTTTCAGAGTCTTGTTGGTGAAGAGCTTTATTAAAGGAATCGTTCACTCAAAAATGAACATTATCATCTTTAAACCTGCATGACTTTTTCCGAGAACAAAAAAACAAAACATTGTGAATATCAGGGTTGCTTTTTCCATACTAATGTGGATCGGGGACCCCAACTGTGAGGCTCCAAAAAGAACAGTAAAAGTGTGATTTAATATACCACAAAAATTGCCCAGAAAACTGTGTGCTATATTTCCGGTCTTCAGAAGTCATACATCAGCTTCACATGAGGAAAAGGATGGAATTTTAAAGTTGTTATTCCTTGAAAAATTTCTCCATTGCTGCTATAGCTCCCAAATTTCATTCACATATAGGCCTATTTGAGCATGCTGATTGGTCACAACTGGTCATGGGACATGAGAACTATAGGCTTCAGAAGACTTGGAATTTACCTATTTCTCTAGTCGTGTGGGCTATTTCTGGGTACTTCTGTTGTCCTTTTTGGAACTTGACAGTATGTGTCTCAATCCCATGACATTATTTGGGAAAGAGCAGACTGGACATTCTTCCTAACATCAGGTTTTGTGTTCCATGGAAGGCAAAGTCATACAGGTTTGGAAAGACATGAGGTTGAGTATTTAATGAGAGAATTGTTGTCTTCTTTTTTTTTTGGGGTGACCTATTCATATGTTCAGGAGATCTGCTTCTGATCTTGTAGTATAGTTGCAGTCAAGCAAATACACTTGTAAAATGCTTAATAAGGCACAAAATGTTCATTGTCCAATGCACTGAAAAGAGAACAACTTCAACTGTATTAAGATGCATAAGAACATTTGTGATTATCCAAGAGATCAACAACCTAATCACATTTGTATTAATTGTTTAAACCTATAAAATGTTTGTCCTTGCAGGTGAATTGCTTCAGGGAAGCCATTCGTGACTTTTTCTGTCATCTCCCGTGTATGAATGTAAGTATTATCATATGCAAATTAATAAAAAAATATATACAATTTGGCACACGGCAGAAAACTGCCTACAAGCCAAGCCTATGGCTCTGGCACGTTATGACTTTAGATGTTCTTCCTCACCAACTTTTTTCATGAGAATGGAATGCTTGTGCATATTATGAAAATACTTTTTTTGTCAGTGTTTTGTTTTTGACATTTGTGTTTGATTGCCAATGCAAAATAAAAATATATAGCAAATAGGTCCCTTCACGAAGGGTCTTTCTAGAAGGTCGTCAGCAACATATCGTTTGACGGTCACTTCAAGAAAGTCATTATGCCATGTGATTTTCTGATCCTTTGTGGCAAATTGGCGAGTCAGTCATAATCCAGCATTCAGTCTGTGGTATTTTATACACATAAAAGATGTATAGCACTTATCATACAAAGTGCTTTGCAAAATAAGCTAATCAAGTTTTTTTGGTTTTTTTTTTTTTTTGCTGAATGGTACTGAGAAGTTTTCTTACTTAAAATATTGTTTCTGTATTCACTTGCAGAGGGCTCCTGAAGAGGAGCAGGACATTGAGTTGGAAGAAGTAAGGGAACAACTCCTGTAATCACTAACTCATAGTGCAAAGTATGTCAGACATTTTTGTCATAAAGCATTCATCTTTCCTTCTTTGTGGCACACCAGGTCAGGTGAAATTTTGTTATTAACATCTTTACAGGTAATGACTAAGAAAAACTTACTCCGGGAAAACAACATGAAGGAGGTCTCTTCTGCAGCCTGAACTCTAATGTCATGTGCAATAGTTAAGTTAGCATCTGCCTGATCCAAAGTGACATCCAGGCATACAAGGCAGTCAACAGTCCATCGCCTTGTTGGACAAGTCTGCATGAGAGGTCGTCCCACCTGTACTCGGTGATCAAAATCCTGTGCCACACTCTGTTGGGTCAGATCCCGTAGATGTGCCTGCAGACCTTTATCTGGCCAAACCTACCAGAAGTCTCAAAGTTCTTCTAGAACAGCGTTTTTCTACACTTCATGTTTACTTCTGCAAAGTCATGATAAGCTAAAGTACATTTTACTCTGCATAAGCAGAGCAAATACTTGTTTTTATATACTGTGTATTATGTCACTGTGTTTGTTACATGGCTGCTTTTGTAATCTGCATATGGACAGTATTGTAATCTTGTGCCATCCTGATGAAGAGGAGGGTTTCCCCAGCTGAACATCTCCCAAGGTTTATTCTTCTTTAAACCTTTTGGGGAGCTTTTTTTCTTGACACTGCCACCTTTAGCTTCTTCACTGGAGTGATACAGAGACAACAGTATATATTTTTTTAAGAAGTACTGTTTAAAATGTATTTGTAAATATTCTGTATTTTAGTTTATGATGTACTAAATTATTTTTATATTAACTTAACGCTTGCACATTTTTACTTTATTAAAATTTTAAATTTGACAAATCTTGTTTTTAGTTGGATGATTGACTTTGAATATATGAAGATAACTGGACTAGATATGCACATTCTTAAGAAAATGTAATTATTTTACTATGAAGGTTGCAGGTGTGTTGGAAAAATGATAACCTTTTGTTTTATTGTTGGTACAAATGTGATACAAAAGGTACAATTGTAAAAGATTCTACAAAAATATCAAAAAGACTTGACCAGTAAAAGGCTTAAATATATGCACATTTCTATTGTAATTGTGAGTATTGTTTTGTTCCACCATTGCATGCCTCTGCAGAACACAAACCACTAGACCACTTCCTGCTCCACTGGCACTGCTTTTTATTTTAGGTGGTTTAATTTCATTGAACTGCATCATTTTGTAGAGGAAGATAGCTTTGATGTGAATTCTAGGATAACTGAAATACAGTAATGTGAGACTCATAATTAAAGCCCCATATGCATGATTCTATATGACATGTTGGTTGGCCTCACAAAAGTATCATCAGCACACAGAAGCAGCAGATCTTTTTTGAGATGAGTAGAACCTCAAATGCTCAATAAGAAACACAACAGTGGCGATTCCCACCAGACCAGACAGAACCAGACGAATCAGAACCTCAGTGACACCACAGTGATCCAGACAATCTGAAAGAGAAGAGAGTTGTTCGTCTCATCAAATGTGTTTGTCTGTGGAAAAAAACATGCTGCACAGGGGTCATTGTGGCAGAAAGAGAGTTCTATGGTAAGTAGTTTGAGTTCTCAAACCTTCCTGTCGTGGGCAGATCTCTTTCAAGTGAAGACGGATGGTCTTGTTGCTCACTGGGTTTGCAGCCGTGCATCTGTAGGTCTCTGAATCATTATAATGAAGCTGTAATGATAAACTGAGGTTGATGTTGAGATCAGGATTGCTGGTCTGATTCAGCATTTCACCTCCTTTATACCATGAGATGAACACACCTCGACCATTTTTTACTGAGCAAACCACAGAGCAGAATTCTCTATTTGGAAATTCTGAGAAGGAAAAAAACACCTTAGTTTTATTCAAAGGCCCAAACTGAGCAAAAATGTGCAATTTGGTGCAGATGTAATTTCTTTTGGCCAAAAATGAAGATGTCTTGTAATGTAAATCACTAAGATCTTTAAAACAATATAGCAGACTACTTACATAAAATTATATAAATATCAGTCGTCACTCTGTATTTCCCAATAATATGTCTTAGTAAGATGATATTTAAAGGCTTCGTTTTATGATCAAAACATGATGCAATGCAATACAATGATGACTGAGAAATGAACAAATAAACATTTCTCAAAAGTCTGATGAAAATGGCTGATGTATAATCAAGTAAACCTTACATCAGTTGCTTCAATCCAGTAAGTGTTCATAATATTGAAATATCACTCACAATATAAAACTTATTCTTACATTTACTTTATTAAAATCAGACAAGTTTTCATATCAAAAAGACGTGAAGCACGAGCTGAAGGTGGATGTTTGTACAGTTACTAAAAGGCCTTTTACTTGATAAAAGTCTAAAACTGACTTTTTAAAAGTAAACTGTCTGGTCTTCAACTCTGTTCCTGGGGGACCCACTGTCCTGCAGAGTTTAGCTACAACCCTAATCAAACACACCTGAAGCACCTAATCAAGCTCCTCAAGATTGCTTGAAAATACAAAGGCAGGTGTGCTGAAGCAGGTCGGAAATAAACTTTGCAGGACAGTGGGTCCCCAGGAGCAGGGTTGAAGACCTCTGAACCAGATGACAGAAGGCATGTAGTAGATTGTGTGCAACAGGGTTTTTCAGCAAAGGTTTAAATGTGTTGATCAATTAGAGGACTTAGAAATACATTTAAATTAGGGTGAATCCCATTTCTCTGTCTTACCCCTACCCCTTCATCTTACCCCTAGCCCTTGTCCCTCAAAACCGAGTGGTAAGCGCTAGGGGTGAAAACATACCCCTATGAAATGAGACACCACTTGGTTACGGTTACGTCATCGTACATCGTCTCTAGCTGGCTGCTACATCACCAGAGGAGACAAGTGTGGATCACAAACTTCCAAGATGCCGTCTGCAAGTGTGTGTGTGTCGATCGCGTGGGTTTTATTAGTGATGTTTTTGCGATTGTTGTGCAAATCAGCGATGTAACGTTAGCGTAACGTTTTAAAACGTTTCAATTAAGAACATGGTTGCAAATATATATGTACGGGACTGTGTAGAGCACAAAACAAGACTGTCGTAATTTTTAAATCAATTATTTAAGCCGAAAATGGGACTCTCTGGATGATCTGGCCGACATTGTTGCCGGTTGCGCGGTGTGTTCTGGGTACCCCTTGGTTTCAAGTAAGCTCGTGAAAATTCTTGGTTTTAAGGGGTATCTACCACTTCATCTTAGCCCTACCCCTCGATCAAAACCAGAATTGGGATAGCCCTTATTTTCACATGAACGTGCAAAACTAAGGGGAAGGCGTAAGACAGAGAAATGGGATTCACCCTAAATATAGTCGTAACCAGCGATCATCGGGTCCAAGTTCAAATGTCTCATGTAGATGATACAGTTATACAATGGCCATGTCTCTTTTCAAATATAATACATTCTAAAGCAGGGGTGCCCAACCCTGCTCCTGGTGATCGACTGTCCTGCAAAGTTTAGCTCCAACTCTAATCAAACACACCTGCCTTTAATTTTCAAGCAATCTTGAGGAGCTTGATTAGGTGCTTCAGGTGTGTTTGATTAGGGTTGTAGCTAAACTCTGCAGGACAGTGGGTCCCCAGGAACAGGGTTGAAGACCAATGCTCTAGACAACATTAGCATTGAGGCCTTCATCCCTAAATCTCATTGATATTAATGGATGATATTTTAACTCTTTCCCCGCCATTCACAGAATTTTCTGACTTTCCGTGTTTTCACAGGTATACGGTAGGTGGCACTATTACACATCTTCTGATAGTGTATTGAATCCCCAAAACAGAACACAGTGAAGAAGCTGAAACAAGTGATCACGTAAGTTAGCAGATGAATATGTAAAATAACACGATCATCATATCAATTAAAACTGCCTAATGTTACCGAATGAAATGTCGACTCAGGAAGTGGTTTAGGATTGTGCACGCTTGGGGGTGTTGATGGAAGCAATCTACTCCATCTATGTTTTGATCATCTCTCTGAATCTGATCCTTTTTATGAAACTTGCCCACATTCAAGTTTTGAAAAACAAAAACAAAAAAACATGAAGCTAAACTTTTTTTCTAAGCAGAAGATCTGTGCTTCCTTTTGACATTGCATGTTCATATAACAGAAAATTCGTGGGGTCATGAAAATTTTGTGAAAATGATCAAAAATGCTGGCGGTGGCTGGCAACTTGAAAAAAAAAAAACGCTGGTGGGGAAAGAGTTAAAAATTCCTGTTAGTGCTCCAAGCATCAGAAATTTGTGTTACTATTGCTATTATTTTAAAATGTATTACTTGTTGTAATTAATGGGGTAATTATTTAATGTTTCCATTTAAGATGTACATTTCAGACATCTTTCACTTTCATTAAAACCTGTAGATTAATTTAGTGAAATCATTAAATTTACATTCAGAGTGTTGCTATTATGATATATCTCAATATATGTAAATATACATCAAAATATGTGCATTTAAATATGTAAATATTCATGTGCCTGTAAATGTCAATAGAATAATCATTTGAATAAATTGTCAGAATAAAATTTGAAATAGAATAGTTTTTTTTTTTTTTAATTAATGACACTTTAAATGTATATAAATATTAATAAGAATTATATCAAAAGTAATTTATAAATACATTAACATTCTACATTATGTGCTATAACAACTAAATTAACAAATGTTTCTATTTATTTCCTATAATAACACATTGGCTGATGCATCATCATTGTTCTCATGCTAAACTACCTAAATATGTAACAATTTAAAAGTAAATCCATATTGGGCTTAAGAGGGGCATCTTCCCACATACCCTACTTATTATAGCGCCACCTTTGGTCCGATCAAGGGGTGTGTGTACACCTGAGTAACGGGGGGCATTTGGGATTATCCTGTCAAATTTGGTGTTTGGTGTTTCTAGGATAGTTTTGGTGGGCCAGACACTTTTAGGGCAGAAAGAATAATAATAAGAAAATCTGTACACATACAATATGGTTGTGGCATCTTCAATGCTTGGACCCTTAAATATATGGGAATACAAGGGGACTTACCTTGAACATGGTTTGCACTCACCAGTGAGCCACCACTGATGACAGGCACAGAAACCGGTGCTTTAGGGCAACAGAACACATAGAAATAACATGGGAGATGGCAATTTCAAGTCACAAAGGAATTTGGCCTAGATTCTACAAAATTTGCTCCTAAAAAGGGGCTTGGAAAAGATTTTCACCTTCAAAGCTAACATTATACTCTACGTAGCTCAATATACTGGCACAGAATGTTCCACACTAGTATTCTGTTTTGAATTGGCTGTAGCTAAAACTTACCATATACATCAACTCTGAATGTTCTCCTAGAGATGAAATCATTGATGGTGAGTTCAAGCTTATAAAGTCCAGATTCACTGACGCTGATGTTCCAGATGGTCAGTGATCCTGTCAGTTGGTCAAGCTGCAATCTGTCAGCGAGTCTCTTATGAAGCGATACTTTACTACGGTACATCTGTGCTATACGGGTGGTTTGGCTGCCGCTTGTATACAGCCACATTGTTTCATCATCTCCTTTTAATTCAGGTATTCCTGTTTGCAAAGTCAGAACATCTCCCTCCATCGCTGTCTTTAACTCATCCCATCCTCCACTGACCAGATCTGAAACAAGATGAATGAGGATTAAACATGGGTTACATTGAGAGTTTGATCAAACTACAAAAATCTCAAGTCGAGTGTATCTAGAATATCAAGAAAACAGAATATGATATAGAATTCTGGACTTCTGAAATCTAAAGTGAGTTTGCTTGGATTTCAGAAACACTTCAAGACTTGAAATGTTGCATTGTTTGGAAACTCTGAATTGTGAAAAAGTTAAGACTTCTATGCAGTATTGATTACAAACTATTGAAAATGTTCTAGCAAGCCCCTTGACCAGTGACCACAACCTCTAAAACAATAATCCGCTTGAGAAAAGAAAATATATTTGAAAGATTTATCTTACCCTCCATACTGATGAAAAATACAATGAAAACCCACATGCTGATGGACATTTGAAAACAAAATGATCAGATATTATTATAAGTGCTGCTGTTTCTCTCGATGATGCACCTGAAAGTCAAACTGATCTGATTCGGTCTGACTTTCATCAGGAAGTGACACACTGGTAATGAAATCAGCTCTACCACTAGAGGGGACTAAAAGAACAATGAACAATTAATCACAGCTTTTCTTTTTTTCTGATGTTTCTGAGGCCACTCATGGTCCAACACAATATTTAAAAGCCCCACCCATTATGTTATTGAATATATTTCCTATGGTATTTCTGCACTTGGATATTAATAAAACATTTTTTAACATAATTGTAGTATAATATAATATAATTAAATAATTGTAAGCCATCCTCTGACTCCCTTGGAATTTTGGTAAGGCCCTCAGATTGAGAACCACTGACCAACACAGCAAAAGACACAAAGACATTGATCAAGCAAATACATATGACAAACAATAGATTAAAGTGAAACACATTCTCCATTTTTCCCACAAAACTACAAATTATTGTCAATAGAAAGCAAATTTATCCTGAATGATTAAGTTTGTCCTCTTTAACTTAAATTCAATGTACAAAGCAAACCATCTTCTGATGTATCCACAACATTAAGAACAGCACTGAAATAAGTGTGCACAGTTTATTTTTCAACCACATGCAAATTCAGAGAAAAATCTGTTTATTACTAAAGCAACAGAAATCTTATGATAAATATAATAAACCAGGAAGCTAGGTAAAATAAGCAATGTGTATAAGTTGACAAACACTTGATTTGTGCTGGTGAAATGTAAAAAAAAAATCCTCAAATGACAACACTTGTGATGAATAATCACAATTATGATATTGAGCAAAATGATTGTGATTATCGGTTTTAAAGATTATGAAGCATGAGTTATGTAATCAAAACTAGACTAAAACCCCCAAAATTAAATCTTTGCTACAATTTCCCCATGTCAATAAAAAAATAAAAGTACCTACACTTACCGTTTTGACCAGCAGGTGCCGCCATCGAATCATTTTGTGAGCAATTTGCTCATTTGATTCAGACAGAGATTGTCCCGTCACTGATGTAAGGAGCATCACTGAGATGGAAAACCGTAGGCTACATGGACCCAAAAAAATAAATGGGTTCTTTCTCAGCCATACCGTCTTTGGCCACAACACAAATGAATATATAAAGTGATTGGCTGAAAGAAAAATAAAATAAGTATAGTTTTTATTTCAAGTAACACACGCACACACACACACACACACACACACACACACACTCGGTTTATTATATGTAAGTGTGAACTCCCCTTGATGCCAGTGAAGCAGGATGTTATGTTGTCGAAATCACCGCAATACTGTGGTCGAGAAACACGTTGTAGTCAAAGGTTAGTGCGTTATTAATCTGTCTAAAGTGTTGTTCTGATTACAAAACGAGTGCACCCCTATGTTTTTTATAGGCCTATTAAATGCCCATCTTTATATTTTCCAGTTATTCCAGCTCTTTTAACTGCCTAGCCCAGTGGTTCTCAACCAGCCCGTCACGAATCCAAATGCGGCCCACCATGCTGAATGTTACAGTCTGTGTGCGGAACACAATTAAAAAATTACTTTCAGTTTCATTTTAGTTTTTACATTACTTTAAAAATGTACTAAACAAATATAAGCTATGATGTTTTTGTTATGTAAAATAATTTAGTTTTTCATATATTATTTTCAGACATGAGCAGATCACTCACGTAATTAATGTTACACATTTAACGAACACATAATAAGCTTCGTTCAGACTATCAGCCCAAATCCGATTTTGTGCATATCCGGATGAATCGGATTTGAATAACTGACTGTCCACACAGCATATCGCAACTGTTCATATCCGATTTGTGTGTCCATAAGCGCTTTTTAGTTTTTACTGAATGTGCATTGGTTTCTATGGTAATGCCGTTGCGTTATTATACCTAAGCTAAAAACAACAGTAACAGCAATACAGATGTTGTCTTACCGTCGCGGTTGCGCTGTAGTATTATATTTCGTCTTGTGAGGCAGCGGCAGAAACGCAGGAAGCTTGAATGTGTGGCTTTATTCCTGCTGCCGACCTCCGCTACTTTGCTTTTTTTTTTTGTCTCTGCTACTTTCAAAACACAAAGAGGTGCGTATACTAGCAGTATATTGATTTATTCCGCTTGACTTGCACTTCGCAAGGACACAAGCTTGTTTCTGCAGAGATTTTCAGCATGTTTTCTGCAAAAACGTCTGACGTATTTACGTTTTACGTGGCGTGAGAACGTGAAAAACTAGGCTAAATCCGATCTGACCGTCCAGACTAAATCGGGTTTCCAGAAATACGATTTGAATAGGATTCCAAACCACATACGAATAGCTCGAAACAGATTTGCACAAATCGGATTTCATGTAGTTCGTTGCCGTTCAGACTATTTAAATATGATCGGATTTGCACAAAAATCGGATTTGGGCTGACAGTCTGAACGAGGCTTTACAAGCGCGCACTTTGGCAGAATTCGATTCAAATAGTCATCAGTTCCATTAGTTCTGTAAAACTGAGCATCAGAATGGACAAATTTGTTAAGGGAGAAAACGAAATGTGGAAAATGCCAGCGAAGGAACGCATTCAAACAAGAATAGTCTCAGCATCAGCAGTGAAGAGAGTGCTGGACTTTCGGTTTACCCGCCACTCACTGTCTTGAAGATGTTCAGGCAAAAAGAAACACCCATAGGATACTACACAGCAATCATCCTTAATTACAGACACGTGGCAAAACATCTCTGAAGCCAGTGGCGAAGCTACGGGTGGGCCTGGTGTTGGGCCGAAATCTGCACCCCTGCCAGATTATGCACCCCCTCCTTGAAATCGCTACCTGATTGCCTAATCCCAACCCCTCCCCCACACCTACTCCTAAACCTACCAATACTAACCCTAAACCCTAAACCTACCAATACTAACCCTAAACCCTAAACCTACCAATACTAGGGTGTGCATAATCTGGCAGGGTGCAGAATTCGGCACAACACCCGGCCCACCCACTTTCAGCCGTGGCCCACCCAATGAGAAGTTGGTACTTTTCCAAATGAATGATAGGTTATTTATTAAACGATAATAATAATAAACGTTAGTTTCCCTATAACTTCATATATTTACTTTAAAATATATTTAACGTGAGTTTTTATGGTCAATTACAGGCAGTTTATTAATTTTCCTTCTTAATAGGTCCATAGCATACCAAAATGATGATTCATCAGTGAGGATTCAGTCAGTCCCACCCACATTTATGTTTACGACGTAAGAACATAGTAAAATGCGCACGTTTGAAAATAATGTTGAATTTGAAAATAGTGAAATAAACCTCAATCAGTCTTTAAAAATATTGGATATCCCAAATGAAACTTAAGTCTTAGCACTGAATCCGTGCTGCCTACAAATGAACCCAGACCACCAGGTGATGATTTAGATTGGAAACTTGATATGAGCGTGTTTAAAGCATCATATTAGCAATGGTACAGTGTTTAAACCGCTAAATAGATGCGTCCTTTGTAGAAAGAAACACATAAACGTTGTGCTACATACTCTTCTCCACGTTTACTCTCCTTTGAATGAACTGACAGACCCTTGATTGCGAAGCTCCGTCTCTCAGACTAAGAAACTTACGTTAGGTAATGCATTAACTAACATTAACAATGAGTAATACATTTGTTACAGTATTAATTCATCTTTTTTTAAGGTTAGTTAATAAAAATAGGCTATAACTTTCTGTTAGATCAGGTACGAATGTTAACAGATACATTTACATTTTAATAATTATTAGTAAATGTTGAAATTAAAAATAATGTTAATTAGTGCTTTAGAAGTGTTGTGCATTGAACATTTGTGCTGTATTTTCTGTTGGCAATTCTGCAGTTTTCTTACATACACCTTCATTACCACGGGAAGTAGTGCTGAGGTGCTGCAGCGCCCCCTGGTGTGTAGCCCAAGAGAAAACGGGGGTGCTGGGGGGGGGCGGTGTTAAAAAATATATACATGAAAATTTTGTAACAGAAAATAAATAAAACTCATTTTATTAATTTGTATATTAATTAAAATTAATAGAAAAAAATAAGTCTAAACCTATAATGACAATAAGCAACAGTAAAAAATGAATTAAGTTGAATCAAATTGAGAAAGTCGTTTCAACTTGAAGTTAAACTGACTCAGGAAGTCGTTTGTTGCCATGACTTTTTGATCATATTATTACCTGCACCATACCCAGATCAAGAATTAATGACCATTTCTACAGCCATCACAAACATACAGCAGAGAAAGATCGAGAGCATATTTAGCTCAGCAGCAACCAATCTCTCATTCTCACATCTGCAGCTTATTATGATCTTTAACATTATATTTCCTATTCTTGGAACAAAATGAATGCTTAAGGTTGATTCAGTATTGGACTATTCTTAATGAAAACACTCTAAAATTATTAAAGCTAAATAAATATATAAAAACTAAATTGAAAATAATTAAAATATAAATAAAAAATATAAAAAATTAATTAAAATATTACAAACTATAATATATTAATGCTATTAAAATAACACGCCGCTGTTATTGTTTTATTCTGAACATTAAAAAGCTTGAGTGCTTCACTTTGATTATATTTGATTTTATGAAGAAAATTAAGTTATTCTTTATAATAATGTATTTTATAAGTCAAACTAAAGTAATTTATAATCCATCAGCAAACATCATACTGAACTGACTTGATCTAAATATATAACTGTTATTTTAATTAATGATCTTTTAGGCATTATAAAATATGACGTTTGTTAATATTATTGATGAAGATTAAATACATATCAGGGTTATTGTAGTTAACTAATATATATAAATATAAATAAATATAATTTATTTAATTACTTACTTTTATATTATGTTTCTAAGTTTTTATATAATATATTATATTATGTAATTAATATTATATTGTGTGTCTGTGAAATTGGGAAATAACTGATGGGAAATTATTAAAAATGTGAATTTGTCTTTTACATAAATGTATAAAAATAACATGATAAACGTGTGTGTGTGTGTGTGTGTGTGTGTGTGTGTGTGTGTGTGTTGAAATAAAAACTATACTTATTTTATTTCTCTTAATTGCCCATTATTTTGTATTTTTTATTAAGGCGGACACCACTAGATTAAAACTTTTAATGTTAAAGTGCAACAAACTTTTTAAAAGCGTATATTTAAGTAAGTGGTGCTGTTTGTTTACTGCTTTGACGTTATTGTGGAGCGTAACCACGCCCACCGCCCCGCCCCCGGCCCCGCCCCCCTACTGCAGACTTTCAAACACTCCCAGCCTGACACCTGTCCAGAGAGAGAGACGAGCTCAGGAGAATATGATCCTACATGTGTGCTCATATGCCTCAAACATTTAACATCAGGAATGCTGACAGACCGAAACACACACACACACACACACACACACACTCTTCAGTCCTGTCCTTCTGCTCCGGACCTCCACTGAAACACACACACACACACACACACTCTTCAGTCCTGTCCTTCTTTCTGCTCCGGACCTCCGCTGAAACACTGAACACACACTCGCTAAGCAGGTGAAGGTTTATGTGTATTATTATATCTGTACTGTAATAGCTTGGAATAATAATGTATAATGTAAGTAGAGCTCTTAACAAGTATCATTGGTAACTTTACAATAATGTCCAGCTAACATTCTCATAACGTTCTGGACAGATTGTCTTAAAGTTATAAACAAACGTTCTTTACAGTAACGTTAAGTTCATGTTATCTGCTCTTTACTAATGTTCTCCAAACGTTATTTATACAATGTTCAGGGAACGTTTTTCTTCTGACGTTCGCGTAACATTCTTATTTGAATGATAGTTTTGGAACGTTCAGAGAATATTAAAAAGTAACGTTACCATAATGAACCGTTACAAATGTTTCGATAACGTTCGTATAAAAACGTTTTTAACGTTCAAAGAACGTTCAGAAATAACGTTTTCATAACTTAATGGGAATTGTTCTTAGAACATATGAAGAGTTTGTTTGCAAAAACAGGTAACTCCGTTTTTATTAATTTTCTTATATCGTGTTTTTTATTTTTTAATAAAAAAAAATATTTTTTAATAAAAAAAATATATTTTTTAATAAAAAAATATATATTTTAATAAAAAAAAAAAATTTTTTTTAGTTATTATTATTTTATCAAAACAACCCAACTTCAGTTTGATTGACATTAATTGGAATGCAGGACAAAACAACAACAACAAAAACATGATTTTTGAACATTTTTAACCTGTTACCTGTTTTTGCAAATTAACTCTTCATATATTTGTTAGCTGGGTAATTAGTGTGAGCTAATGCAAATGTTTATTAATCTTTGTTAACGTTCAACATCTTTATTGTTAGGTTATGTTTTTGTTCAAGTGCATTAAATAATATCAACAGATAGTTAACTATGAAGCCTTATTGTAAATAATCTTATTACTGTAACATTTAATTGAGTGTTTCGGGTGCTAAACACACCCACTTTAATAACTTAATTTGTGTACTTAAAATTATGCATAATGTACAATAATACCCCAAAGCTTTTCCAGAAGATCTGAATGTTGTGCATGCTGTTGTGTGTCTGTGCTTTGAGTTTGTGTTTGTTCAGCACAATGTCTGTATAGTTATTGTTAACTAAAACTATTAAAACAATTTTCATTTATTTAAATAAAGCGTCATTTAAAATATAAATATTAGATGAGAATTTAAACAAAAAACCTAAATTATAAATTAAATTAAACTAAAACTATAAGTACTACAATAAGTACAAAAAATTACTAACACAACAACTGAAATAAATATAAAATGAATTAATAAAAAATAATTTAAAAAAAGCAAAAACTAATAAAATAACAAAAGCACATAACAAAATTACTAAAAGTAAAATTAAAATGAAAATATAAAAAAATATGAAAAAAAAGAATACTATAATCATATATAAATAATATTAAACTACCACTGTAGGCTCATGTATGCCTGTGTGTTCATGTATTAATGTGAAGAGAGAGGTGATCTTGTGGCTTGTGTAAGTGTGTGTGTGTGTGTGTGTGTGTGTGTGCGCGTGTGTGTGTGTATTTATAGTGTGTGGGGGTGGAGGTTTGTAGGCAGCTGCTAAACTCTCTCCTAAACACACACCCGATAACACCAGGACTCGAACTGTGCCAGACGTATTTATGAATTAATTCATTGTGTCTCAGGTGCAGATGTCTGATAACAGACCTCATGGATCCAGATCAGATCCTCAGGATCAGCAGATGATGGAGTATTTCACACAGCAGGTCCTGCTCCTCAAGGGGAAAGCCAGTGAGACAATCACACACACACACACACACACACACGCACACGGACACACACACACACACACACACACACACACACACACACACACACACACACACACACACACACACATGCTCACATACTCACTCACACACACACACACACACACACACACACACACACACAGACACAGACACAGACACACACACACTAATATTCCTATTATTATGGGTTCATTCCATAGGCGTAATGGTTGTTCTACTGTACAAACTGCACTGTAAAAACTTTGACCGCAAATTCACAGTAAATTACTGGCTACTAGTTGCATTACTTTCACAGTAAGTTACTGTATCATTTTTACAGTAAATCATTTTGAAATGACAGCTGTATACTGTGACCTCACAGTAGTTATTCCATACTGTGATTTAGCAGTTTGCTCCTGTAGAATTACTGTATTTAGCTGTGAAGTTACAGTCAATGTCATCAGATTACTGCAATTTAGCCGTATTCTGCTGTAGAATTACAGTGTAAACTGTAATAGTGATGCAACGCAGTAGCCAGTATTGTGTTTTTAATTTACAATCAAATTTATTGTTAATTAAAAACTTTTAATTTAAAATGTACTGTTAATTTATTATTTTATCTGTTAACCCATTCAATAACCTATAACACTGGAAAGATATGTTCAATTCAAATAAACAAAAACAATCAATTGTACACATTTATATTCACATTTACATTCCAGCAAAGAGGTTCAGACGGTCACGCTTCTCTCCATCGAACCAGGGCACACTGTAGAACATATTCAGTGATCATCTTACTGCATGACTACATCTATTTTCTATCGCCCTACACCCTAAACTACCCCTCACACTAAACTACCCCTCACACTAAACTACCCCTCACACTAAACTACCCCTCACCCTAAACTACCCCTCACACTAAACTACCCCTCACCCTAAACTACCCCTCAC
Source organism: Aspiorhynchus laticeps (assembly GCA_023376895.1). Lineage (NCBI taxonomy): Eukaryota > Metazoa > Chordata > Actinopteri > Cypriniformes > Cyprinidae > Aspiorhynchus > Aspiorhynchus laticeps. Next base: position 34,509,484 of record CM041816.1, on the reverse strand, counting down.
ACTAAACTACCCCTCACCCTAAACTACCCCTCACCCTAAACTACCCCTCACCCTAAACTACCCCTCACACTAAACTACCCCTCACCCTAAACTACCCCTCACACTAAACTACCCCTCACCCTAAACTACCCCTCACACTAAACTACCCCTCACACTAAACTACCCCTCACACTAAACTACCCCTCACACTAAACTACCCCTCACCCTAAACTACCCCTCACACTAAACTACCCCTCACACTAAACTACCCCTCACACTAAACTACCCCTCACCCTAAACTACCCCTCACACTAAACTACCCCTCACCCTAAACTACCCCTCACACTAAACTACCCCTCACACTAAACTACCCCTCACACTAAACTACCCCTCACCCTAAACTACCCCTCACACTAAACTACCCCTCACCCTAAACTACCCCTCACACTAAACTACCCCTCACACTAAACTACCCCTCACCCTAAACTACCCCTCACACTAAACTACCCCTCACACTAAACTACAGGCCAAAACACTGCCCTGGTTTCTTTTTATTGTTGCAATGTTTGCATATATTTGTTTGATTGTTTCTGTTTGTTGATGTTGTTCGTTCATCTGTTTTTGTTGATCATTGTTTGTTTCTGTTTGTTGTTTTGTCATGTATTTGTTTGTTTATCTTGTAGCTTTTTTACATTATACATCTTATTTGTTTGTTTTTTCATGTTGTTTCAAATTTTAGATTTTATTGATCTTGCATTGTTAATTTGTTTTAGTCTGTTTGTTAAGTTTTAATCTTGTTTGTTTGCTTCTTATATTTAAGTTTTTTACATGAATTTGTTTGATTGGTTCTATGTTTGTTCATTTGCTTGTTTTTTTGTGTGTGTTGTTTGTTTTGTGAATTTGTTTGTCGTTATTCTGTTTTACATGTTTGTTTGTTTGTGCGTTTGTTTTTCTTGTGTTTGTTGTTCATTCGTTTGTTGTTTTCGTATTTGTTGATTTTGCATGGTTTATTTGTTTTTTTCTGTTTCCATGTGGTGTTTATATTGTGTTTGTTTGTTTTTTTAGTGATTAAAAAAACATGTTTCATGTTTGTTGTTCGTTTGTTGACTTGCATTGTTTATGTTTGTCTGTATATGTTTTTATCCCTTTTGTTTATCCTGTGTTTGTTTTGATTGTTCATTTTTGTTTTTCTTGTTTGTTGTTTATGTTGACTTGCATTGCTAATATGTTTGATTGTTTCAGTTTTTTTGTGTTTATTTGATTGTTTTTACGTTTGTTGTTTTCGTTTTTGTTGATTTTGCATGGTTTATTTGTTTCTGTTTCCATGTGTTGTTTATCTTGTTTGTTTTTTAATGATTAAAAACATGTTTTTCATGTTTGTTGTTCATTTGTTGACCTGCATTGTTTATATGTTTGATTGCATATGTTTTCATCCCTTTTGTTTATCTTGTGTTTGTTTGATTTGTTAATTTGCTTGTTTTTCTTGTGTTTGTTGTTTATGTTGACTTGCATTGCTAATATGTTTGACTGTTTCTGTTTTTTTGTGTTTATTTGATTGATTTTATGTTTGTTAATATGCTTGTTGATCATGCATTGTTTCTGTATTTGATTGATTGTGTTTTTGTGTTTGTTTGCGGTGCTGTAGTGCTGCAGTCGTCCGTGAGGGAAGAGAAGAAACTGCTGGTTGAAAATGCCAAACTGAAGAAAGACATCGATGGTCTGAAGAAGCTCCTGCAGGATACACAGAAGAGGAAATCAGGTACTTTAAAACACACACAAATGCATGAGAAAACCAATGTGCAATTCCTGTAGAGCATGTGAGATACACAGCTATGCAGTAGCACATACCTGTGTGTGTGTTTCAGTAAAGCTGCATCAGGAGAGAGCTCTGACGGCAGCGATCGCATCTAAAACCGCGCTGCTGGGTGAAACGGCCCCTCCGTCACAAACGACCCCTTCCAGCCGGTCAGAGACGAGCGCCGCACACACTCGACCTGACGGGAGACGCAGGAGAGAGAGGAGAGGTGAGCCGGAGGAGTCCAACATCAACAAGAAAACAACACCATTGTTATATCATTTTATTTCAAAACATTACTGCTGAGATTTATGCATTTAGCAGACACTTTTATCCAAAGCGACTTACATTGCATTCAAGTTACAGTTTTACATTTTATCAGCTCTTGCTTTCCCTGGGAATCGAACCCATGATCTTGGCGTTGCTAGCACCATGCTCTACCAGTTGAGCTACAGGAAAGCTCTATGCTGAACTTTCAAATAATCACATTTTAGGCCCAAAGCACTAGGATGTGTTCCTGTAGCTCAAACTGTAGATCATGGCGCTCGCAACACCACAGTCATGGGTTCGATTCCCAGGGAATGCATGAACTGATCAAATGCATCTTGAATGCAATGCAAGGCGCTTTAGATTAAACTGTCTGCCAAATGCATTAATCTCAATGCAACAATCATAGACATGAGGGACCCCTAATACTCCTATTAGTGGTAAATAAATACATACATGTCTATGTATATTTTCTATGTGTGTGTGTGTGTGTGTGTGTGTGTGTGTATGTATATATATATGAGTGTGTGTATATATTTATATATGTGTGTGTGTGTGTGAATATATATATATGTGTGTGTGTGTGTGTGTGTGTATATATATATGTGTGTGTGTGTGTGTGTGTGTATATATATATATATATATATGTGTGTGTGTGTGTGTGTGTGTGTATATATATATATACATGTATATATGTGCGTGTATATATATATATATATATGTGTGTGTGTGTGTGTATATATATATATGTGTGTGTGTGTGTGTATATATGTATATGTATATATGTGTGTGTGTGAGAGTGTGTGTGTGTGTGTGTGTGTGTGATTGTGTGTGTATGTATATATATATATATATGTGTGTGTGTGTGTGTGTGTGTGTATGTATATATATTTAGATATATGTATATATGTGTGTGTGTGTGTGTGTGTGTATAATGTATATACACTTTATTTATTTACTTTTATATTGTTTCTACGTTTTTTATATAATACAATACAATATAATATAATATAATATTGTGTGTCTGTGAAATTGGGAAATAACTGATGGGAAATTCTTAAAAATGTGAATTTGTCTTTGTACATAAAAATTTATAAAAATAACATGATAAACAAATATATGACTCAAAATGATTATGAAATACTTTTGTATTAATTTATGAAAGGCGTCATTGTATTTACATATATAAAATACTTTGTATTCATTTATGAAAGGCATAATTTTCAGTTACATATATGAATATGTTTTGCATTAATTTATGAAAGGTGTATTTGCATAAGTTTGTAGAAGTTTTGGTTTAGTATCTTTCTGTATACTTTAAATTTAATAATGGAAGTGTTATGCAAAAAGGGTTGCTAAAATAAGCTAAAGACTTCAGCCAAAACTTTCTTCAGTTAATATGTAAAATTATGTATAATTATTATGAAATTGTGCTTGAAATAAAGTCTTGTTGATGATAAATTAGCGTTCTTTAAGCCTGGGCTCACAGGCTTGTATTTAATATCCCTAAAGTGCCAACTTACAGTATGTTTTGCATTATATGGTTATAATATGGATGTAAATGCATGCAAACTTGAGAGCTTTGTGTGTGGGTTCAGGAGAGTCGTGTTTGTGTCTCAGGTCTGACCGCTTCTGAGTCCGCATGCGCTCTGATGGGAGAGCAGAAACCTGACGTGACCCGTCTGGACCTGCGGGTCGCACGCGTTCTGGACGTCCGCAAACATCCAGACTCAGAATCACTGTACGTCCAGGAGGTGGAGCTCGGAGAACACGCCCCCAGAACCGTGGTCAGCGCACTGACCAATCACGTGCCTCCAGAGCAGGTCAATCTCATTAACAATCAACTTCATCTCCAAAGAACCATCTATCAACTCAAAAAATTAATAAATGCATTTCTTATATAGTGAATATAAAACAGCTGCTTACTACATAATTAAAATATTTAGGACATAAATCACATGCAGAATTTTTTTTTAATAATATTATTGGATTACTTAAATCGAAAGCATGTTAATGTTGTAAACAGTGTGGTTGAAATAATTAGAGAGAGTTCATTTGCATAAACAGATAACATAAAAAAATTCAAAAATCATGTTTTTCTAATTAATATCAATCAAACTGCAGTTGGATTGATTTGATTTAAATAATAAGAACTAAAAAATTACAGCTAACTAACATAACACAATAAAAAAACATGATTTAAGAAAATTTATAAAAACAGAGTTAACTGTTTTTGCAAATAAACTCTTAAATATACCCTATAATTTAAATATTAAGAGTCAAAATTGTTGAAAAGCAAATATTTTCTATTCTTGATATTTTCTATTTATTATATATTCATACATTTAGTTTTTTAAAGTATGTAGAAAACTATGAAAAATATAAAGAAAAATAAATGACCACAATATATGAAAATACATTAACATTAAATAATAATTAACATATTTTTATACATATGTATTTTCCCCATATTTTTGACCAGTTGTGTATTTTATAACGTATGTCAAAACATATACAACCACTCAGAAGGTGGGGGTAAAATTATTAATGTTTATAAAGAAAATAAGTCTCTTCTGCTCACTAAGGATGCATTTAACTGATCAAAAATACTGTAAAACTATGAAATATTATTATAATGTAAAACAGCTGTTTTCTATGTGAATATCTGTTAAACTGTAATTTATTTCTGTGATCAAAGCTGTATTTTCAGCATCATTACTCCAGTCTTCAGTGTCACATGATCTTCAGAAATCATAATAATATACTGATTTACTGCTCAAAAAACATTTCTGATTATTATCAATGTTGAAAACAGTTGTGCTGCCCAATATTTTTGTGGAAACCGTGATGCATTTAATATTTCAGGATTCACAGATGAATAGAAAGTTCAAAAGGACAGCATTTATTTGAAATAGAAATCTTTTGTCACATTATAAATGCATTTATTGTTACTTTTGATCAATTGAATGCATCCTTGATGAATAAAAGTGTTATTATTTAATATGCATGATTATATGTGTGCAGCTGGTGGGCTGTCTGGTGGTGTTGTTGTGTAATGTGCGGTCAGTGAAGGTCCGAGGCGTTCAGTCGCAGGCCCGCCTCCTCTGTGCTGTCAATCAAGAGAGAGTGGAACCCTTAACTCCGCCCACCGCCGCTCAGCCCGGAGACAGAGTCACTTTCCAGAATTACCCCGGTAAGATCCGCTCATCACAACATCTGGCTCGTTTTCACTCATAAACGCCGTCGGTTTGTAACGGATTGTGTTTGCTGTGGCAGGTGAACCCGAGAGAGAACTGAACCCCAAACAGAGGATCTGGGAGCGTTTACAGCCCGACCTGTGCACAGATGCCAAGGGCGTGGCCACATATAAGGGCGTGGCCTTTGAGGTCCGTGGGAAGGGCCTCTGCCGGGCCCCGAGCATCAGCAACGGCGGGATCAAATAACACACAAGCCTCATTTATGAATGACTCACAAATAAATTATTAAAAACTCCCAAAGGCCTTTGTGTTCGGCATAAACAAGCACCAAAACGACAACAAAACATTTAATCATTTAGCAGATGCTTTTATCCAAAACTACTTACAAACGAGGACAATAGAAGCAATCAGAATCAACAAAAGAGCAATGATACACAAGTGCTGTAACAAGTCTCAGTTAGCCTAGTTGGATTTTTAAAGTTTTATATTTATATATATATAAATATACTGAAAGATCTATCTATCTATATCTATATACATTAGTGCTGTCAAATGATTAATCGCGATTAATTGCATCCAAAATAAATGTTTTTGTTTACATAATATATGTGTGTACTGTGTATATTTATTATGTATATATAAATACACACACATACAGTATATATTTTGAAAACATTTACATGTATATACATTTACATATTCATATTCTTACATTATATATAAATATATAAACATAACATTTTTCTTA
>CM041816.1:34488498-34500998 GCA_023376895.1 Aspiorhynchus laticeps | reverse complement strand
GATGGCTTTTGGACATGCACCATGGTAATAATGTGGTATTCCTTGAAATACCATGGAATATGTATATGGTAATCATTCAGTACTGTGGTGTATTTAACCCTGGACCACAAACTAAGGGTCAATTTTTAGACATCATCTGAAAGCTGAATAAATATGCTTTCTATTGATGTATGGTGTGTTAGGATAGGACCGAGATACAATATATTTGAAAATCTGGAATCTGAGGATACAAAAAAAACTAAATATTGAGAAAATCACCTTTAAAGTTGTTCAAATGAAGTTCTTAGCCATGCATATTACTAATCAAAAATTACGTTTTGATATATTTACAGTAGGAAATTTACTAAATATCTTCATGGAACATGATCTTTACTTAATATCCTAATGATTTTTGGCATGAAAGAAAAATCAATCATTTTGACCCATAGAGTGTATTGTTGGCTATTGCTACAAATATACCTGTGTTACTTATGACTGATTTGGGCTCAAGGGTCACATATTTAAAAATACAGTATTACCACCATTCAGTAGTCAAATACTGGATGTGCCTGGTTGCCTTCCTTTGTGTTTTATACTGTAACACAAGTAAGCCTCAAATATATAAATATATAGGAATCTGTAATTCATTTTCTCAGTCCAGTGAGGGGAGAATCATCATTTGACATGAGAACGGCACAAACTGGTCAGACGGCTGTAGGGTCAGCGACGTGAATGAGCGAGGTGAAACATGTCCGTGTGTGTCGCAGGTTTCAGGGTGTGTCAAACACACACATTCACACCGTACTGCTGTGGGGCGTTAACTAAATAAACACACACACATTCACACTGAAACGCACATACTGCTGTGGGGCGTTAACTAAATAAACACACACACATTCACACTGAACCACCCAAACGTTTGAAGCTCATAAACACACCCACCTATAGGTGCATGTACATGCATGCCTTACACACATGCTAAGACTGCAAGATCCACGTCTAGAGCTGGAAGTAGAAGAGCTTGCACACATGCAACCATATGCAGTTTCAAAATAACCAGATTTCCCTGTTTTATGATACAGGGAAGCAATGAAAATATGCATGAAAAACATATCAGGAAGTGTTTGATTCATGCACTGATAATCTTGCTTTTATTTTATTCACTGTTGCATTTTATAAACGAATCTCAAGAAGGTTCATTTATAGCAGCAAGAAAATGAATTTACCTGTGATTTATTTATTTACTTTATTATTATTATTATTGTAAGTTTTGTTGTCCTGTATAGTTATTTATTTTACCTTATTTTTCTCGGAGGCAAAGGATTTATCATCTTTAGTGGTTTAACTATATGCCTTGTTTGTTTGTTAATTTTTAAAGCATTCAATTAAAATTTTTTTTTTATTAATCTAATTTTTTCTACTGAAATTTTTGCTATTGAGATCATGTGCCAACAGTTTGACAACTGTTTTAAATGCTTATTGCATACTGTTTTACAGTTTATATATATATATATATATATATATATATATATATATATATATATAATATTTCACACTTAAGGTTTGAAACAATTTTTTTTTTAAATTTTTTGGTGGTCCCTTTAATGTTTATTTATTAATTTTTTTAATAAGTGAAATGATACTCTAAAGAAGAAACTAAATCTCCCAGCAGGTGGCGGTAAATGTCTTTATCATTCATTCATTGATTCGTTCAAACGGCTGATTCATTCAGGAACTCAGTAAACGGCTCTCTTAATGAATGAGGCTTTGAATCACTGATTCACACGATTCATTCAAAACAAGGATTCATTCAGAAACTAAACGCTGCTATGTTGCTAAAATCACATTTAAACTTGTGATATTCGTGACAAAAACATCACTTGTGTGATATCACTTATCATGTGATATAAATATGAGACAAAAACTCATACAGGGGCATTTTTTTGCCCCAATATCTTGAATTTTAGATCATAACTGCATTTATGGAGTTGTTCTGCATTATATTTGTCAACAGTCAACTGTATGAAATGTAAGATGATGTACAGGTCTGGGGGCGGGGCCAGTGCGTTAACTGCGTTAAAATCATGTAATTTTTTTCATAACTAATTAAGTTAATGCATTATTAATTATATTTCACACTTAATATCACATTAAGTATTCAATATTGTATTTAATCTTAATTTTAAGTGTTTTTGTGTTAGTTGTAGTGTATGAGCGATGGCAGCATCTCATCTTCTGGACGAACAAGAAGATGATAGACCCAACGGCGGCTACCATGTGATGGTGACGATAGAGGGTAGGCCACGCCCCCAGGACACGCCCACCGGACGGACACACCCCTCTATGGTCACGTCCAGCGGCGATCAGGTTGACAAGTCAGACGACAGCAAGCAGACGCGTTTGGCGCGGAGTTTCCGTAAAGCCTTGCGGAAAAACCAGGACTACGTTTGCATCACCGTCCCGAAGTCCAGCGGCTCCCGGTTACCGTCGGAATGGTGGAAGACGGGAATCGCCTTCATCTGGGCCGGATTTAACCTCGTCCTTACTACCGTCATGATCACCGTCGTCCACGAGAGAGTCCCGGATAAATCCGTCAGCCCGCCGTTACCGGACAAGTTCTTTGATTATGTGCCGCGCGTGGAGTGGGCGTTTTCTGTCACCGAGGTAAACGGGATGATCCTCGTGGCTCTGTGGTTCATTCAGTGGCTCTTCCTCAAACACAGGTAAGCATTCAGTGAAGGGCTGACAAAAAAAATTGAATTTCGAATATTCGTTGAATTTAAAATAAAAATCCACAAATAAATGCAAAAATGCACATTCAAATTTTATGTGTGCATTGGGAAGCATTATCAGTGGTGCACGAGATGCGATGACGATGTAAGTGTCATTGCATTTTAATGCTTTTTTTAGTCTATCCAGTTGAAGCCACTGGATGCGGCGCTGCTGTGTTCATGCAAAATATTGTGGAAAAAGAGAACATCATTGCAGAGAATAGTTTTTTTTAGTTTTTAGTTTAGAGCTTTATTAATCCCCTTGGGGCAATTAATTCAGACTTTCGTGGTGCTTACACATACAAATACTCAAAATACACCAAATACATAGGAGGGAAAAATCAGTTTTTTACGTCAAAACTGAAACCAAGTCGTTCACACACAACTCGTATTTATCACATTTATCGTATTTATCACATTTATCGTATTTATCACATTTTCTATAGAGACATCTATCACCGTTGCACAAGAGAGCTGCATGTTTAGAAAGCATGTAAAATTAATGCAAGTTCAACTTTTAAAAACCATGTCTGGAGTTTTTAAATGAAGAAAGTACTCTTTGTGATTGTTTTCGGTCCTTTGTATTAAACTATACATGCATACATGATGCTGTTTTGTTTCTAATTGTTTAAGCAACTTAATTATATATGGTTTATAAACATTATTTGAAACATTATGCACTGTTTTGCACTGTTTTGCACTGTTTTGAATATAATTCGAATATTGATAATATTTAAGTTTAAAATTCGAATTTAGTTTTTCAGCCATTTTGGCAGCCCTAGTTCAGTGAGAGGGGCTGTGCGATTAATAAATAAAACTTAAATCATGACATGGCTTAGTGTGATTATTAAATCACAAAGGCTGTGATTTAATTAAATAAATAAATGCGCTGCGTGTTTCAGAGTGAAGTGCGTCACTGTGTTCATTTACACACGAGCAGCTCATGATCCAGTGCTTTTAGTATCTCGTTCACAGTAAATGCTGCTTTATATGAACTCCATCTGCTTCTGAGTTTGAGTCACTTATAACACACATTTAGAAACATAACATGCACCAAACATCTTCACAAACTTGTAATGAGACGCACTTATAAACCGGATGTTGTCAACAAAAGAAAAAGCTTGATGTTTTAATGTATGGAAATAAAGAAATTAAAGACCATTGGAGCCATAAGCATTAGTATTACAATTTTACAGGTGTACTGTAATTTTTTTATTTTTTTTTTACAGTGAAATACAATAGTAATACTCTTAATTTGATTCATATTTTTATTATTTATTTATATTTTTAATGTTTTTGAAAGAAGTCTCTTCTGCTCACCAAAGCTACATTTATTTGATCAAACAAACAGTAAAATAGTGATATTGTGAAATAATATTGCAATTTAAAATAACTGTTTTCTGTGTGAATATATAGTAAAATGTAATTTATTCTTTTGATGCAAAGCTGAATTTTCAGCATTACCACAAATATTGTGCAGCACAGCTGTTTTCAACATTGATAATAATCAGAAATGTTTCTTGAGCAGCAAATCAGCATATTATTATGATTTCTGAAGATCATGTGACACTGAAGACTGGAGTAATGATGCTGAAAATACAGCTGCGCATCATAAAAATAAATTAAATTTTTACAATTACATTAAATATATTAACATAGAAAGCACTTATTTTAAATTGCAGTAATATTTTTAAAATATTACTGTATTTTTGTATATAAATACAAATAAATAAATACAGCCTTGGTGAGCAGAAGAGACTTATGCAATCATAATTATTATAAACTTCTGACCAGTAGTGTGTGTTTGTGTATCTGTCACAAACATTTCGGTCAAATAGTGCAGCCCTACAAACACACTGTATTTTAAAGTTGCATTTTTTAAAGCCCTATGTCTTGATACAAGTTAAATAAAAACAAACCAGCAATATTGAAGCTCTTCGGGGGAAATAGACAGTTTACTGTAGGTTAAGTTTTCAGTTAGTTACTCTCCAACACTGCTCTCCGATATACTTACAAAAGCATTTGACATATTCTATACAGCTGCAAATATAAACTCAGTATACTCACTCCATCCCATGATTCCTCTCGTTGTGTTCACAGGGCCATCGTGGGCCGGAGGTTTTTCTTCCTGCAGGGAATGTTGTATTTGTACCGTATGGTGACCATGTACATCACAACTCTTCCTGTTCCCAGCATGCACATGGAGTGTGCCCCGAAGGTCAGTGCTGCTCGATAAAACACAAACACATATAAATGAGTGAACGATTATCAGCACTGTAGTGTCTGCTTGGTCTTTAAGAAAGGACGTGCAAATAAAACTCATGCAATACTGATATGTGACCCTGGAGCACAAAACCAGTCTCAAGGGTCAATTTTTCAAAATTGAGATTTATACATCCTATGAAAGCTGAATAAATAATCTTTCCATTGATGTATGGTTTGTTATGATAGAACAATATTTGAAAATCTGGAATCTGAGGGAGCAAAAAAATCTAAATATTGAGAAAATCACCTTTAAAGTTGTTCAAATGAAGTTCTTAGCAATGCATATTACTAATCAAAAATTAAGTTTTGAGCTATTTACGGTAGGAAATTTACAAAATATCTTCATGGAACATGATCTTAATATCCTAATGATTTTTGGCATAAAAGAAAAATGGATAATTTTGACCCATACAATGTATTGTTGTCTATTGCTACAAATATTATGACTGTGTTACTTATGACTGCTTTTGTGCTCCAGGGACACATATAATGCATCTTTAATACAAGTTTAGTGCATTCAAAATAAACACAGATCACTGTTAAATATTATTACTTCACTGTATTGTACGTAAACAGGAAAGATGGCCATTGCATGTGTCTTGCATAACAACATTATGACAATTTCACCAATATTGGCTGATATTTAGCCATTTTGAGATGATCATTACTGCATGGTTAATGTACAGTTCTGTTTCCAAATATTCTATTCTACAGTTAATTTGTATTACAGATGTACAGTAAATCAGCCAACTTTCTGTCTAATATCAGTATTAGCTGTTGAAAAAACTAGGATTAGTCAACGACTGATTCACTGAGTCTAAAAAACACATAATCAAAGATCGAGATGTAAGGGCTTCATACACAATAACTGCTAATATAGCGTGTTAAAGGCTCCTAAAACACTTTCTGAGATTTTAACACTGGTGTTTGTTGCACATCATAGAAGGGTTCATCTTCAGCTTTTTGAGTTATTTTCATCTTTAGTTTAAAATCCTCACCAGTATGACATTTTCTCACATTATATGATTCACTAGTGTAACCGGTCTTTAATGCACTTTCATATAACTGAAATGGCTTATATAAATACTGCCAAATAAGTACTAAAAGTTATTAAAAAATATTTTCGATGCAGAGTACAAATGCAAATGGCTCTGCATTTATTTGTGCATTAAATTAAGCTTATTTCTGCCACTGAATAAAGTTTTTGCAGTTTTTTTTCTCACAATTCAGACTTTTTTCTATGAACTACAAGTTGAGTTTACATCTTGCAATTCTGACCTTTCACAGATTTAGTTTACATCTCGCAATTCTGACTTTTTTATCATATTTTTTTTGTCATCTTGTATTGTAATTGCAAGATATAAACTCACAATTCAGACTTTTTTCCCTCATATTTGCAAGTTTATATCTCACAATTCTGACATTCATTACTTACTCAGTTTATATCTCATATTTCAGACTTTTTTCTCAGAACTACGTTTACATCTTGCAAATAAAAAATTGAAATTGCGAGATGTAAACTTGCAATTCAAACACTTTTCTCAGAATTGAGTTTATAAGTTATAAATAAACTCCCAGTTGCAGGTTTAGATCTTGCAATTCTGACTTTTTTTGACATATCGCAATTAACATAGATATAATAGTTTAATAGATATGAACTCGCAGTTCTCAAAAAAAGTCTGAATTGTGCAACGCTACCTCCCGACCAGTTCGTATGTATTTTACGAGGTGTCTAATTCGTACGACCTCACTCGTACGATTTGTCTAAACCCCAGTGACGGGTAGGTTTAGGGGCGGGGTTAGGTGTAGGTCATTCGTACAAATTCATACGAATTGTGCAACTCGTAAAATATGTATGATTTTGCAAAAATCGTATGAATTTGTACGAGTGAGGTCGTACGAATTCGGCTGGAATTGTGAGTTTTAAACTTGCAGTTGTGAGAAATAAGTCAGAATTGTGAGATGATCATTTTTTTTATTCCATAACTGTATCAAATGTATTAGCCATGATGTATTTGTTATTTTTCTTGCGTGCAATGCTGAATTGCAGCATGCAATCATGGGAAGCGTTGGTGCTTTAATCTCATGATCTCTTTTGTGTTTGGTCTGCTTCTCTCTGTAGCTCTACGGTGATTCTCACAGCAAGATCTCACGTGTTTATCAGCTGGTGTCTGGAGGAGGTTTGTCCATCACTGGCTCTCATCTCATGTGTGGAGACTTCTTATACAGCGGTCACACAGTCATGCTGACCCTCACCTTCCTCTTCATCCAGGAATGTGAGTATGAGGAAACATCATCATCATCATTTCCATCGGGTCTCAGTCCACTTCGCATTCACACTGCTTGTTTTAACTCTGTTTAGGAGTTATGTTTTGAAATGAGATGTTTTGTGTCGTAGATTCGCCGCGCTCGTGGTTATGGCGTTGCTATCATGCGATGTGCTGGTTGCTAAGCGCGGTGGGCGTGGTCTGCATCCTGATAGCGCATGAGCATTACAGCATAGACGTAGTGGTGGCGTATTTCATCACCTCACGCCTCTTCTACTGGTACCACACCATGGCCAACAACCAGGTAAAAGCCTATAAAACTGCTTTGTTCAACTTCCAGTCCATATTCTTGCATGGAAACTCATGTGGAACATGCAAACTTGCTGAGATGCAGCTGCATGATGAGACGATTAATAATAAATATTCACCTGGTATGGTGAATACAAGTCTTTATGGCTTGGGTCAAATCGAGCTTACACTGAAAAAAAATTATTAATTGAATTTACAATTTTTTTTTTTTAAGGTAAGTGGTTGCAATCAATTTATTTTAGCTACATATAAATAAACAAATTTAGTTTACTAACATTCAACAAAATTTATTTCAATGTAGCATGTTGCAACCACTTACCTTAAAATTTAGTATAATTTTTTTTCAGTGTAATTGGATTCAATACGGTCTAAAAAGACACTATGAAAAACAAACAAAAAAAAACAAAATCAGGTAAAATCTATGGAAGCTATGTTTAGGCCTATATCAATGGAGTAAAAAACAAAAAAAGGTAATTGCGACTGCGGTCTCGCAATTCTGAGAAAAATAGATATTTGGAGAATTGTGGGATATTCATTCAGAATTGTGAGAGCTGAGCTTGCAATTGCAAGAAAAAGTTAGAATTTCTAGATAAAAAGTCAGAATTGCGGGATATTAACTCAGAATTGTGAGATACAAATGTGCAATTCTGAGAAGAATAGTTGGAATTGTTAGATTTTAAACATGTAATTGCAAGAAAAAAAGTCTGAATTTTTATTTAAGTCACTTTTAATTCTATGGCAGATCAAAAAAGCAGACTTGTGAGTGTCTTGAGTTTTTTCTCAGAACTGCAGAAATTGAGGAAAAAGTCAGAATTCTAAGATTAAAAAGTCGTAATTATCATTTTTATTTTTTTATTCTGTGGCGGAAATGGGCTTCCATAAAAAACAGTAAATATTTAACATTAATAGTAACAAAACATGTTAAAATAGTTAAAAAAAAATAAGCTTTTTAATCAGAAGTGTGGAAAAACACTTATTCTGTGTGCATTCCTGAAGCTCAAATAGTAAGAGCATGGCGCTCGCAACACCAACATCATGGGTTTGATTCTCAGCAAAACTGTGCACCAAAAACTGCATGCCATCAACACATTTCTGCGAATAAAAGCATCTGCCAAATACATAAATGCAAACACATTGAGAGGGTAGTTGAGAAACTGACACAACAAAATACATCAAAAAATATTATTTTTCGGTTCTGTGCAGCTGCCTTTAATTGATTCGCAAGCACCAGATTCAAATTGTTTTGTTCTATTATTTATTTATTTTCAGGTTTATTTGACAGGGACAATGCACATCAATAATACATAAATGTACAATGTGCCAGAATTAGCCAGAAGGCTATTTTGCATCTGCAGTCCCTGGACGGATGGTAAAATGATCACCATAAAAATATAAAACAATTAATCAATGCATATTAAATACATGCTTCAAAATACATATAAAATTTATAAAACATCCACTTAAAAATTATACTATACCTAGAACCAACAGATCAATACCAGTTCACTTAAAAACTAGTGCTGTCAAATGATTAATCGCTTCCAAAATAAAAGTTTGTTTACATAATATATGAGTGTGTACTGTATATATTTATTATGTGTATATATAAATACAAACACATGTATGTATATTTTTAAGAAAAATATGCTATGATTATATATTTATATGTAATATAAACATATACATGTACATTTTCAAAATATATACTGTACGTGTGTATTTATATATACATAATAAATAAACACAGTACACACACATATGGTTTGTAAACAAAAACTTTTATTTTGGATGCGATTAATCGTTTGACAGCTCTATTAAAAACATCCAACATAACACAATCCAACTGTCAGACAAAATAACCAACAATGTATCACTAATCCATAATATCAATATACAGGCAAAGATGATGTAAGCGTACAGACAATCAACAATAGCCTTAATCATTCAATCAGTACTCAACCAAACAACCTCATGTGTATAGCTTAATATGTTAAGGTTGCAATATATGTGTCCCTGGAGCACAAAAGCAGTCATAAGTAACAGGTATATTTGTAGCAATAGACAACAATACATTGTATGGGTCAAAATTATTGATTTTTCTTTTATGCCAAAAATCATTAGGATATTAAGTACAGATCATGTTCCATGAAGATATTTTGTAAATTTCCTACCGTAAATATATCAAAACTTAATTTTTGATTAGTAATATGCATTGCTAAGAACTTCATTTGAACAACTTTAAAGGTGATTTTCTCAATATTTAGATTTTTTTGCACCCTCAGATTCCAGATTTTCAAATAGTTGTATCTCAGCCAAATATTGTCCTATCATAACAAACCATACATCAATGGAAATATTATTTATTCAGCTTTCAGATGATGTATAAATCTCAATTTTGAAAAATTGACACTTATGACTGGTTTTGTGGTCCAGGGTCACATTTGTGGATTGTAATTGGCTGCTCTCCTGATTTTCAGGCCTTGAGAGGATCTCCTCACAACTACCTCAACCGGACGTGGTGGAACCACGTGTTTAACTTCCTGGAGAAGAACGTTAAGACGACGGTTCCCTGCATGTTCTCATGTCCGCTGTTGCTTCCGTCCGCGTGCTTCAAGAACCCATGCAAGAGCTACTCGATAGTGCAGAGCGCACGAGACGAATGACGCCACAGAACACTACGCCAGCAGATCCAGATCCTGTTTACTTGAAGCGCAGCTTTTACATGCTTTTGATGGAAGAAAATGCTTTTGTGCGGTTCGTCAAGAGTTTATCCATAAACACATGTGCTGCCCAGGGTTTGTTCCTTATAGTATTGTTTTCACACTGTGCTTAGACATAATTCAAATGTTTATTCTAATAATGTTTCTCAGTGAAAGATTGTGTATTGTTTATAATTGTATATTTTTATTTATTTGTGCATTACCTTGTAAAGAATTTTATTTGTTTTACAAATATCTCAAAATAAATATTTTCTTCAATTTTAGAAAAGACTCTTATTTTGCAAATGTGATTTTATGTTTACATTGATGCTTGTGCATGAGCTAAACTGATATAAATCTACAAAAATGACTCGATACGTTTTTTTTTTTGTAATTAATTTAACTGACAGTGGTACGGTTTCCAAAGTAATGATAGAGTCAGAGGTGTATAGAAAATATGAATTTTAAAATATTCATAAACGCTGAAGGGCCATTCCATCGAATGGGTGCCATTTGCTTCCAAAACTCTTCAAAAAAAAATAATTTTCTATCTTTTTTAAAGACTGAATCTAGTAATACACGCATTTAACTATTCAAAATATGTATTGGTCCATCTCAGGCAACTTTATTTAATTTTTTACACAATTTTTAAGTGGAAGATGGATGCATTCAGTCCTGTCTTTTAAAAACCATGTTTAAAAATTAGTACTGTCAAACGATTAATCGCATCCAAAATATAAGTTTTTATTTACATATGTGTGTGTACTGTGTATATTTATTATGTATATATATAAAGACACTCATACAGTATATATTTTGGAAATATTTACATGTATTTGTATTCATATAATTTATATTATATAAAATATATATTTAATATATAAACATAACATATTTTTCTTAAATATATACATGCATGGGTGTGTATTTATATATACATAATAAATATACACATTACACACACATATTATGCATGCAAACAAAAACTTTTATTTTGGATGTGATTAATCATGATTAATCATTTGACACCACTATTAAAAATGTCAACAAATTCCTACATGTCCCCCTCAAGCAGGTGTTTATTTTAAAGAAATTGTTGATTTCATGGTCAAAAAATATTATTTTTATCATTAAAAAAAAAATCACTTTTTATCTAAACAAGGTGTATTTTTATGAAGTACACAAACCCATTTTTTAATTTTAAAGGCGACTCGAACCTCAAGCTTATCAATTTTCTATGATGCAATTTATTAAACAATTGGATAAATTATGGACCAAACTTAATTTAAAAAATAGTGGTTTAACTTTATATTTTTTAAAGAAAAACTATTTAGTAACAGGATTGAAATGGGTAACAGGAAGGAGTATCTATTATATTAGTATACAGGTTTGACTACACATGAGATATTAATAACCGCACTGATATAGTGAAAGTGTTGAACACTGACTAGTGAGCTGAACTCACTGCTAAAAAAAAGCCAAATCATGTTTCTATTTAAATCTAGTGGTCTGCAGAGGTTTTTGTTTAGGGGTAGAGGATGGGTTATAAGATAAGGTATAAATAACGAAAAAACAATAAATATTGATATTAAAAATACTAAACTTAACAAATAATATCTTGTCAGTTTTTCTGTGGATATTGTTTTCTTATAGCGCAGCTCACACTCAAACGCCATTCCATATATGAGTCTAATACATAATTGCCACAGGACAGAAATTTCAAGCACATTTTCTGTCATACTTGATGAGGAATGTAATATAAAACGCAGGAACAACCACAGGTTGAGAAAAAGATGCATTTTCAAATTTATCTAGATTAATATGGATGTAGCCTAATATTTACGTTAATAAATCTGATGACACTATTCACTCCTGTTACTTTTACTCAGTTACTATATATAAATATAGGATATATGAGTATATGAGTAACAGGACTGAAAGTAACAGGATTGAGATTTTAGGATAAAATTAGCAAATACATATAATCTAGCCACATGGAGTACATGCTAAAATTATGAGAATACTCTGCAAATTATAGTGATTCACCAAAGATTTGTATTTTTAAAATAAACAAGTAACATCTAAGAAATAATTTAGGTAACAGGACAGTATATTTATAATGACGCTCCCAGCCACCGTTACAATATCATCAAATATACAGAAAAGAAAATAAGACCACATGCTTTTGATCATTTCATTATCTTCAGAAG
>CM041816.1:34457599-34488398 GCA_023376895.1 Aspiorhynchus laticeps | reverse complement strand
TTGATTTTCCTTTCCGCGCCTGTTAACAGATTAGAGCAGCCACACTGCCTGCGGGATATGCACGTATCAGGTGCACGCATGGGCGGCGCTAGGGAGGAGCTAGCAGGTGCTCCAGCACCCCCAAGAAAAACCAAAGCACCCCCATAGCACCCCCATAAAAAATGAAATAAAATAAAAACATTTGACTCATTAAACACATGCATAAATACTGCAATTCAATAACGTGATTTGCAGTCGCACGTAATGTCAGCATTTTATTTAAAAAACGGATCGGTTCCTTGTACCAAGTAGCTAGTATTGGCCTGCCCCGACTAAAGATTTTTCTAGTCAACTATTCGCACGTTTATATTAAATTGATAGTATAATAACCATTTAGGTTATTGTTTATGCCTATTATTTAGGCATTTAGGCGTATTATTCCGCGCTCAAACGCACGCATAACGCTTGCCGCAAAACACTGGCTAAAGTAATGATTATGAATGCATCGGGGAAAAATACATTTTACGTATTTATTAATAAACTAGTGCTTTCTCAGGCTCAACATCTCCACAGTGGACGTGCCTTTAATAGAGAAATGCACCTATATGGACTACATAATCAGAGAAGATTTGTTTTTTTTATTTTAATTGGTTTTCAAGCTTTCTGCAGATTTATTTCTTATGTCTGTGAGCTGGTTCATTGTTGTGACGCGCTCCATTCACAGAGACGGCATGAGACGACAGAAAACACATCCAAAAATGACAGGAGTATAAGCTCTTTCCGCTGGAAAAATAAATAAATAAAAATAATTGCGTGCGCGCCCCATGCAGTAGGCTAAGTGCGATAATACTCACACATTCCTCATAAACATTTGAAATGCGCCTATATAGTGATTTTATTATTCATATAAAAATAATAATAATAACAACCTGTTTTGGTCATATTTACTATTAATTGCCCAGCTCCCCCTGTCATTGAACTAGCACCCCCTCAGCACCTGCGTTCAACATTCTCTGGCGCCGCACCTGGGTGCGCGGTCCAACCACACCGCAACCGCGGCCCTGCGACAGAATAGATGTGAAGCGGATTTTTCCAAAGCAGTTACGCAACAAACCCGCTCCACGTCCGCCACGCAGACAGTGTGTCCCAAGGCTTCGGTTGAAAACGGCAGGTGGGAATTCTCACCGCTCAGCTCCGCTCACATGCTCTGGCTGATGCACACACACAATATCATAAATCATACACTA
Organism: Aspiorhynchus laticeps; assembly: GCA_023376895.1. Classification (NCBI taxonomy): domain Eukaryota; kingdom Metazoa; phylum Chordata; class Actinopteri; order Cypriniformes; family Cyprinidae; genus Aspiorhynchus; species Aspiorhynchus laticeps. The sequence continues at coordinate 34,487,172 of CM041816.1, read as the reverse complement.
TATAATGCATGTTTATTATGCTTATGGTCCATAAATAAACTAATAACTCAAATATGGTGTGAACTTCTTGTTTATAGCTCTGTTGTATTAAATCAGTGATGCTGGTAAACAGCAGTACAGGTGCAGCGACACACACAGATTGTAAAGCTTTCTGTGGAGAGAGGAATAATCAGGTCTGAAGGGTCTCATAATGAAATGCGTGAGCGGCACACGAGCACAAAAGAGCCATTCACTCAATCATTTCATTAACATCAGACGCAGACACATGAAACACTGGCTCTCCTGAAACACAGCTCTGAGAGAGACATCTCAAACACAACTGCATCTCTAAACAAATCATAGAGCATACATTGTGCTTTTTAAAATAGGACAACACAAACTACTATCATATCTTGGTGGTATTCATTAAATATGATGGTGCTTTACTGTAAATTAACTTTGTATTTTCTATTTCAGCAGCTAGTATCTGCAAAAATTAAGTGATTTAAATGAAGTATTATTATGAGATTGTATATCCAGTCTTATTTTTTAACTAAAACTATTAAAATGGGCTTTTCTTCATTGAAATAAAGCTGAAATAATATATATATATATTAGATTTAAACACTTAAATGGAAATTGGAAATGTTTCCTTGGCAACTACCTGAAATAAGTTAAAGTACAAAGATGACTAAAACTGAAATAGATATAAATTAAAGCTAAGTATCAATAAAAAAAGATGCTGTAAAAATCAAATCAGGGTTAATAACTAAAATGAAAACTATTAAAAAACACATTTTGTTAATTAATATAATCATTAATTGAACTAAAATATGAAGATGCTCGTCCTTCACGGTGGTCTACAGATGAGGAACGCTCTCTGGGGGGCTATTACAACCGCATAATATTTTTATTATTATTATTATTTAAGCTAGTTGCCAAGGCAACATTTCTCATTTTGATTTACTTTGATGTACACATGAACTAAAACTGAACTAAAAAATATTTAAAACATATGTAGGCATATCAAAAATGACAAATCACAAGAAAATTACTAAATGTTTAACAAAGTAAAACATTTAATTATATTATTTCATAATCATATATAATGAGTTCCTCACACACTGAGGAAGGCTTGGTAGCCGAAACGTTTGTGTCTCTTTTTTCCCCCCATGGGTGATGTGTTCAATTTTTCATACAAAGTAACTTAAGATTGACGCACCAAAATAAATACACCAAGTAAGGAGGAGCGCGGGGCAAACGACATTGTTGAACATAATCATATATAATAAAATATTTTAAATGATATATATAAATGAGTAATTATAGTATAAAAACTATAATAGTATCTATTATACTATAATAACACTGGAACCAATGAAAAACCTTGATATTAATATTGAACTGTCAACAACATTAATCTCAGTTCATAACCTTCTGTTGTTGTCAGATTGTTCAGCAGTGCATTACTTCAGGAGCTGGTCTCTGCATGAACACGAGCCCTGTGTAGTGTGCTTGTGCTGTTTCTAGTGCACTACACCACCTAGTGGCCTGATAGTGAGTCAAAAACACAGAGTCAGAGCTAAACAAACAATTATTTCATTAACAAACTGTTTGAAAAATATGCATTACAAAAATGGAAGTATTTACATGATTGAATGAAACAAAAAGACAAAAATCACACATTGTGTACAAGAAATGATGACGAGATTTGTGGCATGGATTGAGTCTGGTTTCTGCTGGTTTTGGGAAGGTCTGTCTGCTGATTTACGTCTTTATCTTTCCTCGTTTCTCGAGCTGCCATTGAGCAGCGATCCGTGTGCCGTAGATGACGAACCCCCACGAGAGCAGAACCAGCAGCAGAAGAACCTGCAGAGACACACAAACATCACAGACAGAGAGATACATATATTAGTGCTGTATGTGTGCTGTGTATATTTATTATGTATATATAAATACACACATGCATGTATATACTTCAGAAAAATATATGTTATATATATTACATATATTTATGTATAATATAAATTATATGAATATAAATATAGACATGTAAATACATGTAAATATTTTCAAAATATATACTGTATGTGTGTGTATTTATATATACATAATAAATATACACAGTACACACATATATTATGTAAACAAAAACTTTTATTTTGGATGCGATTAATCATTTGACAGCATTAATATATATATATATACACACACACTCACACGGACAAAACTGTTGGTACCGTTCCACTAAAGAAAGAAACCCCACAATAGTCACTGAAATACTCACACACACACACTCACACACTCTCTGTCTCTCTCTCACACACATACACACACACTCACTCACACACACTCACTCTCACACAGACACACACACACTCACAAACACACACACACTCACTCACACTCACACACTCTCTCACACACACACACACTCACTCACTCTCACACAGACACACACACACACACACACTCACACACACACACACTCTAACACTCTCTGTCTCTCTCACACACACACTCTCTCTCACACACTCTCTCTGTCTCTCTCACACACACACTCTCTCACACACTCACTCACTCACTCACACACACACACACACACACACACACACTCTAACACTCACACACTCTCTGTCTCACTCACACTCACTCACACACTCACTCACTCACTCTCACACAGACACACACACACACTCACAAACACACACACACACTCACTCACTCACACACACTCACACACTCTCACACAGACACACACACACACTCACAAACACACACTCACTCACTCACACACACACACACACACACACACACACACACTCACGCACACACTCTCTCTCTGTCTCTCTCACACACACACACACACACACACACACACACACACACACACACTCACTCACACACACACTCTCTCTCTGTCTCTCTCACACACTCACTCACTCACTCACACACACACACACACACACACACACACACTCACACACACACAGACACTCACACACACACAGACACTCACACACACACACACACACACACACACACACACAAAACACACACACACATAATTTGATTACTGAATCTTAATCTAAAATGAAAACTGAAAACGGTAAAAGCGCATTCAAAATATGAAAAATATAAATATACAAATATGACTAAATACCATAATACTATATAAAGAAAGTAACACAGTAGTAGCACTAAAGCAGTGTGTAGTGGAGAGATCGTCACTATTCTGGACTGTTCTATACTTCTCTTCAGTGATGATGTTGCTGATGATGTGAGACTCACGAGCGAGCAGACTCGGTCCACACTGCGTCGACTCACGAGCATCGCTTCTCTCTCTCTTTATTATCTCTTTCTTTATAATCTTGAGTTTGAGCTGGAACCCGTTAGCGTTAGCGCACTTAGCATCGCGACCGGAAGCACACGACTGGTGTCCAAGACGACGACCGGAAGTGGCATTTCTCCTCAGACGGTCCGTTGTTATATTTTTCATCGACTAATACAGCAAAACAGTGACGTAATAAGAATTATGTTCAAAACTGCAAAGGAAATCACGTTAAAAAAAGTTTTTCTATTATTCATGTTTGTTTTGGACTATTATGAAATTGTTATTCAAGCTGGATGGCATTAATATCTGCATTTGCTATTCAAAGGGCAATATAGACGAGAATATGTGTTTATGTATTTAGTATTTGTCTTTACTTTTTTTACAAAATATTCAAATAAATGTATTTCTGAGGAAAAAGCGTGCGTTAATTAAGTAATTTATTTGGTATTTATTTGTATTCAGTACATACTAAATAGAAATGTTGTTTTTTTTTATCTATTATTTTATTTATCTATCTATAGTAAATAAGTAGATGTTGCATGTCTTATTTTTGTTTGTTTGTTTTTAATGCATTCGTTATTTTATTATCTTATTTATTCATTTGATTTATTATTATTATTCATTTATCTTCAGTATAGTTTAATAAATAAATGTTTATATGTTGATAAAGAAAGAAAGAACGCGCATTTTATTTGTTTGTTTTGTATTTTTATTAATATGTTTTCTATATTCTAATAAAAATATGTATTTTGAAGAAATAACAAACATGTATTTATTTGTTTTACTGTTGTTCATTTGTTTTTTATTTGTTGATTTATTTTTAGTATTATTTCTTTATATTTGAATAAATAAGTGTTTATGTATTTTGTAAATAAAAAGATGTATTTATTTATTTATATTTATTTCCAGTTCCGCTGGAGGCGCGCGCGGCCGTGACGTCACCGGAAGAGCCGCGCTGTGTGTTCTGTCACTGAACAGCACAGCAGCGCGAAACTCCTCCACTTCCATCGGTTTTTAATGTTCATTTTCTGTTGTTTTGTGTTTTTATCGTGATGATATCGCGCTGATGTGATATAGATGTGTTTCGGGCGCGGTTTGGGTGATTCGCGGTGTTTTTGCGGCTCTGTGATGAGCAGGGGATGATCAGGTGAGAATCTGTGTCATAAAACTACATATTACTTTTGTTTTTGGTCATATTTCGTTCCTTTATACATGTATTGTCTGTAGTGCTGTTGTATAATCACTGGGGAAGGCAGGAGATGTCCAGTAACATCGATCAAAACACTGACGTAACGTTAGCTGCTTATCTTTCAAACATACGTAATATTTTGTGTGATTTTTATGTGATTTTGAGCATAATTCTCAGTATATCAGTGTTTATATCTGTGCAGTCGGTGATGTCTATGTCTTCAGAGACTAGAGAATGTATTTATTTAAATTATTAATCATTTAAAATATGAATAATGTCTTAATACAAATTAATTGCGCATTTAACCCCTTAACTGCCACCCCCCCATTTTTGAAAATTCACGAGAAAGTGCAGTATCCAAACTTAAATTATTATAATTCATGAACGCTTTTGAATACAGACCTAAGGTTGGTCTCTGTTTAAAGCAGACAATTAGCAGATTATTACAGAAGTGAGATCATTTAATAAAATTAAAGTATTAAAAAGTTATAGAAGTTTAAATTTACTGTAAAGAAAATGTATTATACTATTTTTATTGTATTTTATATAAAATAAATAGTTAAAAAAATAGTTAAAAATCCAAAATTGCTATAAAATTAAAGCCATATGTCTACATAAGTTGTGTTCCAAATTTGAAGTTGATATTAAAAAAATTGAGGTTCATATGCGATTTTGTTTAGACGTTATACCAAAAACAGCCAAACTCCATTGCATTTCTGTCACAAATCTATCAATTTCTCTCTCAATATTACATCTATAACAAAATAACCACCAAATATGGAATCTTGAGACTCAGACCTTTCCAACGATATGTATTTCATCAAGATTATAAAAGTTTTGATTCTAAAAGACTGTAATATGACACCGCCGCTAAAGGGGAGGAGCCTAAAACATTTTGAAGTACCGTTTCTATGGTAAAGCAATGTTTGATTTCAAAATGGTTTTCACAGGATGAATTTTGAGATTTTAAGCTTTCAAATGGTATATAACTTATGATGATTGCTAAAACATGTGATGGGGAAAAGGCAACGATATAAAGACTTTTTGTGACGAAGCTCAGAACTCCTGTTATGATGTTGATTTATCATAGACGCTTGGTGCACTCTTGTCAGAAATTAATCTATTACTGTTACTACATAATTTGTAACAACAAAAAATGGTAATATATCTATTTAGGAGACTTAGACCTTTCCAATGATGTATAGTTTGTCATGATTACATTAGGATCTAAGTGTAATATAGTGAAGTAAACTTAGGCGTCCCGTATACGGGACGGTGACAGTTAAGGACAGTACTGTAATGGTACAGTGGTTGTATTAGATGGTGCTGAATATTTACCATATACATATACCATAGTGTTGTTGTTGTTAGTGAAGTAATAATTCTTTATGACATTTGGTGTATAAATTATAGTAGATTGTAATTTCATTACTGTATGGTTGAAGACATGAAATATTACATGTGTGAAATATCACATACGTGTTAATGCTGAACTATATTTAGACTCTTTATGTGAAATAATTAATTCAGGGCAGAACAAAATCCACTTTTTATGATCCCACGTTTTATTATTTATTAGCAGATTTTACAAGGGTTATGTAAACTTATGAGTAACTGTATGCATATATTGTCAAGAAACCCTAATATTAAGAATTGCCAAGTTGTGTTGCAGTCAAGTTTATAATATTTTTCAGAAAGAAATACTAAAATGCAATAGTAAAAGTGATGCTTGAATCATTGAGTTCAGTTGATTTGACATGCTTTTTATTAAACTGTTAATCCCTCTATAAACACCTGATGTGAAATAGTTTAAATTCAAGGCAGAATGAAATAAAAAAAAACTAAATCCAGTTTTATGATCTCATTTTTCATAATTATTGTTAAAAAAATAAGATTTTGTAAGATTTATGTAATCTTATGACTGCAAATCTCTCTCTCCCTCTCTCTCTCTCTATTATATATATATATATATATATATATATATATATTGTATGTCAAGAAAACACAAAGGTGTTTTTAATAATAACCATTATTGAAAAATAATAGCCATATTATTATAATATATCAATTTTATAAACCATATTATTGTTGAAACTTTGTAAAAGTTTTACAAATCAAAATAGAACCCAGAAAAATTCTAAAAGAAAAACATGGAATTTGGGAAAAAAAACAACAATTTAATAGAGCCCTATTTGTACCTCTCTAGTTTACACAAGAAACTTGGGATTGTGTTGACTCTTGTGATAAATTACTTGTGTCTCATTTGCAATTTGCTTTGGATAAAATGTAATGTGGGAAAATAATAAAAATGTTGATGTTCATGCATCGTTCTCTGATGAACCCGGCACTGGATATTACGAATACTTTTTGTTTCATTTGGATAAAAGCGTCTGCTAAATGCATAAATGTGAAGGTTGTGTAACGAGCTGATGTTTTGTGTTGTAGATGATGGCGCCCTCTAAGATGAAGCTACGTGTGAGGAAGAGAGACAGCGCTGCCAAATCTGCTCAGCGTTTATTGGCCAACGTGTCGCCTGATTCCAAATGCCCCATCTGCCTCGACGGCTTCAATAATGTGGCTTCGCTTGACCGCTGCCTGCATCAGTTCTGTTTCCGCTGCATCCACGAGTGGTCCAAGAACAAGGCCGAGTGTCCGCTCTGTAAGCAGCCCTTCCACTCCATATTCCACTCCGTCAAAGGGGAAAACGACTTTAAGGAGTTCGTGCTGCGTCCGCCGGAGAATGGAGCAGCTCCGAACGCCAATCCGTCTGAGCGTGTGCTCCGCCCCCGAGTTCTCAGAGCCCGGGAGAGGCGGAGCCAGAGAGTGCAAACCCCCGCCCCTTCCTCCTCCCCTCTACTAGAGGACGACGTTATGTTCGATGGCCTCACGGATGCAGCGGCGCTCGCAGAGAACCAAGACGTGCAGCAGATGGTGCTGCGATTGACGGCACGCAGACATGGGCGTGGTGAGGGGCGGAGCTTGCGGCGTTTACGCGACCAAGACGTTGTGGCGTTCCGACGTGCGCTTTATAGGACCGGCGTGCGAGTACGCAACTCGAGGGACGCTGGCAGGCAGAGGGACATTTCAGCCACGTTCTTGCGACAAAATCCTGGCTGTTTGCGACGGCTTTTGCCTTGGCTGCAGCGCGAGCTCACGGTGCTGTACGGTTCACACGGCTCGCTGGTGAACCTCGTGCAGAACATCATCATCTCACGCATCATGAACTACAACATGGAGGACTCGGCCATCCGGGACGAGCTCCGCCCCTTCCTGCTGGCGCGTACCGACCACTTCCTGCACGAGCTGGTGAGCTTCGCCCGCTCCACCCTCAACATGGAGGCGTACGACCAGCAAGCCGTTTACGACTGTCCCGCTCCCAGCTACGAGGAGGGCAGCAGCTCGGACCTTTCTGTTATCGCCATCTCCGAGGTGAGACACACAAACATCAAACATTACATTTTGTGAGTTAGTTTCTGAGTTTACTTTCCATCGTGTATGACTTTGTTCTTTTAAGATGTTTAGCAAAATGCTTTCACTTTTAGGGTCATTCCATCTCAAGTGCTCCAAAAAGTTCGTAGCTTGGGCGTTCTTTTTTATTACCTTGATTAGGGCCCTGTTAACAGGGTTCCTAACGGGTTTGGAAAAGTATGGAAATTGATATAAGTATTTTTCAGGTCTAGAAACGTATGGAAAAAAGAAAGCATAGTATGAAAAAATATTTGTGTTTCCAGACTTTTGTCGCTATTAGTTTTTTGTAATAGAAAATTAAGAATTTAATGAAAATAAATGTATTGTACAAGAAAGGAGATTTCATGGCAGCTGTTTAGTGATTCTTTAGTTATTGTCAAATATGCACTTTTTGATTATGCAAAATGCAGGTTATAAGCGTTTTGGGTTTCTTCTCACAATATTTTTAGCACCGTATTACATAGCCTCAAGGACCTTTGCAATAATAAAAAATATACAGACTTTTATTTGCGTACGAGAAACCATTAAACTTGGCATAAAGGACGATTTTGCAATATCATGCCATCAGCCCATTTCGCAGTGTGGTTTCTTAGCCTCTACAAAGAATGTGTTAAAGAGACCTAAGGGCTTTTTATTTTAGGGACTCTGTATGTTGTCACGAGAAAATCAATAAAAAATACCCAGAGAAAATAAAAAATATTTACAGAGGACTGAACTATATACCAAATATAAAGCTGAAAATAATGCTCTATGGACCATTTGTTAAATATTGTATGAAAATCTACTGAGAGGTTTGGAAATTTGAGTCTGGAAAAGTATGTAGTTTTGAAAAGGAAAATGTGTAGGAACCCTGTGTTAAGTCTATTTTATTTTTTCCCAACTTGTCCCCCCCCCCCCCCCCAAAAAAAATTGTTTTTGTTGTTTTATTTAATTTTTCAAAATTCTGTTTTAATGGTTAAATTAGTTTTATTACTAAAAAGTTTAGTGATAAGAAAATGTCTTATTAATTTAAATAAAAAGAATGTCTAATTGATTGAAATAAAAATACAACTGAATACTGTTTAACATCCATTTATTTTAAGGTTAACAAGTTAAATTTTTGAAATCCATTATGAAATCCATTTTATTTTTTCCAACATTCTGTTTTCAGTTTTATTTATACAGGATTCCATTTTAATGGTTTAATTCCATTTCAATCATCATAAAGCATGTCTAATCCATTTAATTCAGTAATTAGTAATTCAGTTTTAATAGTAATTTAATAATTACAAGTTTTACAATAATAGGGCCCTATGAAATGTTGTGTCTTTTCAGAAACTCTGTGTTGTATGTCGTAGTCAAATGACGGCATTAAACATGAACAGTTTAAATAATCCTTTAAAATGTAATCAAATGAAAATTTTTCAATTCTTTTATTTTTTGTCAAACAAAGTTCTTCAAAACAGAGGTTTACTGTTAGAATTAAAACATGGAAGAAATGTTTGTATTTTATTTGGTTTGGCCACAATGGCCATTTTTGTGTCATGGCCCACAATACATTTTGGGTTGCACAGACATTTATAAAAACCTCAACATCTTACCTCAAGATGGTACTAAAGCCCTCGAAACAAAAACTGATAAAAAAAAATATAAAAATGGCCAAGCAGCCTCCGTTGGACCATTTGAGATGGATTGACCCTGAAAGCAGCAACCAGAGGGTGAAAATGTTATTTTTCTTTTCCTCCATTTTTCCTCCTCCACGGTAAGGATTAATGCACAAAAAGGTGTCCACCAAATACATAACTCTAAATATTATTTAGTATGTCTATAAATCTCTAAAAATCATATTAACTCATGATAACTTTGTGTGAGGAACAGTACTAATTTAAGTTCTTTCTGAAACCTTTCTTTAAATTCTACTGAAACCGTCCCCTGTGTTTCTGTTTATTGTAAGCAGATCATGTCAGAGCACTGCAGGAGGATGTTATGTGTTTCTGGTTCAGTTTATCCAAGTCTTCATTGTTGTCTTTTCTCACAGGATGACGACGATAATGACAGTCAGGACAATGTCACAGAGAATCCCTCTGCTGTCCAGGAATGCCTTGCATCCGTTGCCACAGCAAGTGGAGCGGAAAGTTTGCCAAGTCAGTCAGCGTGGGATGATGAGACGCCTGGTCCCTCCTATTCAACCCTCCTCCCCTCTTCCAGCCAATCACATGGTGAGGGGGCAGAGCCAAGCTCAAACACAGACCCTCCCCTCAGCACCCTGGATATGACTGACCCTGCGGCGAGTGTCAGAGAATCAGCCGGACCGGGTGAAGATGACGAAGAGGAAGAGTGTCTGATTGTGGGATACGTGAAACCAATGGCCGAACGGACTCCAGAACTTGTTCAGCTCTCTTCAGACTCGTCTGAAGAGGAGCAAGAGCCAGCCACCACTGAAAAAATGGCCGCAGTAACAAAATCAGAGGCATCCCAAGTGCAGCTCCTGTTACAGTCCCACATGAATCCAATTAGCCCTAATTCCTCCCCAGGCCCTGCTTCCTTGTGCAGTCCACAGAATTTACACTCGGATGGAGTCGGGTCACACAACATAGAACAAGAATCCGACTACTTGTCCTCCCGTGGTCACCGGTCCAAAGATGGTTCACATTCACGGCAGAGTCGAGATGACTCCAGATTCAGAGGTCACAAGAAGCACAGAAGTCATCGGCGCTCTGGGAGCAAAGAGAAGGATAAGAGTTTAGAACAATCTCGGCACGTCAAGACCCCAGATCGCTCACCAATTCAGTCAATCAGTCAGTCAATAACACAGAGCTGGACACAAAGCCCAGCAGTGTCCGTTTGGAGTGGTAGCCCTGCCTCTAAGTCGCACAGTAGTGACTGCTCTCCTTCTAAAAATAAGAGCGGAGAGCATTCGTGCCATGTGAAAGAGAGATTCTCACACTCTCCTTCCAACTCCAGAAGGAGAAGAACCAAGGAAAGGAAGAGTAGGTCACCTGACTCGGACTCGTTCCTTGGTTCCCACCATCCCCGTGAGGCAAAGCGTTGTCGTAAACGCCGCAAGCGGTCGGTCAGCAGCAGCAGCGCTGATTCGCACTCCGAAAGATCCTGCCTGGACAAGCCCAGTGGCAAACGCAAGTACAAAACCCGGCACTTGGAGCGAGTAGCCCAGCGGCAGCACAAGGAGGGAACCGCAAGCAAGGAAAAGCGGCGACGAAGCAGGGAACGATCTCCAAGTGTGGAGATCATCTACGAACAAAGGCCACCTGACCCGTACTGGGTCCAGCGGAGGAAGAGGAGGCACAGGAAGCGAAGGAAGGAACTGCGTTCTCCCACTGTGATCACGATTGATAGCGACAGTGACCGTACCATCGACTGTCTGGACCGCGTCATGGACATTATAGACCAAACCTCTACTGATGTCGAGCAGAGGGACCGGACTCCTGAGCAAGATTCCATCCAGAACCCAAGTTGTACCTTAGACTCTTCAAATCCTCTATCCGAGCCTTCGAGTCCCATGGGCCGAGTCTACCCAACCACTGAACGCACACTAAACCTGGATGACTGCGTGGTGGATGTAGTCAACCACAGTAGTTCCGACTGCTCCCGAAATATGGGTGCAAGTAACCACGAAGAGTTTATACCTGACCCTTTCCCAGTGGATTCGATAATAACGGCCCCACCTTCGGACGTGAGGCTGCTGGAAACCATACTGCAAGATCTTGTAGATTTCCTACCGCGGGCAGAGCGGGAAATGGGGCCGAGTTCTCCCAGCCAACAGGAACCAACTTCTAGCCAACAAAAAGACCAATCAGAGATGCCAAAAACTTAGAGAACGAGAACACCGATGACAACGGACGGCTGGAGTCGATGACCAACACTGCTAGCTGGAACTAAAACAGACTTTTCTTACAGACACATGCTTGTCTGATGCTTATCTGAATCGCCTCTAGACGTTTTATAAAATCGTTATAAGATTGAATTCCTGCTGGAAACGTATGCTTAAGAAACTTTTGGAGAACTCTTTTTTTTTTGCCATTGTCAACTTTATTATTGTTCATGTTGTATTTATAGTTACAGTGATCCTCTTCCTCGAATCTGGTGCTGATTCACTGTGCCACAATCCAACTACGATCATGCCTGGATGGCAATCCTTGTTCCCCTAACCTTAACTCTAGTAGCTGCAAATACATAGGGGTTACCATCTAGGCTAGTGGTTCTCAGCTTGTTTGATTCAAGACCCAGATTTTATTTGACAAGACGCAGGACCTTTGACAAACCGAACAAAAAAATATGGGAAACTTTATTTTGCTATCCTACACTCTTAGAAAAAATGTGCAAAACTTGAACTATTCCTAGAACTATTGGTGGAAGTTCCTGCTTTTTTCCTGCATGTTTGCACCGCAGGAACTAGGAACGTATTTAGTTCTAGGAACTCCATTTGGGGGAACTAATTTTGCTCCTACTTCAGAGTGGGGTCTAAAACAGTTCTATAGGAACTACCTGTGATGTAAATGTACACTGATTGGCCAAACCCATACGAAACATCAGCTACCCGGCATTTTTAAAAAGCCATGTAAAAATATTTACTCCATGAACATGGAAAATAGTGATAATGGCATGTACCTGTTGTCTGCACCCTTGTGTTCTTTTCTCAGCCTCAATGATATGTAACACTGCAAGTTGTCATGGGAGATTTAGTCAGATTTTCATGCTCTTTCAATCACGTAAATTGTGCATTTACATTCCATCTCTGTTATCACAAATCACACAACAAAAACAGCTCTGATCAAATGCTGCAAATTAAGACGTCGCTGTTGGCCGCTTCAGATTTCCTGCTTCCGGTACGAATGCAACCAGGAAAATAGCCCAAGGGAGAAATTGGTTCTCTAGGAACCACCCTGCTGGCTAGTTCCTATAACTAAAGCCTGGAATACACTACACAATTTTTGCCCTGATTTTCCACCTATTTACAGTCTGGAGAAGTTGACGCTAGTTGCCCAAAGTCAGAGCCAGTCTGCAGATTTGAGTTGACAGATTACATAGAAAATTGCATAGTATATGATGGTCACAGATGTATACAGACTTTTTTTAGCTTCAGACTTATTCCATCCTGTCGGAGGATATCAAACATGTTTGATATTTTCAGCTGATTTTAGAACGCACATTGTTTTCATTTGTCAAGCTTCTCCTAGCAACAAGGCACACATTTCTGCATGAGTTTGTTGTGATCGGAACGACTTTAAAGTCTGGTAATGTGTGATCCTCGGTCGTGTAGTGTATGATGCCCAGTTTTCCTTTGTCACCATTTACAAAGTCGGTAAGTGTATGATTTCTAGTGTTTTAAAAGCTGTTCAGATTTTAAAAGTCGTGTAGTGTATTCCAGGCTTAAGTTCCTAGAACTATGCAGTGCGAAAGCGCCTTTAGGTGTACAACAGATCGTCACTGGGGCAGCGCGTTGGAAAGGAGAAAACGGCGCAGCTAGCGTTTTCCATGCGTTTTTAGGCGCGCCATGTGAACAGCCCCTAAGGATACATATTGCTACTTAAGGTACAAATATGCACCTTTTAGAGTTGGACAAGGTACAAAGTTGTACCCTAACGGTGCATATTACCATACTACTTTATGTACTAATATCCACCGGTTAGGTTTGGATAAGGTACAACGTTGTGCCTTAAGGGTGTATATTGCTACTTAAGGTACCTTATGCACCTTTTAGGGTTGGATAAGGTACAACGTTGTACCTTAAGGGTGTATATTGCTACTTAAGGTATTAATATGCACCTTTTAGGGTTGGATAAGGTACAACGTTGTACCTTAAGGGTGTATATTGCTACTTAAGGTACCTTATGCACCTTTTAGGGTTGGATAAGGTACAACGTTGTACCTTAAGGGTGTATATTGCTACTTAAGGTATTAATATGCACCTTTTAGGGTTGGATAAGGTACAACGTTGTACCTTAAGGGTGTATATTGCTACTTAAGGTATTAATATGCACCTTTTAGGGTTGGATAAGGTACAACGTTGTACCTTAAGGGTGTATATTGCTACTTAAGGTATTAATATGCACCTTTTAGGGTCGGATAAGGTACAATGTTGTACTTTAAGGTGCATATTAGTAATTAAGGTGCTAATATGCATCTTTTAAGGTTAAATAAGGTACCAAGTTGTCCTTTTAAGGTTATTGCCTCAGTGACATGTTGTTTTACCTCTAAAGGTAAATTTTTCACATTTTCTGACAGTGTACATGATTATATGGTTAGTTGCATTTTATTATTTGCGTTTAGCGTTGTTTTTTCTGCTTCTGTCCACAGTCTTGTCAGAGCATACCTGTGATCCTGTTTTGAATCACGACCCACTGGCTGAGAACCACTGATCATTCATTATTCAGTCCCACTGAACCTGGAGAATTGTGTCTTTGTTAAACTCAGGGAACAGGTGACGTGCACCTCCATGCCTCCGTTACACGGTATGCGTGTATGTGCTGGTGTATGCGGGACTATGGTGACACCCTGGAGATATAATTCACTGATCATGTCTACTGAACACACATCAAGCCTTCTTTACAACAGCTGTCTGTCATGTCAGCCAACAATCAATAAATGCATTTAATAGATGTACAATCTAGTGTCTAAAAGTGTTTTCTTTATGAACTGCAGCATTAGTTCATCACCTTTGTGAGCTGAGGCCCTTCTAACCAGTTGGGTTTGATAAAACTGATAAATCCTGTGTCTAACAGGTAATGGTATAGTCCCCTATATTAGTAGACTTTGCAGCCGGTTTGTATAAGTTGCTGTCGCTCCCATTGTGTAAAGTCTCCGGGTTTCCATCCAAAGTTGCGAATTTTACTTATGCGCAAAATTGAAATATTACATGAAACATTTGCAAATAAGCACCGTTTCGCAAAGTCACATGACTTTTTTTTATGCGTATGGAGGAATTTATTCGGCAAATACATTTCCATCTCCTATTATTCGCATTAACCCTTTTAAACACAGGTCAAAAACCACCTCAAGCGAGCGTAAAAACTTTTTACGAATTAAGGGATTTTTATTCAAAATTTGGCATTTCAATCACTCGTTTCTGATGCGATACTTCAAAATGCGCATAAAACAGTGATAGAAACATAGCTATTGATTTCCAGAATTATTTATCTCTAGCTTTAGTGAGTGTGAACATAAGCTACCTCAATGAAAACTTTATATCTGATATTTTTTGTGTTCTTTCGCCAAAAGCATTGAATTTTAATTATTCATTGAAATATAAAATATATTATACCAGAAACCTTTGCAGTCGCCAGCATTTTGCCTTCTCTCGCAAATGTATCGTGTTGCCCTTAAGAAACGTTGCATTCACCCTCTAAAAGTTTTTCATTCTGCCAAAAATGCATTGCATTCCTCAGAAATATTTGCAATTATTGCGTTCTCCCACAAATACACTGTAAAAAAAATATTGTAAAAATGCTGCGGGAAAAAACTGTTAACAGTAATTTCAAGTACTATATACAGGGAAAAACTGTAAAAGATCTAACCAGACATTTCATGTAATTTTACAGTTAAATGCTGTTAATTGTACAGTTTTTAGAAGTAAAAAATAACAAATCAATGTATAAGTTACAGTCAAAAACTGTAAACTGATATTCCCAGAATTGCATGACACTCCACATTTGAAAGTATTTTGTTTAAATAATCATGTTTTTTAATTTTTGTTATCATTTATGTACATTTGGGCTTTATTTTACATCATCTGTTGTTTAAAGAAAGTGTATTGCATTATTTAAGTATCATGTGTGTTATTATGATGGTGTTTTGTGTTTGCATGAATGACTCTGTGCGGCTTCTGTATATTAATATATACTTCTGCTTGTGGCGAAGCTACTTGTGATGAGCTTTGATTCTTCTCTTTTATTATGGTGGTTGTCAGTATGGTACAAAACAGATTTTAATAGCAGTGTGTGTTGTTGAATTTACTGGTTTACATGCAAATTTACACTTTTATACTGTAAGTTTTACAGTTTGTTCTGTAAATGTGTTTACAGTTTTTCTGTATTTTGTACAAAATTATTCTGGCAACCACAGCTGCCAAAATTATTTTGTAAAAACTACAGAATTTTTTTTACAGCGAGACGTTGCGTTTCTCAGAGAAACTTTGCATTCGCTCATAAATGTATTGCGTTCTCCTACAAAAATGTAATTCTTCTCTCAGAAACTTTGTGTTCCCTTCGAGAAATGTTCTCTCAAAAATGTATTGTGTAGGCTACGCTCGAGAAAGTATCAAGTACGCTGCGTTCTCCCCCAAATGTGTTCTTCATAGAAACGTTGCATTCGCCCACAAAAACTATTGTGTTCCCTGTTAATCTTTGCATTCGCTCACAAAATTCTTGCGTTGCCCCACAAATATTCTGCATTTCTCTCAGCAACTTTGCGTTCGCTCACAAAAGCACTAATTTTTTTTTATTTATAATCTCATATTATTTCCATCGCAAAGGTTTTGAGAGCAAACGCAAAGGTTCTCGGGGAACGCAAAAGCATAAAAAATACGTTCCACAAAATTTGCATTCGTTCTCAAAATGTTTTCGATGACAGTGATGGTGTTCTGTCGATTTGTGCTACCTTGTCAGATTTTGCCATTCTTCCATTAAAACAGTAGGTAGTACAATTCGACAACGAAAAATGCTACCTGTCAAATAATGGTTTATTAAAGTCTATCACAACCCTAAACCTACCCCTTAGTAATGCAAATACAGTAATTATGTGTTATTCAGGGTTGTGGCTAGAAGGGATACAGCTACGGCCAGTGTTGTGCCCAATTCTGACCCCTGCCAGATTATTACCCCCCTAGTATTGGTAGGTTTAGGGTTTAGGGTCAGTATTGGTAGGTTTAGGGTTAGGTGTGGGGGAGGGGTTAGGATTAGGCAATCAGGTAGCGATTTCAACTAGAGGGGTAATAATTTGGCAGGGGTCGAAAATGGGCACAACACCGGAAACCAACAATAAATTAATTTTTCTTCCTATTAGATTGTGTTTTATTAACGTCTACACCAACCCTAACCCTACCCCTTACAGTAATGCAAATAGGGGAGAATTAAGGGTGATTGGGACAGTTTTTGAATTCCCGAAATATGGTTTCTTGCCATAAATTAAAAACATCAGCCCAACATATGATACATTTCTGTAATACTGAGGATCTTAACTACCAATCTGAAGAGGAAATATTATTATATTATAATGAAAGGATGCATGACATACATTTTTCTGTAAACTGAGCCTTTTTTGGGTAACATTTGGGTGATTGGGACAGCACATTTTTTCATTGATTTAGGGTAGTGTAAGAATATTTACTGTATTGCAGAAGATAGTTCATACTTTGATATGATTTTATATGCAATACTCCCTTTTCTGTTCATCGTCATTAAGAGTCCATGTTCATTTTTGTTCAATATCATTTCTTAGTTCATAAATCCATCCACAAGTCATACAATACAACACATGTAACTAAGGTAAAAGAACGATTGAAGTCAAAAAGTCATTGAAAACGTAATCAAATAGACAAGTAAAAAAAAACGTATAATAAAATAAAATTATGTTGGGTGGCCCCATCACCAAACACGTTTAACCTGCACAAACCTTTAAAAGACACATGAATATGGTTTATTACTGCAACAAAATCAGTAAAGAAAAATATCTAATGCTTCTGTTTCAGAATTTTTATTTTAGCAAAATCTAGCTATAGTTCAAAAACATTTTTGTGGTTGATTAGGGCTTGCACAAATAAAAAGGTGGAAACCACTGATTTACGGCATATAGATCACATACAATGGTTCTCTATTAAAACAAGTTTACTTCACTATATTACACTTAAATCCTAATGTAATCATGACAAACTATACATCATTGGAAAGGTCTAAGTCTCCTAAATAGATATATTACCATTTTTTGTTGTTACAAATTATGTAGG
Source organism: Aspiorhynchus laticeps (assembly GCA_023376895.1). Lineage (NCBI taxonomy): Eukaryota > Metazoa > Chordata > Actinopteri > Cypriniformes > Cyprinidae > Aspiorhynchus > Aspiorhynchus laticeps. The sequence goes on along the minus strand of CM041816.1, from coordinate 34,469,262 downwards.
AACAGTAATAGATTCATTTCTGACAAGAATGCACCAAGCGTCTATGATAAATCAACATCATCACAGGAGTTCTGACCTTTGTCACAAAAAGTCTTTATATCGTTGCCTTTTTCCCCATCACATTTTTTAGCAATCATCATAAGTTATATACCATTTGAAAGCTTAAAATCTCAAAATTCATCCTGTGAAAACCATTTTGAACTCGGACATTGCGTTACCATAGAAACGGTACTTCAAAATGTTTTGGCGGTCTCCTCCCCCTTAGCGGCGGTGTCATATTACAAAATGTATTACGGTCTTTTAGAATCAAAACTTTTTATAATCTTGACAAAATACATATCGTTGGAAAGGTCTGAGTCTCAAGATTCCATATTTGGTGGTTTATTTTGTTATAGATGTAATATTGAGAGAGAAATTGATAGATTTGTGACAGAAATGCATAAAAAATAATTCAATGGAGTTTGTATGCACCCGGTGGCTGTTTGTGGTATAACGCCTAAACAAAATCGCATATGAACCTCAATTGTTTTTATATCAACTTCAAATTTGGAACACAACTTATTTTTTTTTTTTTTTTTTTTTTTTTTTTTTGGCCTGTCAGTAGCACAGATAACACATGACAGTACATATGCATGGCTATACTATCATCATTCACAGCCTTTTTTCTTTTTTTTTTTTTTAATTAAATATATATATATTTTTTTTTTTTTTTTTTTTTTTTTTTTTTTTTAATTTTTTTTTTTTTTTTTTTTTTTATATTAATTAATTAATTTAATTTTATATACCCTTTTACTTAACCACACTGTGACAGACAAGACCAGGGGACAGAGAAAACGAGAGAGAAAGAAGGAAAAAAAAAAAAAAAAGGTTGTGGGGAAAGTCAACAAAGAAGGGGAAGAGAGAGAGAGAAAAAAGGAGAATGGGGGATAGATAGAGAGAGAGAGAGAAAAAAAAAAAAAAAAAAAAAAAAAAAACAGACAATTTGCTTCAATACCTGCTGACAAAAAGAGAAAACAACCGAAGACACAACATCAAAGAGACTGCAGCAACAACCAACATCTGTATAAATCACAATAAATTCTAAATGTTAAATGTTATTGAGCAGCACACATAACTAATATTACAAAATAAGTTTTGAAGCAACAGCAGATCAAGACAATGTGTGTCTGTGAGCACCTGTTTTTACACCAATGTGAATGCTTGAGTGTACACCTGTGTGTGTGAGCGCGCTTGTGTTCATAAGGTTCCTCCATGTAAATGTTTAATAGTGTGTGTGGGGAACAACAGCCCCATCCCGCAAGGCATGAAGCAGGCACGGAAAAGACCCGGGCCCCAAACATCCGGAGGCCCCCCAGGGCACGGGACCCCCAGGAGAACCACCGCAGGGACAACCGCGGCCTCCACCCAAAAAAGGGCAGAGGAGAGCCCGAAGGCGGGACCTCCGACAGCCACAGTGCAGGCGCCCCAGGGTGCCGTGGCGGCAAGCCCGCAGGCTCCACCGGCAGCCGACCACACCAGGGCGGACCGGGCCCTGGGCCCGGAGACCCAAAGGCCCCCCACCCCACAATCGGGGCCCAGCAAGGCCAGTAGGGCCAGGCCCCGCCAATCGACCGCCGAGAGCGGGCCGGCGCTCGCCCGAGCATCCTGCCCCGGCGCGAGAAATCACCAACGCACCGGCGGCATCCTCCACCGGCAGGGCATGGTGGTGGGGTGGAGGTCGACTAAGATGATGAGTGAGGCGGAGTCTAAGGCCCGACCTGACACATAGACGTAGACGACAAGCACACATATACACAAGCATATGTTCCCACCCTCATGCACGCAAACGAATATTCACACCTTCGCCCCACATGTAGACACACAAAAATGGACAAGATACCCACACTCACACTCCCCATATGCACTCTATACTCCTAGGTCCAGGCACTACCACCCCCAGAGGGGTAGTCAGCGCCCGATCCCGGAGCTGAACCCCCTTCGCTCCGGCGTGGGGACAGGAAGACCACCCCGGTCCCCGCAGCAGCAGAGAAAATCAACAGCCCAGACCCCGACCGGGCGGCCAGCTCATCCTCACAGCCCCCGGCCCCAGACAGAGAACAGAGAACAGGGGTGTGAGAAAAAAAAAAAAAAAAAAAAAAAAAAACAAACCAAAAAAAAAAAAAAAGACGACCCCATGCTTCACCCCACCCGCTCAAATGTAGTGTTGGTGTGTGTTGTTCTAAGGTGCTTTAAAACAGGGGTGCTTTAAAACAGGGGAGGGGCACCCTCCACAAGCTTGTGTCAGCTCGTCCCCTCCCTAGAGCCCTCAATGTCTATGTGCAACTTAAAATTGAGAAGTGGGCACTGGCACCAGAGGGAAGGCTGAATGAACAGACCGCCCTCCGGATGCCATTCAGTGTGCCCACCCCCAAGGCCCTATATGTATGTGTCATGTGACAGTAAGTAATGAGAATGTCTAAGCTGTAATGTGTAATTGAGATGCAGGCGGCCACGAGGAGACAGAGGAGTACCACCTCCCCCGCATCCCAGCGACTCACCCGCACCTCAAAACCCTACCTATGTGTTGGTGTGATGGAGCGGGAGAAGTGAAGCCTTAGGGATGGGGAGGAAAACATCAGAGGGGGCAAAATACCCCCCCCTCTGGAGCCAGCTCCCCCGCTGACCCCCATAGGCACCCCCGTTACCCCAAATCTGCCCAGGGCGGGGGGCCCAGGCCCATCCAGACCAGGGCCCATGGCAGCCCGGGGCGGCCCACCAGACCCCACAGCAGAGGAAAAACTACCCCACCCCATCATCCAGTCAGTTCCCAAACTACATAAGACAATAAGACACCCAAGTAAAGCCCGTATACCCCGCCTCTATTGGACCCCCCCCCCCCCCCCCCTGCGGAGGCACCGATGCATCTAAGACCCCCACACCAGAGCCGGGCCCAAGCGCATACACCAACCCATACTCCCGGCGGCACACCAACCAGGACCCAAGCCCCCCAGGCCCAGCCGTAACCCCGGAACACAACTTATGTAGACATATGGCTTTAATTTTATAGCAATTTTGGATTTCTAACTATTTTTTTAAATATTTATTTTATATAAAATAAAATAAAAATAGTATAATACATTTTCTTTACAGTAAATTTAAACTTCTATAACTTTTTAATACTTTAATTTTATTAAATGATTTCACTTCTGTAATAATCTGCTAATTGTCTTCTTTAAAAAGAGACCAACCTTAGGTATGTATTCAAAAGCGTTCATGAATTATAATAATTTAAGTTTGGATACTGCATTTTCTCGTGAATTTTCAAAAATGGGGGGGGGGGGTGACAGTTAAGGGGTTAATGTCAATCATCTTCTTAATTGGCAAAGCCTTGAAGCACCGTCCCACTCACCCAAAATAATGCTGTCCCATCCACCCAAATTGTGTTTAGGTGGATGGGACAAAATGAAACAAGCTAATTATGAAAATAGAAACACATTTTTTTACTGATTATGTAGAAGTAGTGCATCATATTTATGTTGCCATCAAATTTGGTATAATATAGTAGCTATGACACTTTTAGGACATTATTATGAAAATTAGCATTTTCCACAGTTCATGCATTTCATGGTTAACTTCCTGTTTGATGCCTGCCCCGCCCACAAACATGATGTCACACCAATGAGAGCATCCCATTTTAATTCTGTGGTCTTACAGCAAGGGCTCAACAAACAAAGTTTTTATTTTTACTCATTAGGTGAGACAATAAATTCTGTATTGTTATACTGTCCCATTTGACCTGATGTCCCAATCACCCTTAATTCACCTATTGTTGTTAACGCAGTATTGATGTGGGCATGCTCAGTAACCCAGGTGAAAACAAGTACACTTCCATAATGTACTTTAAGTGCTCTATTTTCACGCACTAATTTTAATTTAGATAAACTTAAGATCATTTAAGTGTACTCAACTGTGTAAGAACTAAAATGCACTTTTAACATACTATCTTTGTATTTACAAAATATATTTAGCTACCACTTGTAGTATACTGAATGAAGGATGGTTCAAGTGCACTACAAGCAGGGCTGTTGCTAGTGGGGTGAAAGGTGGGGACAATTCTAGGGGCCCCCACCGCCCAGGGGGCCCCACTTAATCCAGGAATTATACTATATAGGCCCATGTTCTGTGAATAATTCTAATATTTTATTAGTTGTATAACTGAGATATTATGAAAACCACAAAAAAGCATGCAATTTGGTTCCATGCTTGTATATTGTACAGTATATGATATGTGTGTGTGTGTGGGGCCCACATCAATATTTTTTCAGGGGGCCCCCAATCCTCTAGCTACGGCCCTGACTACAAGTGGTAACTAAATACATTTTTTTAAATATAGAGTTAGTGCATTTTAGTTCATATTCACGGTGTCCCAAAATAGCACAGTTGAGTACACTTAGATAATCTTAAGTTTATTTTAAGAAGTACTAAAGAATCATTTTTAGTATATTAAGTACAAAATTAGTGTGTGAAAATAGAGCACTTTAAGTACATTATAGTGCACTTGTTTTTCACCACATAAAATGTCAGGACATGGCTAATATAAAGTTATTTGCAGTTTTTCATGAAGTATTTAATAAGCTATGATTACGGTGACTTCTTTAATGGCTTAATTAGATAATTATTTATATATTTTTTAGTTATCATCATCAAAATGTTTTAATTCACATGCTCGTTTGGCATGATGAGCTTCTAAAGGGGGATTATTAATTAGTGGTGTTCCCCTTTAAGGGCTTTGTGTATTTACTAGGAAAAGATACTGTTCTGATTTCAGTTTCAGCGAAATTTACGTTAATTATTACATTAATTAAGGGATTTTTATTATTATTATTAATTTTTTTTTGCCAAACCGAAGATTCAAATCCCCGTATATCTTTAAAAGAGGCTTTTTCGGTGTTTTAGCAGAATAAAACAGGTTTTTGCAGCAATCATGATGGCTGTGTCTCAAAACCTCCTGCGCGCACTAACAAGGCGGCATGTGTGCACCCTACAGAGAGCGCTGGGGAGGCGCCCGTGTAGGCAGCTCGCGAGGTTTTGAGTCAGCTTTGGTGTAGTATGCGTTTCGTTTCCTTGTGTGTACTTTCGCTTTTGTTTCTGGGTCAGCTGCAGTGAAGCTCGGACTCAGTCGTCGGGTCCTGGATCGCTGCAGAGATGTACGAGCTGGAAAAGGAGAATTTGCGTCGCTTTAGCGATTATATCACGATGTTTTTACGACCGTCACTCATCAAGAACTTCATGACGACATACCTCGATAAAGGTGAGAGTTGATGAATAATCACCGACACAGCTCCATCAAGTCTGTAGCAAACCTGCTTGTTATCTTTGTGTCTGAATAGAGTCTTATTGAATATTGCGTGATCTATATCAGAAGTATATTTGTGTTGTGATGAATTATGTCTGTTACTGGACACATTCATTTATTAACACTTTTATTTCCTACAGGATTGTTTTATCTTATTGGAGATCATGAAAGTCATTGAGAATTATGTGATATGAATACTGTATGCTAATATGTATAGGAAGCTTTAAGTCAGGTGGTTTCGGTCTTTTAGATGCCATCGGCCCACAAATATGATCATCATCATGCTGTATATGTGTTATGGTTGTTTGTATAAAGACTCAGTTTATACAGTGAAAAAATAATCTAAATGTGTTAAATATTAATTGAAAAATATTTATTTTAAAAGTCACTTTGGATAAAAGCTTCTGATATGAATAAATGTAAATAAATGTTTATTGTGTTACATAGTTTTTTTTACTCCTTTGTTACTGTAATGTTAGATTGATTATTGTTTGATTTTTTTTATTATTTTTATAAATTTAATTTAGCTATTTATTCTGTTGTACTGTACTGTTAGATTTATTTCAATAAATCTTTATTTTTAATTTAATTTAATTTATTTATTTATTCATTTTGCACTCTATAGTGCTGTACTGTGAGATTTATTTATCATTTTGTAAATTTAGTTTAATTTAGTTTATTTACTTTGACATCTTTTACACAGTTTTTCAAGTCAATTTGAATTGGTGAAATTTAATGTATTAAAGTTAATACAAATATTTTTTGAAATATGATATGACTGTATAGCACACAACAAAAAAATCTAAATCTGATAAAAATCTAAAAATGTTACAGATCTATTGTTTGGTTTGGTAATGCTGAAATAGAAAATAGCTTGACAGGTGTGTTAATGTACTGTAAGGCCCCAGAACTCTAAGGACATAAAGCTTGATGTTTTTTGCAACCTGTTTCCAGGTATGAGCTCTATTCTATTCTATTCTATTGTCTCTGTGCACAGAGATGGTGGAGAGTATTCTCTCTACAGAGATGACGTCTGTGACCACAGCTGCCCAGATGCTGCTGGACCGAATGTGTTATCTAGAGGACGTGGGCTGGTTTCAGGCCTTTCTGGACATCCTGCTGGCCTCAGGTGAGTTCAGTAACTTCTGCTTCTCATGCAGGGCTCATGAATGTCTGGAGATCATGGCAGATGCTGAGGATGTGTGTGTGCTGATGTGCTGTAGAGTACACCGGACTGCACCACGCCATTAAAGAGTGGAGCTTCCAGGAGTTAGAGGAGCTGAGCGAACACAGGAGATTTCTCGAGAGGATCGAACCCTCGATCACCAAACACCTGAAGCCCAGCGAGCTGCTCGCGCACATGACCGGCTGTCTGAAGCCCAGAGAGTGTGAGGAGATCCAGGCGGTGAGTCTACTCTACAGAAGCGCACAGACTCCTGATGCATGCATGTAGGAATATATGTATGTGTGTGTCCTCACGAGTCTGTGTGTGTTACAGGAGGAGAGTCAGCGCGGTCGTATAGCTGCCAGTGAGAAGCTCGTGACGAGTCTCCTGCGCTCAGACAAACCCAACTGGTTTAAACTGCTGAAGATCGCGCTGGACAACTGTGACTTAGACGAGGCTCTACAACTGCTGGAGACAAGTAATACAACTAAATCTGTCTGTCTGTCTGTCTGTCTGTCTATCCGTCTGTCTGTCTGTCTGTCTGTCTATCTATCTATCTGATCTGTCTGTCTGTCTATCTATCTATCTGTCTGTCTGTCTGTCTATCTGTCTGTCTGTCTGTCTGTCTGTCTATCCATCTATCCGTCTGTCTGTCTATCTATCTATCTGTCTGTCTGTCTGTCTGTCTGTCTGTCTGTCTGTCTGTCTGTCTGTCTATCTATCCATGTCTGTCTGTCTATCTGTCTGTCTGTCTGTCTGTCTTCTGTCTGTCTCTCTGTCTGTCTATCTATCTATCTGTCTATCTATCTATCTCTTCTGTCTGTCTGTCTGTCTTCTATCTATCTGTCTGTCTGTCTGTCTGTCTGTCTGTCTATCTATCCGTCTCTTCTGTCTGTCTATCTGTCTGTCTATCTGTCTGTCTGTCTGTCTGTCTGTCTGTGATTTCTATCTATGTCTCTCTGTCTGTCATGTCTGTCTGTCTGTCTATCTATCTGTCTGTCTGTCTGTGATCTGTTGTTGTCTCTCTGTCTATCTATCTATCTCATCTGTCTGTCTGTCTGTCTTCTTCTGTCTGTCTTGATCTGTCTATCTATCTATCTATCTATCTATCTATCTGTCTTCTTCTTCTGTCTGTCTGTCTGTCTGTCTGTCTTCTGATCTGTCTATCTATCTATCTATCTATCTATCTATCTGTATCTTCGTCGTCTGTCTGTCTGTCTGTCTGTCTGTCTTGTGTTGTCTTCTGTCTGTGTGTCTCTCTGTCTGTCTGTTTGTTATAGTCCTCACATGTTTCAGTGATGATTGGAGGATGAGTTCATTCCGTCTCTGTCTCCTGATCTCTGTGCTGCAGATGGAGAAGGACAGGCAGTGAAGGCCAGTGAATGGGACGAAGAGCCGGAGGCCATGATGACGACCGTGTGTATTGAGTTCAGAGAGGAGACTGAAGACATGCTGATGAGCAGCAACGACACGAGCGCCTCAGAGAAACCCGCCGGGTTCAAAGGTACGCAGCCCAATGCCAACACGCTAACGTCACCTGAGAGCGCTTGTGTTTGCCGAAATGTGACCCTTGACCTCTGCGCAGGGGAAGCTGAGCGATCAGGTGAGCGGAAGCTGAGAGAATATCAGAAGGAGCTGACCGCTGCTGCCGCCCGGGGCCAGAACACCATCATCTGTGCTCCCACAGGTGCGTTAAAGCACCATTCAATCAAAATATGCCCTTTGTATTTCCTAAATGCATATTATTGATATTATTGTAATTAATTCAGCCACTAATGTCTTATTTTTTATTCAATTTTATTTCTGTAATTCTTAATCAAAAATTCATAACCAGAGCTTTTTTAAATTGAAATAACTTTTTTGTTGTTATTTTATTATTTTCACCAAAAATTCTAGTTTAAAACAACTACTACTATTTTCTTTGTTTTTATTATAAAGTGTATGTGTTACAGGCGTGAATCTTTATTTATACAGTGCATCAATTTGAACTTTACAAATTCAGAATGATTTGATTCAATGCAATTTAAGGTGAGATTTAATTTGATTGAATTGGTTCTCAATAAATGATTCAATTCTGTATTTATTTAAGTGCATTCATAGGATTATGTGAATAAGGGTAAGAAAAATACAAACTACTAAAATTATTTTTTATATTTAATGTTTAATGATAATTTTAAAATATTGAATCATTCTTTACCAAATCACGGTTCATTAAATTTTTAGCATTTCAAATAGACTCTTGACCAAAACAAATGAATCACAGTTCAAAGATCCATGTCTCAAGATCGACAGGATTTGTAATCGATGCATGAAAACACAAGCAAATCATTACACATTATAAAATATGTAAAAATAAATCCAATCAACAACCGATTGATAAAAGCATTTTATGTATGTATTTGTCCATTATTAGCTTTTATATCTGTTACACTCATGTGCATCACAGTATGAAAGTAAAGATCGGTCTAAAGATTTGGTTATGAATTTTTGATTAAGAATAAAGAAAAAAATGTAATAAAAATGAGGCATGCATGGATGAAACAGCACCTCATGACTTCCGCTTAACTTTCCCTCAGGATGTGGAAAAACTATTGTGGCCTTGGCCATCAGTGACTATCACCTGAAGCAGTTTCCTGAAAGAGCAAAGATCGTGTTTCTGGCAACCAAGGTCGACGTCTACGAACAGCAGTACAAGCTTTTCAAGGAGCACTTTTCCAGCAAGGATCCTAACATCAGGTACGATCACACACCACACACACACACACACACACACACACACACACACACACACACACACACACACACACACACACACACACACACCACCACACACACACACACGAGGGACACACACATACACACAACACACACACACACACACACACACACTACACACACACCACACACAGCACACCACACAGACACACAATTTCACACACACACACAGACACACACACACTACACACTTTTACACACGGACAACACACACAGACACACACACACACACAGACACAGACATACCCAGATACAGACAACAGTCACCAAAACACACATAACACACACAGACACACACACACACACACACACACACACAGTCAGACAGACACACACACACACACACACACACACACACACACACCACACCACACACACAGACACACACACACACACACACACACACACACACACACACTCACACAACACACACACACACACACACACAGACACACACACACACACACACACACACACACTCACACACACACACACACACACACACAGACACACACACACACACAGACACACTCACACACACCACACACACACACTCACAGACAGACACACACACACACACACACACACACAGACACACACTCACACTCACACACACACACACACACACACACACACACACACACACACACACACTCACACACACTCACACACACACACACAGACATACACAGACATACAAAAATATAGAGCATGTATACATGTATGTCATTTTTTGAAGCTAAGTATAATTAAACATGCAGGATTCTATTCACTTATTTTTTAGACCTTGCGCATGCATTTACACTGCACTACAATTTGCTTAAATAATTAATAATTGTATAAATATAAAAAATTGGAATATAGAAATATGAAATCATTGAAAAAATAGAATGATTCTTTTTAATATGAAACTTCAATTGCCAGTAGGTGGCGGCAAGTCCTTTATTCATTCATTATTATTTATATAAGTGATTTGCTGAGTCATTTATTCAATCGATTCATTCAAGAACGAAGTAATTTTATTTTTATAAATTGGATCAGTTCAAAATGCAAATTCATTCAGTAAGGAAACACCGCTGTGTGTTGCTGCTGAGACGCACAACATGGCTTTTTTCTTTAGTGAAATAGAGCAAAAAAATCAATATTGGCTTTACAATTTAAGCTACTTAATATTACCTTCTTGTTTATTAAATTGTTGCGCTGACACAAAGTCTGTCACAGACCATGCTAACCAAACAAGTCATATAATCACTCTAAATGCATCTATGTGTCCTATAGGAAGACTGCATATAATTGATTAACTATTTATATTTATTGCTTCGCAGTGACAGGCCTCAGTAAAAAAATAGCAAGATGAAGACTAGAGTAATGATGCTGAAAATTCAGCTTTGATTACAGAAATAAATTATATTTTAACAGATATCCACATAGAAAACAGCTATTTTCAATTATAATAATATTTCAGAATTTTTACAGTATTGATCTAATAAATGCAGCCAGAAGACATTAAACCGTTTGAGTTATTCCAGATGTGTGTGTGTAGATGCCGGTCCTCCTGTGTGAAGTGTGTGTTGTGATCTGCAGGGTGACGGGGATGTGTGGCGATATGGATATGTCTGTGTGCTGGCTCATAGAGAATCATGATATCGTGGTGATGACGGCTCAGATCCTGGTGAACGCGCTGCAGAGCGGCGAGGTGCCTTCCCTCGAGATGCTGTCGCTCATCTTATTCGACGAGTGTCACAACACGACCGGAAAACACCCCTACAACAACATCATGACCCGCTACCTGGACACCAAACTCACCAGCAGCACACACTCACTGCCACAGGTGCACAGCACACCGTTATACTCCATTCTATTCTATTCTATTCTATTCTCCATCCATCCAACCAACCATTTATCCTATATAGGTCATAGAGATGCTGTAAATATAACACCCTGTATAGATTCTAATTTTTAAAATTAATTATTGTATTTTATTATTTTGATTTATTTCATTTTTATTTTATTTTTTTATTTTATTTTGGAGGGTCGCAGAGATGCTGGAAAACTAACACCCTCGATAGATGGCCAATTCAACAGTCTTTTCAGTCTCAGTCTGATCCAATCCTGTTTTCATTCAGTGTTTTTATTTTATTTTATTTTTTTATTTATTTTATTTTATTATTTTTCACATCCACTCTATTTTATTTTCCAGTCAGCATCCACTGTGTTTTATCCAGTAATATTTTATTTTTATTTATTTAAAATATATTTAATTTTATTTAAAATATGATTTATTTATTTAGTTTATATTTAATTTTATTTAATTTTATCATCCAGTCTATAGTCTTATCCAGTCTTATTTTGTTCTATTTTTTTAATTATTTTACTTTTTTATTTTAT
>CM041816.1:34447599-34452599 GCA_023376895.1 Aspiorhynchus laticeps | reverse complement strand
TTTAAACATTAGTGCATCTCTGCTGCGTGACATCGCTAGACAGCACGAACATGTGTGTGTTCAGGTGGACTCGCTGCAGAAGAAAGATAAAGCCCTGAGAGATCACATCAGCGCCAGTCCTGAGAAACCCAAAACCCTGGGCAGCTACGAGCTCCTCTGCAGCAAGTGCAAGAGGTTTGCATGCCTGAGCGACGACATCAGAGTCGTGCTGGTATGACCTTAATAGTTAAATACGTCAACCCTTCAAGCTCCCAGCTTTTCAAATTTAAAAATACTTAAAACCTTCAGACTTCAAGCTTTTTAAACTTAAAACCTCTTAAACCCTTCAAACTTCAAGCTTTTTAAACTTAAAACCTCTTAAAACCTTCAGACTTCAAGCTTTTTAAACTTAAAACCTCTTAAACCCTTCAAACTTCAAGCTTTTTAAACTTAAAACCTCTTAAAACCTTCAAACTTCAAGCTTTTTAAACTTAAAACCTCTTAAAACCTTCAGACTTCAAGCTTTTTAAACTACTTCAAACTAAAAAAATACTTAAAACCTTAGACTTCAAGCTTTTTAAAATTAAAACCTCTTAAAAACTCTCAAGCTTTTCAAACACTAAAACCTCTTAAACCCTTCAAACTTCAAGCTTTTTAAATTTAAAAATACTTAAAAACCCTCCAACCTAAAGCTTTTTAAACTACTTCAAACTTAAAAGTACTTAAACCCTTCAAACTTTAAAGCTTTTCAAATTTAAAAATACTTAAAACCTTCAGACTTCAAGCTTTTTAAAACTTAAAACTCTTAAAACCTTCAAACTTCAGGCTTTTCAAACTTAAAACTTCGACTTAAAACCTTCAAACTTAAAGCTTTTTAAACTACTTCAAACTTAAAATGCTTAAACCCTTCAAACTTAAAGCTTTTCAAATTTAAAACTACTTAAAACCTTCAAACTTCAAGGCTTTTCAAACTTAAAAAATACTTAAAAACCTTCCAACCTAAAGCTTTTTAAACTACTTCCAACTTAAAAGTACTTAAATCCTTCAAGCTTTTAAACTACTTCAAACTTAAAAATACTTAACCTTCAAACTTAAGCTTTTCCAATTACATTAATCTTAAAAATACTTAAAACCTTCAGACTTCAAGCTTTTTAAACTACTTCAAATTTAAAAATACTTAAAACCCTTCAAACTTAAAGCTTTTCAAATTATAAAACTACTTAAACCTTCAAACTTCAAGCTTTTCAAACTTAAAAATACTTAAAACCTTCCAACCTAAAGTTTTTAAACTACTTCAAACTTAAAAAATACTTAACCTTCAAACTTAAAGCCTTTCCAATTACATTAAACTTAAAAATACTTAAAACCTTCAGACTTCAAGCTTTTCAAACTTAAAAATACTTAATACCCTCCAACCTAAAGCTTTTTAAACTACATCCAACTTAAAAGTACTTAAATCCTTCAAGCTTTTAAACTCTTGAAAACTTAAAAATACTTAACCTTCAAACTTAAGCTTTTCAAATGACATTAAACTTAAAACTACTTAAAACCTTCAAAAGTCACGCTTTTTAAATACTTTAAACTTAAAAGTACTTAAATCCTTCAAGATTTTAAACTTTTAACTATTCAAACTTAAAAATACTTAAAACATTCAGACTTCAAGCTTTTTAAACTATTTCAAACTTAAAACTACTTAAAATCATTCAAATTTTAATCTTTTCAATCTAATTCAAACTTAAAACTACTTAAAACCTTCAAACTTAAAGCTTTTTAACTACTTCAAACTTAAAAATACTCAAAACCTTCAAATGTCAAGCTTTATAAACTACTTTAAAATTAAAAGTACTTAAATCCTTCAAGCTTTTGAACTACTTCAAACTTAAAATATTAAGAACCTGCCAAAATTAAAAAATACTTAAAACCCACAAAAATAAAGTTTCCAAACTACTTCAAATTTAAAAATACTTAACCTTCAGGTTTTTCAAACTACTTAAAACATAAATAAAATACTTAAAACCTTAAAAGTTGAATCATTTTAAACTACTTCACACTAAAAAAATACCTAAAATCTTTAAACTTCAAGCTTTTCAAACTACATCAAACTTTAAAAATACTTAAAACCCTCAAATGCCAAGCTTTTCAAACCACTTCTGACTAGAATTTCTCAAATCAGCATTAAAGTTTGTCTACAAACTTTATTATCTAGTTAATATTTACAGCATAATAAAAAAAATAAAAGCTTCCATAGAACCATGAACATATGAATGTTGTTAAATTATTGAAATATTTTCTAGGGAAGTGTGCATTTTGACCCATGGCTCTTCGTTTCTCTCTCTATCATCTTTCTCACTCTCTCCGTCCCGCAGGATGCTCATCACATCGTTCTGGATCGCTCCATGTTCAAGCGTTGTATAACTGTTCCTCATAAGAACCCGAAAGCCTTCTGTGGCTTCAGTAAGAAAGAGAAGATGCTCTGTGCCGAGTGCAAACACGACTGGGGCCTCATCGCCTCTTACACCACTATCCAGGTGACGCAAGAGATTCTGAGCAGTCTTATTTTAGTATCAATGATATACTATTAGTTTTTGTTTACATAATATATCTGTGTACTAAGTATATTTATTATGTATATTAGGGCTGTGCAATTAATCGCATGCGATTCTCACGCACATCTGATCAGTAAAGCCGGTTCCGTGATTGGCACTAAATCTCCATCACCTACGTATCTTTTATTTTGGATGACAGCACTAATATATACACACACACACACACACACACACAAACAAACACAGAACACAAACACAAACACACACAAACACAACACACACACACACACACACACACCATACACACACACACACACATACACCACATAACACACACACACACACACACACAAACACACACACACACACACACACACACAACACACACACACACACACACACACACACACACACACACACACACACACACACACACACACACACACACACACACACACACAACACACACACACACAAAGAAAACAAGTAGATAGAATAGTAAAAGAATATAGAAAGCTAGTGTTAGAGTTTTTTTAAAAGAAAAACAAGCAGTTAGAAAACGAATAGAGAGTGCAAGTGATATAGCGTCAAGTGTTTGTTTGTTTGTTTGTTTGTTTTAAAAACAAATAGATAAAATAGAATTAGAATAGAGAGTGCTAGAGTTAGAGGGTCACATAAAGATGGAAGAGATGTGTTTTTAGCCGATTCTTGAAGATGTCTCAGGATTCAGCTGCTGGATTGAGTTGTGCAGGTCACCAGGAGGGAACAGTTAATGTGAAAGTCTGTGAAAATGTGATTTTGTGCCTCTTTGGGATGTTATAAAATGTAATATACTCTAATTACAAGTACTTAATTTTTGGAATCTGATTACATAATCCAGATTAGTTGCTACCCAGCTTTGTGCAAGATGTATAGTTATAGAAGTGTGTGTTAAACACTGATTCTGATTATTAATGCAAATGTGATCTTAACCGGATGAATTCTTGTGATCATTTGACTCCAGGATCTGCCGCTGCTGAAGATCGAGAGTTTCGTGGTACAGAACTGTGTCACTCGCAGGCAGGATTACTTCAGAAAGTGGCGTGACGTGACGTTTGCCATCCGTGAGTTTGACATGACGGAGATCACGGCTGAAATGTGCCGGCCGAGAGACTGAGAACGACTAACACAAGCACAGCTGGAGTTTATTCCCCTGTTTGTGTCTGCTGTGTGGATTAAACAACAGTGTTGAGGAGATTACACTAAAATATACAGTAATTCAAATATGACTTCAGTCTCGCTCGAAATTCTAAATGCAGGTGCTTTTTAATTTTATGAGCACTGATTGTGTAATACAACACTGGACAAACACAACACACACAAACATAGATTATAATGGTTAATCACAATTAGTCTCATTATTTTTTGATGTTACTTGAGGTTTACTGCAAGTGACTTATCTAATAAGGCACGTGCATTGCTTTATTTTATGTTTTGTATTTTAATATGTGTCCCTGGAGCACAAAAGCAGTCATAAGTAACACAGGTATATTTGTAGCAATAGACAACAATACATTGTTTGGGTCAAAATTATAGATTTTTCTTTTATGCCAAAAATCATTAGGATATTAAGATCATGTTCTATAAAGATATTTAGTAAGTTTCCTACCGTAAATATATCAAAACTTAATTATTGATTAGTAATATGCATTGCTAAGAACTTCATTTGGACAACTTTAAAGGTGATTTTCTCAATATTTAGATTTTTTTGCACCCTCAGATTCCAGATTTTCAAATAGTTGTATCTCAGCCAAATATTGTCCTATCATATCCAAAAAAAAAAATTACCCTTATGATTGGTTTTGTGCTCCAGGGTCACATATTTTAATTTGAACTTGGACAGAGCAACTTTTCCTGGTAAATTAAATTGATTAATTAGACATGACTATGTGGGTTATCCTTAGATTATGAGTGTAATAACTGATTTTGTTTTATTAAATTTAGAATATTAAAGTAATTAATAATGAAATTATTCGATATGAATGTATCTGATACATTTGATATCAACTGTTTTGCTTGTTGGAGATAATTGAAATGAAATCAAAATAAAACTTAAATGAACAAAATTTGAATATTATGAATATTAGTATTTTATGAATAGAAAATATGTTATGTTTAAAAAAGCATATTTTGCATTGTAACATCATTTTCATGACAATTAAGCACACGTTTTTTATTAATGTGCTTTCAAAATTGTCATTGTCATCACGGTAATGCAAAACAATATCTATATATTATTGTATTTATTCATTATGGTAGTATTTGTGGAACAGCTGTTAAAATGTAAGCAAGCTGAAATGTAAAATTCATCATATTAGAGAGATTCACAATAATTCACAAACTATAGAAATGTAAAAAACTTAAAACGAAACATTCGTAATACATTACAGTCGTGAGAACTCGGGAAGAAAATGTGCTTAATTGCTTTGAAAATAA
>CM041816.1:34440099-34445099 GCA_023376895.1 Aspiorhynchus laticeps | reverse complement strand
CACAGGACTTCATGTCATTGTAATTCATGTTGCCTAGCAACATGGGAGTCGTCATAGAGGCCCAACAATAAAGAGATGACATGTACAGTGATGTGCTGAGCGCTTTAACGCCGAGATATGCCTCCGCCATCTTTTCCTGCTCATCTGTGCTCGAAGGGATCAGAATTAGAAACGCCATTTAAATGCTCTTCGAGTGACATCTTATCACGTCGCACCGTCAGCCCTCGGATACGCGTTATCTAGCTTAAATCAAACCTCTTGTTGACTCCTTTGTGAGCGTTATGCATTTTATAAGACATGTTAGTGGTATATAAATGCATGATGGGGTGTTTTGCACAAATAAAGGAGACGCACAAGAAAGTCACAGTTCAAAAAGGATCACATTTAATCAACAAGCCATCCTAAGAGTCTCTTATTCATCAAGACAGTGAGGCGTCACAACAGCAATAAACAAAGTTATTTTCTTAAAGTCTTTAGTTAAAAACAAAACACTTTTCTACCCATGCAACAGAAAGGTGGTTTAAAGGAACTGTTCGCTCAAAAACGAACCTTTTGTCGCCATTTACTCGCCTCAAACCTGTATGACTTGCTTTCTTCCTTGGAACGAGGAACATTTTTCAGGAATATCCTGGTTGTTCCTTTCAATCAAATGAAAGAAGAGGTCAAATGTGACAAAAAAAATGTTGATAGTGAAAATGTGTCAGTCTTTTCACAAAACCGAATTCAGAGAACCCATAATATAGTGCATTAATCGTATGGACTGCTTTATAAACCTAAACCTGTATGACTTACTTTTGTGGAACAAGGTGAATTTTTAAAGAATATCCTGGATGATCAAATTAAATGGCAAATCAGATGGTTGTTTGTGACTTTTCCCAACACAAAACTGACTTCAGAGAACCTATAATATAGTGCATTAATCGTATGGACTTACTTTCTTCTGTTGAACAAGGTGAATTTTCCAAGAATATCCTGGTTGATCAAATGAAATGGGAAGTCAGATGGTTGTTTGTGACTAAAACATGTGTCTTTTTCCAATGCAAAACTGACTTCAGAGAACCTATAATGTAGTGCATTAATCGTATGGACTTATGGAATTTTTCAAGAATATCCTGTTTTTTCCTTTCAATCAAAAGAAAGGGAGGTCAAATGGTTGTTTATGACTAAAAATGTATTTTCCCGACACACAACTATCATGTGAGTTCAGATAACCTATAATATAGTGCATTAACCGTATGGACTGCTTGTATAAACCTAAACCTGTATGATTTTCTTTCTTCTGTGGAATAAGGTGAATTCTTGAAGAATATCCCGGTTGATCAAATCAAATGGGAAGTCAAATGGTTGTTTGTGACTAAACGTGTCTTTTCCCAACACAAAACTGACTTCAGAGAACCTATAATGTAGTGCATTAATCGTATGGACTCTTTTACAATGCTTTTATGCTGTTTGTTTTGACATTTTAGAGTTTGACAGAGCTCATTCGCTTCAATGCGTGCTCTTCAAATAACCTCCTTTTGTTTTCCGTAGAAGCAAGCAAGTGATCAGAACGACATGAGGGTAAATGACGACCATATATTCGATTTCAGGTGAACTGTTCCTTTAAGCTCGGATGGGGTCCTGATACGACTGAATTCAAGTCCCTGTTTCTCTACATCCGTTGGTGTTTGGTTGAGGTGAGGTCAGTTTGAGACCCAGAGACTTGCCCTCGACGTCTCTCCAGTGGGGCATGTGCACCTGATGCCCCCAGTGTGGGCCACAGTGAGTCCTGAGGGGAAGGGTAGATTGTAGGTGTATGACCTGCAGTTCTTCTAGTGTTTGAGTCCGGTTGTATGATGTGGATCGTGGCGGGTTCTTCAGAAGAACCAGCGGAAAGTGTCGGCGGCTCCTGCTGACGGTGCTCTCTGAGGAAAGACACACGAGACAGTGGGAATTCTGGAGAGATTCCATTTAAGCTTGAAATAATGACCCAGTTAATCACAGAAATTATGTGTTAGATGTTTGTACAATGGTGTGAATCATCTTAGCAATGAGATGCAATGATTCAAAATATTGATTCATCGAAAATAAGAATTAAATTGGGAAAACGAAAAAAACAGACCAACACGACCATCTGTATGCAAAGGCCCTCGCAACTGCGTTTCCATTAGCTGAGACAACAGTTTATGAAACGATTATTGTTGGCTCTTTGACGAAATGCTTTTGTTTCTCTTTGGATAAAAGCATCTGTTAAATGCATAAATGTAATTATGAAACATTTAGTCACCGCCTGGATTTGATCAAAGTTTGAGGATTGAACAGCAAGAGTTTTGTTGGAGACACTTAGTAGCATGTAACCTAGTTGTCCAAGAGTACGCATTTTGTACTAATCTCGTCAGTGTTTTCTCTGACACGCTGGTCTACTGTGGGTTCATTGATTGCATATTACTCTGGGTAGATGTCTTGGATATCTAGTTTACTTGCTACTAAGCCATTTCTGTAGCTCAAAAAGTAGAGCATGCCATTGGCAACACCAAGGTTTTGGGTTCAGTTCCCAGGGAATGCATGAACTGATAAATATATATATCAGGAATTCAGTTTTCAGTCGTTTTGGATAAAAGCGTCTACCAAATATATGTATATATACATAAATGTAATGTCAAACAGTTCCTGGAGCCTCCCCAGGACTGCACATCTTGGATTTTTTCCTTAATTAGTATTATATGGAGACATCCCAAATGCAGTGCCAAGGAGACTCCAAACAAACTCTTAAAGCCCGTCCACACCAAGAACGATAACTATAATGGTAAGTTTTATTTCTTTGAGAATAATGAAGTCCACACCACAACTATATCAACACAGAGAAACAGTATTGTTGGAATCACTTTCAGAATATTTTTTTTTCAGGTGGTGAATGATAAAATAGCCACATGGGATCCATCCGACTTTAAAGCGGCAGAACACAAAACTGCAATGCACGCTTAAAATAAACAGAACATCATCGTTATTGGGGTGAACAGGCCTTTAAAATCTTCCTGTCTAAAGGTGCGTTCAAATTTACCATAGTTCAGAAAATTTTCACAGGCGAAATCCAGTCATTTCAATGGGAAAGATAATTGATTTGAAAGTCACTTTGACCCCTCTCTACACTTTTAATAATAGAGCTAATGCGATCACTTTTTTAATTGGCGGTTCTTGGCCAGATTAAGCTCTCCACAACTAGATCTGATGGTACTGGACTGGTTTGTGATGGTCTGATCTTGATTCTGGTGAGTTGTGTTAGCGGGTTGTGAGTAGATTAAGCTGTCTTTGTATTATTACAGAGAACTTACAACATGTTGCCTCATCTCTCAGCCTTCAATGCCGGCTGTGTGTGTGTGTGTGTGCGAGAGCGATAAAGTGTGTGCTTGAGTCTAAGGGCATTTTTCCAGCCTAAGAGGGCTCAAACCATCAGCTAACACACACACACACACACACATTAATGCATGATGGTTAATTATGGCCGCTTGTGCCAAGACTGGGCTCTACTCCAAACCCCCAGCCATATCATTCCCAATTAAACATCCCACTTCAATAGACCTCCCGGCATATGTGTGAGTGCGTGCGTGAATCCCACCTCCATCGTGCTGCCCGGTTTCTTCTTGAGTTCTTCACACTTTCTGAACTTGCAGATCTGATGACCCGTCTTTCTGTTTCGACAGGAGCTGCATACGCCGCAGTTAATGAGCCTCCTGCAGGGGGCGCAGACGCCACAGCGTTTACGTTTGCGCTTAGCCGCTCCGCTACCGTTGCTGCTAGCGCTGCTGCAGCTGCCATTGGCATTTCCGTTAAGGGCGGCGGGTGAACCGGAGCAGGACGAGCCACTGTGCTGGCAGTCCGCTGCCACGTTGGCGATCTGAAATGCGCTGTCTGACATCGTGACCCCCGACGACCCTGCACCGGAGTGAAGCGTCGTCATGACGATGACCCCCGGCGGGAGCGACAGACCCCCCAATGGGGGCATCCCTCCGAATGTCCCACCTCGGTCTGCTTCTCCGGGCGGCACAGACGGCGGACACTTCAGTCGGTTCATGCAATCGGCCCCCGTTACGGGAAGACCGCGGCATTGCTCCGCGGCCAGCGGCGACAGGAAGTTGTCAGCGCCCATCGAGAGGGCGGAGTCTTGTGGAATGTGTTTGCCGGACATGTGCATGTTCACAGGCTCCGCCCTCGACATGCCAGTCCGATGTGTGTGAGGTCCGTTAACGTTAACCGCGGTGGGCTTTCGCCCCCACAGCATGGCGTTGTCGCAGGGCCAGGGCGGCATCGCCGATAGGCGGGCTGAGGGGAAAAGGGGCGTGGCAATTCGCGCGATTTTGGCGGTCTGGGGAAACGGGGCCGCGCCGGCCGTGCTGTTCTTATAGAAGGTGGCAAAAGAGCGGTAGCGCTCCATCTGCGCGCTGTAGTCCAACACGGGGTTCATGCACGAGTCGATCTGTAGAGGAAAGTCCCGCCCAGGGGTGGGGTTGTAGTTGTGGGTGTGGCCGTGGGCGTGGCCATGAGCGTGTGGGGTTTCCATGCACACACTACTGCTCATGTTCGCCATCAGAGCAAAACAAACACACACTAACGCCCAACCATCCACGGCAGTGGCCCTGTGGAGGAAAGAGAGGAGGTGGAGGTGAACCGAGGTGTTCATCAACTACAACGAAGCGGAATATCAATTCAGAAATCTTTCCTTTATTCACAGACAATATTTAGTCAAATCCTAAAGGATGTATAGAAACTTGAATAATGGTATTTTAGAACCAAAATGAATCACTTAAGTGTCAATTAAGAATCAAAATAAGATCCTAAGATTATGAAAAACAAAAACCTTTGAAAGAATTATGAAATCAAATCTTATTTGACTCTTCGTAATTGATTCTCATTGTGTTCCAAAATTAAATATAGATTTAAAATTCTCATTTTAAAACTGTACACATGAGATTCGGTCAAATTTTTATTAAAACTAAGAAAACGTGGGTTGGATAAATGGCAAA
>CM041816.1:34410099-34417599 GCA_023376895.1 Aspiorhynchus laticeps | reverse complement strand
AATGCATTAAATTTGACAGATTTCCTCACAATATCAGCACAGAATGTGAAGCACATGTGACCCATAATACCTGATCAATATCTTCAAACACAAATACTCTTATTATATTGTGTTATAGATGTCTTACAGAGCCTCGTGTGAAAATATGACATTTCAGAGTCAAAATAAATGATATTTTGTAGTTTTTTGTATTGTGATAATATTATGATTATATTATGATTTCTGTTTATATTCTTATTTAATGCATCCAGACTTCTAAGTTACGTTTTTCAGTATTTCCATTCATAATAATTCTTATTTAAAAATTGCAATAATAATTTTTATTTTTTTTTAAATCAGCATAAATTAAAGGCAGCACAAATGCTTAAACTAATATTATTTCTATTAAATTATAACAATATTATTTTTCACATTTAAGGGTGGTATTGTGCTTAACTGTCATAAAAGCAATGCAACAAAATAACACACAAATTCTTTAATTTTAAGAAATGTTCCAAAAGACTAGTTGAAGAAATTAATATTTGAGGTGAATTATGTGAGATTCACCTACAGCAATATTTTGTTCGACGCACATTAATATCTTTATATTTTTATACATCATTAGTTATTCAGTAATAATTAGTGTTAGTAAATCAGTATTATCAGTGGCCTTGTCATTTAAATGATTTATAAATAATAATAACTATTAAAAACCAAATTAATGTGAGTATTTTTTATTAGCTTCAGCCTCAGGTGACAGTTCTGTGGTGTCTCTGATCTCTTTTATTGAATTATACTTCTGTTTTCTCTCATGTAGTCTGGCTGCTCACGACACTGATGATAATTAATATGTATTTGAATCATTTTCATGTTCAGTTCTTTCTATCACTTACTGTACTCATGAAATGTTTCTCTAACTTCTTTGTAAATATGTTCAGCTTTTTGTATCATATTGTATCTGAAAGTGTGTTTAAAGCTGTAAATGCTTCATAAACTCAAATCAAATCAAATCACGTTTATTGTCACATCATAACCAAATATGTCCAAATATATTGTCACGTTTATTGTCACATCATAACCTCTGTTGTTGATCATTGTGATCGATCTGATTGCAGCAGATTTAAGGGCTGTTTTTCAGGTGGTTAATCTGGTTATACACTCATAAAAATGATTTTTTGGTGAAGTAAATACTGCATAAAAACAAATGTAATTTCTACATTAAATAATTAAGTTCAGGCAAGAATTAAAAAATGTAAGTAAATTCCATATTAGTACTCCATTTAAGCTTGTAGAAATTAAAGTTTGAACTTATAAGTATATTTTACTTGGATTTGTTATGTTTACAAGGATTCTTTAAGTAAATATCAAAGTTATGATCCCGTTTTTCCCATCATGCACTGGGGCATGAATAATTAAACAGGTTAAATTTTTCACTGAGTTGTATTTACACTGTTTTATGGTTGCTTTTGTTGTTAGGTTTAGTAACTTATGTTTTGTGACATCTGGAGTTGATTTTCTACTCAAAATGACCCATTCATACTCAAACAATAACCACTGATTGTTACTATCATTGTGTACCAAGTATTGAGGTCTCTGTGTTCATGTGGGTAATAATTCTATTGAGTGGACATATTATCTTAAAAGGATATCAAGCTGTCTACTTGTTTACTTGCATGATTGTAAGTGAATCACATGGTTTAATAGCAGGGTTGTTTCCAGTGCTACATCGAATGAGTAAGTTTTAGAAGCCATGACTGAGTGAAATGTACTTAAGTATTGCTGATTTAACTTAAAATTAATTAAGTAAAAATGACTCATCAAACTCTAAGTGGCCATGTTAAATTTACTTATTTCGTAACTTAGTTAAGTAAGCCCACAGCCATATCACCCTGCAGCCCAAGACCGGTCACCCACTGAAGCTAAGCAGGGTTGAGCTGGTCAGTACCTGGATGGGAGACTCCTGGGAAAACTAGGTATCTGTTGGTAGAGGTGTTAGTGAGGCCAGCAGGGGGTGCTCACCCTGTGGTCTCTGTGGGTCCTAACGCCCCAGTATAGTGATGGGGACACTATACTGTCAACAAGCACCGTCCTTCGGATGAGATGTTAAACCGAGGTCCTGACTCTCTGTGGTCATTAAAATCCCATGACACTCATCGTAAAGAGTAGGGGTGTAACCCCGGTGTCCTGGCCAAATTCCCTCCACTGGCCCTTGTCAATCATGGCCTCCTAGTAATCCCCATCCACTTGATTGTCTCCATCTCTCTCTCCTCTCCACCTGTAGCAGGTGTGTGGTGAGCACACTGGCGCCGTTGTCCTGTGGGTGCCGTCGTATCATCCAAGTGGATGCTGCACACTGGTGGTGGTTGAGGAGAGACCCCCTCATATGATTGTAAAGCGCTTTGGGTGTACATCAATACACAATAAAGCGCTATATAAATGCCTCATTCATTCATTCATTCAAGTAGATTTTACTTAATTCAATACTTACATTTTACTTAAAATTTATGTGTGCAAAAACTTGCAAAACAAAAATTAAGTAAATCTTACGTATTGTTTTTTTTTTTCAGTGTAAATTTAGGTTATAAAAAACATTACCGCGTGTGCTGAGGGTTAGTGTTGACAACTAATTTTCAGAAGTTGCTAAACGAAGGTCGATTTGTTGCTAAATGACGTTGTGATGTCATTGCACGATGACGTAATCACGACGCAAAATTGTGTGACTACATCAAATTGCAGCATAAAATATATTTTATATATGTTAATTTAGATTGTTCGTAAAATAATATAACGTAATATAATATTAAAATATAAGTGTATTTTTAAATACAACATTGAGTTATTGAACACTTACACATTTTTGAATAATTACAGTTTTTTTATTTTTATTAACTAGTAAGTAAAGCTACACATTGTGAACAGTTATAGTTGTAAGCAGTGTATTATCAGTTAGTTAGTGTGCTACACTCGAAGAAAAGCCTGTAAAAATAGAGCACGATCTACTCTGTTAATGTGAAGGATTGATTTCTCACAGGGTTTTTACCTGCTTTTTCAATTATGTATTGTATTTTGTGTTTTTGTGTTCAAACGATCGTAGTTTGTGGTTCATTATTAGCCTATTAATTAAAACACATCAGCCATAAAATAGCACGATGGCAAATTCACATAGGCCTATATTAAACATCTAACTTTTATTAACAAAATGAATAAGACAGATATAGCTTGTGTTGTATAAGGTCTTTTCTCTCTTTTGGTCCATTGTTTTATTTATTTTTTATGAAAACAGCAACGATAAATACAAACTCGCTTATATTAAACGAATAGGTAACACTTTACAATAAGGTTAATTAGTTAACATTAGTTAACGAAGAATGAACAGTACTTCTACAGCATTTATTAATCTTAATGTTAATTTCAGCATTTACTAATGCATTATTAAAATCACAAGTTGTGTTTGTTAACATTAGTTAATGCACTGTAAACTAACATGAATAAACAATGAGCGACTGTATTTTCATTAACTAACCTTAACAAAGTTTAAAGAAACACTCCACTTTTTTTGGAAATAGGCTCATTTTACACCTCCCCTAGAGTTAAACAGTAGAGTTTTACCGTGTTTGAATCCATTCAGACGATGTCTGGCGGTAGCACTTTTAGCGTAGCTTAGCATAGATCATTGAATCTGATTAGACCGTTAGCATTTGGTCATCAAAAATGACCAAAGAGTTTCAATATTTCTCCTATTTAAAGCTTGACTCTTCTGTAGTTACATCGTGTACTAAGACTGACGGAAAATGTAAAGTTGTGATTTTCTAGGCTGATATGTCTAGGAACTATATCTCATTCCGGCGTAATAATCAAAGAGCTTTGCTGTCGCACCATGAGTGCATCAGATGATATTACACAGCGCCTGAAAGTAGTCCCCGGCTATATCATACTAGTTACCTATCTGGGGACTACTTTCAGACGCTGTGTCATATCACTGCACCTGCTGCACTCATGGTACGGCAGCGAAGCTCCTTGATTATTACGCTGGAATGAGAGTATAGTTCCTTCAATCCAGTGTTGCCAAGTCCTCGGTTTTCTCACAAAATTGGTCTACTTTAACACCATTGTCGTGGGTTGTTTTTCATTTCAAAAACGTGTATTTTATCCCCCGGAACGTGCTTTTTACCGGGGTACCCCCTCGAAATGCGACTGGGCTAGTTTTGAGTAGCAATTGGGCAGCTTTTGTTGTGAAAACTTGCTAATTGGCGCAAATAAACTCTGCAGTGCACCAATATATCAAAAGGTGCTTCGGGCGTCCCGAGTTCGAGTCCCGGCTAATATTTCCCGATCCCGTTTCCCATTTCACTTCATGTCAATTAACTTTCATATCCAAATAAAGGCTAAAAACACCATTTAAAAAAACTGACGGCATACATTGTGTTTGGTTGAGAGTTTTGCAGATGTTATCTCTCCTGCTGGATCTGAAACAGATGTTCTCCACAAATCTTCTGACATGTTAACTCCTCCCAAAGCACAATGAGTGTGTGTGTGTGTGTGTGTGTGTGAGTACATTCTGTTTAACTGAGAGGGACAGACAGAAGTGAGTGTGTGTGTGTGTGTGTGTGTGTGTGTGTGTGTGTGTGTGTGTGCATTCTGTTTAACTGAGAGGGACAGACAGATGTGAGGTGTGTGTGTGTGTGTGTGTGTGTGTGTGTGTGTGTGTGTGGTGTGTGCATTCTGTTTAACTGAGAGGGACAGACAGAAGTGAGGTGTGTGTGTGTGTGTGTGTGTGTGTGTGTGCATTCTGTTTAACTGAGAGGGACAGACAGAAGTGAGGTGGTGTGTGTGTGTGTGTGTGCATTCTGTTTAACTGAGAGGGACAGACAGATGTGAGGTGTGTGTGTGTGTGTGTGTGTGTGTGTGTGTTGTGTGTGTGAGTACATTCTGTTTAACTGAGAGGGACAGACAGAAGTGAGGTGTGTGTGTGTGTGTGTGTGTGTGCATTCTGTTTAACTGAGAGGGACAGACAGAAGTGAGGTGTGTGTGTGTGTGTGTGTGTGTGTGGTGTGTGTGTGTGTGTGTGTGTAGTACTGTATGAGGGACAGACAGAAGTGAGTTGTGTGTGTGTGTGTGTGTGTGTCATTCTGTTTAACTGAGAGGGACAGACAGAAGTGATGGTGTGTGTGTGTGTGTGTGTGTGTGTGTGTGTGCATTCTGTTTAACTGAGAGGGACAGACAGATGTGAGGTGTGTGTGTGTGTGTGTGTGTGTGTGTAACGTTAGAAGCAGACATAGTGTGTGTGCATTCTGTTTAACTGAGAGGGACAGACAGGATGTGAGGTGTGTGTGTGTGTGTGTGTGTGGTTGTGTGTGTGAGTACATTCTGTTTAACTGAGAGGGACAGACAGATGTGAGGTGTGTGTGTGTGTGTATGTGTGTGTGAGTACATTCTGTTTAACTGAGAGGGACAGACAGATTAGGTGGTGTGTGTGTGTGTGTGTGTGTGATGTGTGTGTGTGTGCATTCTGTTTAACTGAGAGGGACAGACAGAAGTGAGGTGTGTGTGTGTGTGTGTGTGTGTGCGTTCTGTTTAACTGAGAGGGACAGACAGAATGTGAGGTGTGTGTGTGTGTGTGTGTGTGTGTGTGTGTGTGTGTGTATGTGTGTGTGTGTATGTGTGTGTGCATTCTGTTTAACTGAGAGGGACAGACAGATGTGAGGTGTGTGTGTGTGTGTGTGTGTGTGTGTGAGTACATTCTGTTTAACTGAGAGGGACAGACAGAAGGTGATGGTGTGTGTGTGTGTGATGTTGTGTAGTGTGTGTGTGTGTGTGTGTGTGTGCATTCTGCTTAACTGAGAGGGACAGACAGAAGTGAGGTGGTGTGTGTGTGTGTTGTATGGGAGTGGTGTGTGTGTAACGAGAAGCAGACCACAGACCATGACAACCTGCATAAACACAGCGTCTGTGTTCAGCGCTGACTCACAGGTTAATCTGTATCTTTTGTGTGTCACAGGTTAAAACAGGTCTCTTCTTTGCAGATGAACACACCCTGCGTCCCAATGTTCATACTATCCATCCTAAATAGTATGTGAGATTACAATAAGTGTGTCCCAAAGCATAGTATGTTGAAAAGAGTATGCCAAAAGTCCCCGGATGGTCTACTATTTCAGGTCGATTTTTGAAGTGTGGATCCGTGGCTAAAATTGCCCACAATCCATTGCGCTTTGGCGAAGGATTCGGTCCAGAACTACAAACACGAATAAAACTACAAACGTGGCGGATGCGCGCGGTTGAGGTTTGCAAAAAGGGGTTTGAGTTACTAATAATCAACATTTAACCTGGTAAAAAAAAATATTTATTTATTGTTATCCGTGTAATTTTTCATCTGCAACAGCAATGTGAACTTTTATAAACATCCATTTGCTCGTTAACTTTTAAATGCATCATTATGCAGAAAATATGAGCAGAGTTCTCCACATGAAAGACCCGTGACTGGCTGATCATCGAGCTACTTCTTTTCGGTCTAATAATACAGTAGGAAGTTAAATGAAATGATATGTGGAGGATGTTAACTGTGGTAAGATGATTGACAGCTCAGTTTACAGTGTATCTATGTGAAAGAGCGCTCCATTAAACACAGTTGTGTGTCGTCTGGCCAGAGGAGAACTGGCCCCCGACTGAGCCTGGTTTCTCCCAAGGTTTTTTTCTCCGTTCTGTCACCGATGGACTTCAGGTTCCTCTGGCTTGCTTAGTTGGGGACACTTCATTTCCAGCAATATCGTCGACTTGATTGAACAGAAACTTTTTGAACTGAACTGAGCTGGACGATGCCATCACTGAATTCAACAATGAAATGCCTTTAACTGAAAATTGAGTGTTTAATCTTGTCATTTTACATTATTGACACTATTTTCCCATTTTGATTTTGTGCAGTTGCTTTCTCACAATTTGTATTGTTAAAAGCGCTATATAAATAAAGATGACTTGACTTGACGTGATAGTGTGTCCCAAAGCTTGCCTGCTCTTCTACTACACACTCAAAAGTGTGTACTTATTCTTCACCAAAAGAGTACATACTTTAAGGGCGTAGTATAAGTAGCAGTGTTGGGCAGTAACTAGTTACTGTAATAATATTACTTTTACATTTATGCATTTAGCAGATGCTTTTATCCAAAGTGACTTACATTGCATTCAAGTTACAGTTTTACATTTGATCAGCTCTTGCTTTCCCTGGGAATCGAACCCATGATCTTGGCGTTGCTAGCGCCATGCTCTACCATTTGAGCTACAGGAAAGTGGCAGTAACTAGTAGTGTAACTAATTACTAATAAGATTTCAGTAATAATATTACAGTTACCATCCATAAAACAGCTTAGTTACTTTTGATGCCTCGACCCGCTGATTTAAAATCCAACAATCAAATAATTTCTAGATTTATGTTCATAATTTTCACGACTCATGCATGTGATGAGGTGCAGCAGGTGAGCTCGGAATATAGAAAAGCTTACATTCAGCAGATATAAATATTGCATTATA
>CM041816.1:34402599-34407599 GCA_023376895.1 Aspiorhynchus laticeps | reverse complement strand
AAAGCGTATATTTAAGTAAGTGGTGCTTCATATGCTTTGTTTACTGCTTTGACGCTATTGTGGAGCGTAACCACGCCCACCGCCCCGCCCCCGGCCCCGCCCCCTACTGCAGACTTTCAAACACTCCCAGCCTGACACCTGTCCAGAGAGAGAGACGAGCTCAGGAGAATATGATCCTACATGTGTGCTCATATGCCTCGACATTTAACATCAGGAATGCTGACAGAACGAACACACACACACACACATCAGTCCTTCTGCTCCGGACACTACACACACACACACACACTCTTCACGGACACTAACACACACACACACACACACTCTTCAGTCCTGTCCTTCTGCTCCGGACCTCCACTGAAACACACACACACACACACACACTCTTCAGTCCTGTCCTTCTGCTCCGGACCTCCACTGACACACACCAACTCCACACCTCCTGACACTGACACACACTCGCTAAGCAGGTGAAGGTTTATGTGTATTATTATATCTGTACTGTAATAGCTTGGAATAATAATGTATAATGTTAGTAGAGCTCTTAACAAGTATCATTGGTAACTTTACAATAATGTCCAGCTAACATTCTCATAACTTCTGGACAGATTGTCTTAAAGTTATAAACAAACGTTCTTTACAGTAACGTTAAGTTCATGTTATCTGCTCTTTACTAATGTTCTCCAAACGTTATTTATACAATGTTCAGGGAACGTTTTTCTTCTGACGTTCGCTTAACATTCTTATTTGAATGATAGTTTCGGAACGTTCAGAGAATATTAAAAAGTAACGTTACCATAATGAACCGTTATAAAAATGATAAAATGCAATGTTTCGATAACGTTCGTATAAAAACGTTTTTAACGTTCAAAGAACGTTCAGAAATAACGTTTTCATAACTTAATGGGAATTGTTCTTAGAACAGGTAACTCCGTTTTTATTAATTTTCTTGTATCGTGTTTTTAATTTTTAATTTTATTTTTATTATTTTTTTATAAAAAAAAATATAGTATTTTTTTTTTTTTTTAGTTATTATTATTTTATCAAAACAACCCAACTTCAGTTTGATTGACATTAATTGGAATGCAGGACAAAACAACAACAACAAAACATGATTTTTGAACATTTTTAACCTGTTACCTGTTTTTGCAAATTAACTCTTCATATATTTGTTAGCTGGGTAATTAGTGTTAGCTAATGCAAATGTTTATTAATCTTTGTTAACGTTCAACATCTTTATTGTTAGGTTATGTTTTTGTTCAAGTGCATTAAATAATATCAACAGATAGTTAACTATGAAGCCTTATTGTAAATAATCTTATTACTGTAACATTTAATTGAGTGTTTCGGGTGCTAAACACACCCACTTTAATAACTTAATTTGTGTACTTAAAATTATGCATAATGTACAATAATACCCCAAAGCTTTTCCAGAAGATCTGAATGTTGTGCATGCTGTTGTGTGTCTGTGCTTTGAGTTTGTGTTTGTTCAGCACAATGTCTGTATAGTTATTGTTAACTAAAACTATTAAAACAATTTTCATTTATTTAAATAAAGCGTCATTTAAAATATAAATATTAGATGAGAATTTAAACAAAAAACCTAAATTATAAATTAAATTAAACTAAAACTATAAGTACTACTATAACTACAAAAAAATACTAACACAACAACTGAAATAAATATAAAATGAATTAATAAAAAATAATTAAAAAAGCAAAAACTAATAAAATAACAAAAGCACATAACAAAATTACTAAAAGTAAAATTAAAATGAAAACTGAAAATATGAAACAAAAGAATACTATAATCATATATAAATAATATTAAACTACCACTGTAGGCTCATGTATGCCTGTGTGTTCATGTATTAATGTGAAGAGAGATGTGATCTTGAGTGTAAGTGTGTGTGTGTGCGCGTGTGAGTGTGTGTGTGTATTTATAGTGTGTGGGGGTGGAGGTTTGTAGGCAGCTGCTAAACTCTCTCCTAAACACACACCCGATAACGCCACGATTCGAACTGTGCCAGACGTATTTATGAATTAATTCACTCTGTGTCTCAGGTACAGATGTCTGATAACAGACCTCATGGATCCAGATCAGATCCTCAGGATCAGCAGATGATGGAGTATTTCACACAGCAGGTCCTGCTCCTCAAGGGGAAAGCCAGTGAGACAATCACACACACACACACACACACACACGCACACGGACACACACACACACACACACACACACACACACACACATGCTCACATACTCACTCACACACACACACACACACACACACACGTGCTCACATACTCACTCACTCACTCACACACACACACACACACACACACACACACACACACACACACACGCTCACATACTCACTCTCTCACTCAAACACACACACACACACGTGCTCACATACTCACTCACTCACTCACTCACTCACACACACACACACACACACATACACACACACACACACGTGCTCACATACTCACTCACTCACTCACTCACTCACACACACACACACACATACACACACACACACAGTGCTCACATACTCACTCACTCACTCACTCACTCACACACACACACACACACACACATACACACACACACACACGTGCTCACATACTCACTCACTCACACTCACACACGTGCTCACATACTCACTCACTCACACACACACACACACACACACACACACACACAATGTTTGTTTTTGTGAATCCATAGGTGTAATGGTTTTTATACTGTACAAACTGTATTTTCTATCACCCTACACCAACCCTATAAACCTACCCCTTACAGAAAACTTTGTGCATATTTACTTTCTCAAAAAAACTCATTCTGTATGATTTATAAGCTTTTGGAAATATGGGGACATGTGGTAATGTCCTCATAAATCACCTAATACCATTGTAATACCTGTCATACCCATGTCGTTATACAAACTTGTGTCCTCATATATCACAAAAACATGCACACACACACACACACACACACACACACACACACACACACACACACAGACACAGACACAGACACACACACACTAATATTCCTATTATTATGGGTTCATTCCATAGGCGTAATGGTTGTTCTACTGTACAAACTGCACTGTAAAAACTTTGACCGTAAATTCACAGTAAATTACTGGCTACTAGTTGCATTACTTTCACAGTAAGTTACTGTATCATTTTTACATTAAATCATTTTGAAATGACAGCTGTATACTGTGACCTCACAGTAGTTATTCCATACTGTGATTTAGCAGTTTGCTCCTGTAGAATTACTGTATTTAGCTGTGAAGTTACAGTCAATGCCATCAGATTACTGCAATTTAGCCATATTCTGCTGTAGAATTACAGTGTAAACTGTAATAGTGATGCAACGCAGTAGCCAGTATTGTGTTTTTAATTTACAATCAAATTTATTGTTAATTAAAAACTTTTAATTTAAAATGTACTGTTAATTCAATAACCTATAACACTGGAAAGATATGTTCAATTCAAATAAACAAAAACAATCAATTGTACACATTTATATTCACATTTACATTCCAGCAAAGAGGTTCAGACGGTCACGCTTCTCTCCATCGGACACACTGTAGAACATATTCAGTGATCATCTTACTGCATGACTACATCTATTTTCTATCGCCCTACACCCTAAACTACCCCTCACACTAAACTACCCCTCACCCTAAACTACCCCTCACACTAAACTACCCCTCACACTAAACTACCCCTCACCCTAAACTACCCCTCACCCTAAACTACCCCTCACCCTAAACTACCCCTCACACTAAACTACCCCTCACCCTAAACTACCCCTCACACTAAACTACCCCTCACCCTAAACTACCCCTCACCCTAAACTACCCCTCACCCTAAACTACCCCTCACACTAAACTACCCCTCACACTAAACTACCCCTCACCCTAAACTACCCCTCACCCTAAACTAC
The DNA here is from genome assembly GCA_023376895.1 of Aspiorhynchus laticeps. Taxonomy (NCBI): domain Eukaryota; kingdom Metazoa; phylum Chordata; class Actinopteri; order Cypriniformes; family Cyprinidae; genus Aspiorhynchus; species Aspiorhynchus laticeps. The sequence goes on along the minus strand of CM041816.1, from coordinate 34,403,635 downwards.
CCCTCACACTAAACTACCCCTCACCCTAAACTACCCCTCACCCTAAACTACCCCTCACACTAAACTACCCCTCACCCTAAACTACCCCTCACACTAAACTACCCCTCACCCTAAACTACCCCTCACACTAAACTACCCCTCACACTAAACTACAGGCCAAAACACTGCCCTGGTTTCTTTTTATTGTTGCAATGTTTGCATATATTTGTTTGATTGTTTCTGTTTGTTCATGTTGTTCGTTCATCTGTTTTTGTTGATCATTGTTTGTTTCTGTTTGTTGTTTTGTCATGTATTTGTTTGTTTGTTTGTTTATCTTGTAGCTTTTTTACATTATACATCTTATTTGTTTGTTTTTTCATGTTGTTTCAAATTTTAGATTTTATTAATCTTGCATTGTTAATTTGTTTTAGTCTGTTTGTTAAGTTTTAATCTTGTTTGTTTGCTTCTTATATTTAAGTTTTTTACATGAATTTGTTTGATTGGTTCTATGTTTGTTCATTTGCTTGTTTTTTGTGTGTGTGTTGTTTGTTTTGTGAATTTGTTTGTCGTTATTCTGTTTTACATGTTTGTTTGTTTGTGCGTTTTTTTCTTGTGTTTGTTGTTCATTCGTTTGTTGTTTTCGTATTTGTTGATTTTGCATGGTTTATTTGTTTGTTTCTGTTTCCATGTGTTGTTTATATTGTGTTTGTTTGTTTTTTTAGTGATTAAAAAAACATGTCTTTCATGTTTGTTAACTTGCATTGTTTATGTTTGTCTGTATATGTTTTTATCCCTTTTGTTTATCCTGTGTTTGTTTTGATTGTTAATTTGTTTGTTTTTCTTGTTTGTTGTTTATATTGACTTGTATTGCTAATATGTTTGATTGTTTCAGTTTTTTGTGTTTATTTGATTGTTTTTACGTTTGTTATTTTCGTTTTTGTTGATTTTGCATGGTTTATTTGTTTCTTTTTCCATGTGATTGTTTATCTTGTTAGTTTTTTAATGATTAAAAACATGTTTTTCATGTTTGTTGTTCATTTGTTGACCTGCATTGTTT
>CM041816.1:34315099-34395099 GCA_023376895.1 Aspiorhynchus laticeps | reverse complement strand
ACCCTGGACCACAAACTAAGGGTCAATTTTTAGACATCATCTGAAAGCTGAATAAATATGCTTTCTATTGATGTATGGTGTGTTAGGATAGGACCGAGATACAATATATTTGAAAATCTGGAATCTGAGGATACAAAAAAAACTAAATATTGAGAAAATCACCTTTAAAGTTGTTCAAATGAAGTTCTTAGCCATGCATATTACTAATCAAAAATTACGTTTTGATATATTTACGGTAGGAAATTTACAAAATATCTTCATGGAACATGATCTTTACTTAATATCCTAATGATTTTTGGCATGAAAGAAAAATCAATCATTTTGACCCATAGAGTGTATTGTTGGCTATGGCTAAGAAATATACCTGTGTTACTTATGACTGCTTTTGAGCTCCAGGATCACATATTTAAAAATACAGTATTACCACCATTCAGTAGTCAAATACTGGATGTGCCTGGTTGCCTTCCTTTGTGTTTTATACTGTAACACAAGTAAGCCTCAAATATATAGGAATCTGTAATTCATTTTCTCAGTCCAGTGAGGGGAGAATCATCATTTGACATGAGAACGGCACAAACTGGTCAGACGGCTGTAGGGTCAGCGACGTGAATGAGCGAGGTGAAACATGTCTGTGTGTGTCGCAGGTTTCAGGGTGTGTCAAACACACACATTCACACCGTACTGCTGTGGGGCGTTAACTAAATAAACACACACACATTCACACTGAAACGCACATACTGCTGTGGGGCGTTAACTAAATAAACACACACACATTCACACTGAAACGCACATACTGCTGTGGGGCGTTAACTAAATAAACACACACACATTCACACTGAACCACCCAAACGTTTGAAGCTCATAAACACACCCACCTATAGGTGCATGTACATGCATGCCTTACACACATGCTAAGACTGCAAGATCCACGTCTAGAGCTGGAAGTAGAAGAGCTTGCACACATGCAACCATATGCAGTTTCAAAATAACCAGATTTCCCTGTTTTATGATACAGGGAAGCAATGAAAATATGCATGAAAAACATATCAGGAAGTGTTTGATTCATGCACTGATAATCTTGCTTTTATTTTATTCGCTGTTGCATTTTATAAACGAATCTCAAGAAGGTTCATTTATAGCAGCAAGAAAATGAATTTACCTGTGATTTATTTATTTACTTTATTATTATTATTATTATTGTAAGTTTTGTTGTCCTGTATAGTTATTTATTTTACCTTATTTTTCTCGGAGGTAAAGGATTTAATCATCTTTAGTGGTTTAACTATATGCCTTGTTTGTTTGTTAATTTTTAAAGCATTCAATTAAATTTATTTTTTATTAATCTATTTTTTTCTACTGAAATTTTTGCTATTGAGATCATGTGCCAACAGTTTGACAACTGTTTTAAATGCTTATTGCATACTGTTTTACAGTTAATATTAATATATATATAATATATTTCACACTTAAGTTATTTTTTGTTTTTTTAATAAGTGAAATGATACTCTAAAGAAGAAACTAAAACTGCCAGCAGGTGGCGGTAAATGTCTTTATCATTCATTCGATTCGTTCAAACGGCTGATTCATTCAGGAACTCAGTAAACGGCTCTCAATGAATGAGGCTTTGAATCACTGATTCATACGATTCATTCAAAACAAGGATTCATTCAGAAACTAAACGCTGCTATGTTGCTAAAATCACATTTAAACTTGTGATATTCGTGACAAAAACATCACTTGTGTGATATCACTTATCATGTGATATAAATATGAGACAAAAACTCATACAGGGGCATTTTTTTGCCCCAATATCTTGAATTTTAGATCATAACTGCATTTATGGAGTTGTTCTGCATTATATTTGTCAACAGTCAACTGTATGAAATGTAAGATGATGTACAGGTCTGGGGGCGGGGCCAGTGCGTTAACTGCGTTAAAATCACGTAATTTTTTTCATAACTAATTAAGTTAATGCATTATTAATTATATTTCACACTTAATATCACATTAAGTATTCAATATTGTATTTAATCTTAATTTTAAGTGTTTTTGTGTTAGTTGTAGTGTATGAGCGATGGCAGCATCTCATCTTCTGGACGAACAAGAAGATGATGGACCCAACGGCGGCTACCATGTGATGGTGACGATAGAGGATAGGCCACGCCCCCAGGACACGCCCACCGGACGGACACACCCCTCTATGGTCACGTCCAGCGGCGATCAGGTTGACAAGTCAGACGACAGCAAGCAGACGCGTTTGGCGCGGAGTTTCCGTAAAGCCTTGCGGAAAAACCAGGACTACGTTTGCATCACCGTCCCGAAGTCCAGCGGCTCCCGGTTACCGTCGGAATGGTGGAAGACGGGAATCGCCTTCATCTGGGCCGGATTTAACCTCGTCCTTACTACCGTCATGATCACCGTCGTCCACGAGAGAGTCCCGGATAAATCCGTCAGCCCGCCGTTACCGGACAAGTTCTTTGATTATGTGCCGCGCGTGGAGTGGGCGTTTTCTGTCACCGAGGTAAACGGGATGATCCTCGTGGCTCTGTGGTTCATTCAGTGGCTCTTCCTCAAACACAGGTAAGCATTCAGTGAAGGGCTGACAAAAAAAATTGAATTTCGAATATTCGTTGAATTTAAAATAAAAATCCACAAATAAATGCAAAAATGCACATTCAAATTTTATGTGTGCATTGGGAAGCATTATCAGTGGTGCACGAGATGCGATGACGATGTAAGTGTCATTGCATTTTAATGCTTTTTTTAGTCTATCCAGTTGAAGCCACTGGATGCGGCGCTGCTGTGTTCATGCAAAATATTGTGGAAAAAGAGAACATCATTGCAGAGAATAGTTTTTTTTAGTTTTTAGTTTAGAGCTTTATTAATCCCCTTGGGGCAATTAATTCAGACTTTCGTGGTGCTTACACATACAAATACTCAAAATACACCAAATACATAGGAGGGAAAAATCAGTTTTTTACGTCAAAACTGAAACCAAGTCGTTCACACACAACTCGTATTTATCACATTTATCGTATTTATCACATTTATCGTATTTATCACATTTTCTATAGAGACATCTATCACCGTTGCACAAGAGAGCTGCATGTTTAGAAAGCATGTAAAATTAATGCAAGTTCAACTTTTAAAAACCATGTCTGGAGTTTTTAAATGAAGAAAGTACTCTTTGTGATTGTTTTCGGTCCTTTGTATTAAACTATACATGCATACATGATGCTGTTTTGTTTCTAATTGTTTAAGCAACTTAATTATATATGGTTTATAAACATTATTTGAAACATTATGCACTGTTTTGCACTGTTTTGAATATAATTCGAATATTGATAATATTTAAGTTTAAAATTCGAATTTAGTTTTTCAGCCATTTTGGCAGCCCTAGTACAGTGAGAGGGGCTGTGCGATTAATAAATAAAACTTAAATCATGATATGGCTTAGTGTGATTATTAAATCACAAAGGCTGTGATTTAATTAAATAAATAAATGCGCTGCGTGTTTCAGAGTGAAGTGCGTCACTGTGTTCATTTACACACGAGCAGCTCATGATCCAGTGCTTTTAGTATCTCGTTCACAGTAAATGCTGCTTTATATGAACTCCATCTGCTTCTGAGTTTGAGTCACTTATAACACACATTTAGAAACATAACATGCACCAAACATCTTCACAAACTTGTAATGAGACGCACTTATAAACCGGATGTTGTCAACAAAAGAAAAAGCTTGATGGTTTAATGTATGGAAATAAAGAAATTAAAGACCATTGGCGCCATAAGCATTAGTATTACAATTTTACAGGTGTACTGTAATTTTTTTTTTTTTTTTTTAAACAGTGAAATACAATAGTAATACTCTTAATTTGATTCATATTTTTATTATTTATTTATATTTTTAATGTTTTTGAAAGAAGTCTCTTCTGCTCACCAAAGCTACATTTATTTGATCAAACAAACAAACAGTAAAACAGTGATATTGTCAAATAATATTGCAATTTAAAATAACTGTTTTCTGTGTGAATATATAGTAAAATGTAATTTATTCTTTTGATGCAAAGCTGAATTTTCAGCATTACCACAAATATTGTGCAGCACAGCTGTTTTCAACATTGATAATAATCAGAAATGTTTCTTGAGCAGCAAATCAGCATATTATTATGATTTCTGAAGATCATGTGACACTGAAGACTGGAGTAATGATGCTGAAAATACAGCTGCGCATCATAAAAATAAATTAATTTTTACAATTACATTAAATATATTAACATAGAAAGCACTTATTTTAAATTGCAGTAATATTTTTAAAATATTACTGTATTTTTGTATATAAATACAAATAAATAAATACAGCCTTGGTGAGCAGAAGAGACTTATGCAATCATAATTATTATAAACTTCTGACCAGTAGTGTGTGTTTGTGTATCTGTCACAAACATTTCGGTCAAATAGTGCAGCCCTACAAACACACTGTATTTTAAAGTTGCATTTTTTAAAGCCCTATGTCTTGATACAAGTTAAATAAAAACAAACCAGCAATATTGAAGCTCTTCGGGGGAAATAGACAGTTTACTGTAGGTTAAGTTTTCAGTTAGTTACTCTCCAACACTGCTCTCCGATATACTTACAAAAGCATTTGACATATTCTATACAGCTGCAAATATAAACTCAGTATACTCACTCCATCCCATGATTCCTCTCGTTGTGTTCACAGGGCCATCGTGGGCCGGAGGTTTTTCTTCCTGCAGGGAATGTTGTATTTGTACCGTATGGTGACCATGTACATCACAACTCTTCCTGTTCCCAGCATGCACATGGAGTGTGCCCCGAAGGTCAGTGCTGCTCGATAAAACACAAACACATATAAATGAGTGAACGATTATCAGCACTGTAGTGTCTGCTTGGTCTTTAAGAAAGGACGTGCAAATAAAACTCATGCAATACTGATATGTGACCCTGGAGCACAAAACCAGTCTCAAGGGTCAATTTTTCAAAATTGAGATTTATACATCCTATGAAAGCTGAATAAATAATCTTTCCATTGATGTATGGTTTGTTATGATAGGACAATATTTGAAAATCTGGAATCTGAGGGTGCAAAAAAATCAAAATATTGAGAAAATCACCTTTAAAGTTGTTCAAATGAAGTTCTTAGCAATACATATTACTAATCAAAAATTAAGTTTTGAGCTATTTACGGTAGGAAATTTACAAAATATCTTCATGGAACATGATCTTTACTTAATATCCTAATGATTTTTGGCATAAAAGAAAAATGTATAATTTTGACCCATACAATGTATTGTTGTCTATTGCTACAAATATACCTGTGTTACTTATGACTGCTTTTGTGCTCCAGGGACACATATAATGCATCTTTAATACAAGTTTAGTGCATTCAAAATAAACACAGATCAGTGTTAAATATTATTACTTCACTGTATTGTACGTAAACAGGAAAGATGGCCATTGCATGTGTCTTGCATAACAACATTATGACAATTTCACCAATATTGGCTGATATTTAGCCATTTTGAGATGATCATTACTGCATGGTTAATGTACAGTTCTGTTTCCAAATATTTTTAAATAAATTACATTAACCCATATTCATTCTATTCTACAGTTAATTTGTATTACAGATGTACAGTAAATCAGCCAACTTTCTGTCTAATATCAGTATTAGCTGTTGAAAAACCAGGATTAGTCAACGACTGATTCACTGAGTCTAAAAAACACATAATCAAAGATCGAGATGTAAGGGCTTCATACACAATAACTGCTAATATAGTGTGTTAAAGGCTCCTAAAACACTTTCTGAGATTTTAACACTGGTGTTTGTTGCACATCATAGAAGGGTTCATCTTGAGCTTTTTGAGTTATTTTCATCTTTAGTTTAAAATCCTCACCAGTATGTGACATTTTCTCACATTATATGATTCACTAGTGTAACCGGTCTTTAATGCACTTTCATATTACTGAAATTTGCTTATATAAATACTGCCAAATAAGTACTAAAAGTTATTAAAAATTATTTTCGATGCAGAGTACAAATGCAAATGGCTCTGCATTTATTTGTGCATTAAATTAAGCTTATTTCTGCCACTGAATAAAGTTTTTGCAGTTTTTTTCTCACAATTCAGACTTTTTTCTATGAACTACAAGTTGAGTTTACATCTTGCAATTCTGACCTTTCACAGATTTAGTTTACATCTCGCAATTCTGACTTTTTTATCATATTTTTTTTGTCATCTTGTATTGTAATTGCAAGATATAAACTCACAATTCAGACTTTTTTCCCTCATATTTGCAAGTTTATATCTCACAATTCTGACATTCATTACTTACTCAGTTTATATCTCATATTTCAGACTTTTTTCTCAGAACTACGTTTACATCTTGCAAAAAAAAAATTGAAATTGCGAGATGTAAACTTGCAATTCAAACACTTTTCTCAGAATTGAGTTTATAAGTTATAAATAAACTCCCAGTTGCAGGTTTAGATCTTGCAATTCTGACTTTTTTTGACATATCGCAATTAACATAGATATAATAGTTTAATAGATATGAACTCGCAGTTCTCAAAAAAAGTCTGAATTGTGCAACGCTACCTCCCGACCAGTTCGTATGTATTTTACGAGGTGTCTAATTCGTATGACCTCACTCGTACGATTTGTCTAAACCCCAGTGACGGGTAGGTTTAGGGGCGGGGTTAGGTGTAGGTCATTCGTACAAATTCATACGAATTGTGCAACTCGTAAAATATGTATGATTTTGCAAAAATCGTATGAATTTGTACGAGTGAGGTCGTACGAATTCGGCTGGAATTGTGAGTTTTAAACTTGCAGTTGTGAGAAATAAGTCAGAATTGTGAGATGATCATTTTTTTTATTCCATAACTGTATCAAATGTATTAGCCATGATGTATTTGTTATTTTTCTTGCGTGCAATGCTGAATTGCAGCATGCAATCATGGGAAGCGTTGGTGCTTTAATCTCATTATCTCTTTTGTGTTTGGTCTGCTTCTCTCTGTAGCTCTACGGTGATTCTCACAGCAAGATCTCACGTGTTTATCAGCTGGTGTCTGGAGGAGGTTTGTCCATCACTGGCTCTCATCTCATGTGTGGAGACTTCTTATACAGCGGTCACACAGTCATGCTGACCCTCACCTTCCTCTTCATCCAGGAATGTGAGTATGAGGAAACCATCATCATCATCATTTCCATCGGGTCTCAGTCCACTTCGCATTCACACTGCTTGTTTTAACTCTGTTTAGGAGTTATGTTTTGAAATGAGATGTTTTGTGTCGTAGATTCGCCGCGCTCGTGGTTATGGCGTTGCTATCATGCGATGTGCTGGTTGCTAAGCGCGGTGGGCGTGGTCTGCATCCTGATAGCGCATGAGCATTACAGCATAGACGTAGTGGTGGCGTATTTCATCACCTCACGCCTCTTCTACTGGTACCACACCATGGCCAACAACCAGGTAAAAGCCTATAAAACTGCTTTGTTCAACTTCCAGTCCATATTCTTGCATGGAAACTCATGTGGAACATGCAAACTTGCTGAGATGCAGCTGCATGATGAGACGATTAATAATAAATATTCACCTGGTATGGTGAATACAAGTCTTTATGGCTTGGGTCAAATCGAGCTTACACTGAAAAAAAATTATTAATTGAATTTACAATTTTTTTTTTTTAAGGTAAGTGGTTGCAATCAATTTATTTTAGCTACATATAAATAAACAAATTTAGTTTACTAACATTCAACAAAATTTATTTCAATGTAGCATGTTGCAACCACTTACCTTAAAATTTAGTATAATTTTTTTTCAGTGTAATTGGATTCAATACGGTCTAAAAAGACACTATGAAAAACAAACAAAAAAAAACAAAATCAGGTAAAATCTATGGAAGCTATGTTTAGGCCTATATCAATGGAGTAAAAAACAAAAAAAGGTAATTGCGACTGCGGTCTCACAATTCTGAAAGAGATATTTGGAGAATTGTGGGATATTCATTCAGAATTGTGAGAGCTGAGCTTGCAATTGCAAGAAAAAGTTAGAATTTCTAGATAAAAAGTCAGAATTGCGGGATATTAACTCAGAATTGTGAGATACAAATGTGCAATTCTGAGAAGAATAGTTGGAATTGTTAGATTTTAAACATGTAATTGCAAGAAAAAAAGTCTGAATTTTTATTTAAGTCACTTTTAATTCTATGGCAGATCAAAAAAGCAGACTTGTGAGTGTCTGAGTTTTTTCTCAGAACTGCAGAAATTGAGGAAAAAGTCAGAATTCTAAGATTAAAAAGTCGTAATTATCATTTTTATTTTTTTATTCTGTGGCGGAAATGGGCTTCCATAAAAAACAGTAAATATTTAACATTAATAGTAACAAAACATGTTAAAATAGTTAAAAAAAAAAAAAATAAAAATCAATTTAGCTTTTTAATCAGAAGTGTGGAAAAACACTTATTCTGTGTGCATTCCTGAAGCTCAAATAGTAAGAGCATGGCGCTCGCAACACCAACATCATGGGTTTGATTCTCAGCAAAACTGTGCACCAAAAACTGCATGCCATCAACACATTTCTGCGAATAAAAGCATCTGCCAAATACATAAATGCAAACACATTGAGAGGGTAGTTGAGAAACTGACACAACAAAATACATCAAAAAATATTATTTTTCGGTTCTGTGCAGCTGCCTTTAATTGATTCGCAAGCACCAGATTCAAATTGTTTTGTTCTATTATTTATTTATTTTCAGGTTTATTTGACAGGGACAATGCACATCAATAATACATAAATGTACAATGTGCCAGAATTAGCCAGAAGGCTATTTTGCATCTGCAGTCCCTGGACGGATGGTAAAATGATCACCATAAAAATATAAAACAATTAATCAATGCATATTAAATACATGCTTCAAAATACATATAAAATTTATAAAACATCCACTTAAAAATTATACTATACCTAGAACCAACAGATCAATACCAGTTCACTTAAAAACTAGTGCTGTCAAATGATTAATCGCTTCCAAAATAAAAGTTTGTTTACATAATATATGAGTGTGTACTGTATATATTTATTATGTGTATATATAAATACAAACACATGTATGTATATTTTTAAGAAAAATATGCTATGATTATATATTTATATGTAATATAAACATATACATGTACATTTTCAAAATATATACTGTACGTGTGTATTTATATATACATAATAAATAAACACAGTACACATACATATGGTTTGTAAACAAAAACTTTTATTTTGGATGCGATTAATCGTTTGACAGCTCTATTAAAAACATCCAACATAACACAATCCAACTGTCAGACAAAATAACCAACAATGTATCACTAATCCATAATATCAATATACAGGCAAAGATGATGTAAGCGTACAGACAATCAACAATAGCCTTAATCATTCAATCAGTACTCAACCAAACAACCTCATGTGTATAGCTTAATATGTTAAGGTTGCAATATATGTGTCCCTGGAGCACAAAAGCAGTCATAAGTAACACAGGTATATTTGTAGCAATAGACAACAATACATTGTATGGGTCAAAATTATTGATTTTTCTTTTATGCCAAAAATCATTAGGATATTAAGTACAGATCATGTTCCATGAAGATATTTTGTAAATTTCCTACCGTAAATATATCAAAACTTAATTTTTGATTAGTAATATGCATTGCTAAGAACTTCATTTGAACAACTTTAAAGGTGATTTTCTCAATATTTAGATTTTTTTGCACCCTCAGATTCCAGATTTTCAAATAGTTGTATCTCAGCCAAATATTGTCCTATCATAACAAACCATACATCAATGGAAATATTATTTATTCAGCTTTCAGATGATGTATAAATCTCAATTTTGAAAAATTGACACTTATGACTGGTTTTGTGGTCCAGGGTCACATTTGTGGATTGTAATTGGCTGCTCTCCTGATTTTCAGGCCTTGAGAGGATCTCCTCACAACTACCTCAACCGGACGTGGTGGAACCACGTGTTTAACTTCCTGGAGAAGAACGTTAAGACGACGGTTCCCTGCATGTTCTCATGTCCGCTGTTGCTTCCGTCCGCGTGCTTCAAGAACCCATGCAAGAGCTACTCGATAGTGCAGAGCGCACGAGACGAATGACGCCACAGAACACTACGCCAGCAGATCCAGATCCTGTTTACTTGAAGCGCAGCTTTTACATGCTTTTGATGGAAGAAAATGCTTTTGTGCGGTTCGTCAAGAGTTTATCCATAAACACATGTGCTGCCCAGGGTTTGTTCCTTATAGTATTGTTTTCACACTGTGCTTAGACATAATTCAAATGTTTATTCTAATAATGTTTCTCAGTGAAAGATTGTGTATTGTTTATAATTGTATATTTTTATTTATTTGTGCATTACCTTGTAAAGAATTTTATTTGTTTTACAAATATCTCAAAATAAATATTTTCTTCAATTTTAGAAAAGACTCTTATTTTGCAAATGTGATTTTATGTTTACATTGATGCTTGTGCATGAGCTAAACTGATATAAATCTACAAAAATGACTCGATACGTTTTTTTTTTTGTAATTAATTTAACTGACAGTGGTACGGTTTCCAAAGTAATGATAGAGTCAGAGGTGTATAGAAAATATGAATTTTAAAATATTCATAAACGCTGAAGGGCCATTCCATCGAATGGGTGCCATTTGCTTCCAAAACTCTTCAAAAAAAAATAATTTTCTATCTTTTTTAAAGACTGAATCTAGTAATACACGCATTTAACTATTCAAAATATGTATTGGTCCATCTCAGGCAACTTTATTTAATTTTTTACACAATTTTTAAGTGGAAGATGGATGCATTCAGTCCTGTCTTTTTAAAAACCATGTTTAAAAATTAGTACTGTCAAACGATTAATCGCATCCAAAATATAAGTTTTTATTTACATATGTGTGTGTACTGTGTATATTTATTATGTATATATATAAAGACACTCATACAGTATATATTTTGGAAATATTTACATGTATTTGTATTCATATAATTTATATTATATAAAATATATATTTAATATATAAACATAACATTTTTCTTAAATATATACATGCATGGGTGTGTATTTATATATACATAATAAATATACACATTACACACACATATACTATGCAAACAAAAACTTTTATTTTGGATGTGATTAATCACGATTAATCATTTGACACCACTATTAAAAATGTCAACAAATTCCTACATTTCCCCCTCAAGCAGGTGTTTATTTTAAAGAAATTGTTGATTTCATGGTCAAAAAATATTATTTTTATCATTAAAAAAAAAATCACTTTATCTAAACAAGGTGTATTTTTATGAATTACACAAACCCATTTTTTAATTTTAAAGGCGACTCGAACCTCAAGCTTATCAATTTTCTATGATGCAATTTATTAAACAATGGGATAAATTATGGACCAAACTTAATTTAAAAAATAGTGGTTTAACTTTATATTTTTTAAAGAAAAACTATTTAGTAACAGGATTGAAATGGGTAACAGGAAGGAGTATCTATTATATTAGTATACAGGTTTGACTACACATGAAATATTAATAACCGCACTGATATAGTGAAAGTGTTGAACACCGACTAGTGAGCTGAACTCACTGCTAAAAAAAAGCCAAATCATGTTTCTATTTAAATCTAGTGGTCTGCAGAGGTTTTTGTTTAGGGGTAGAGGATGGGTTATAAGATAAGGTATAAATAACGAAAAAACAATAAATATTGATATTAAAAATACTAAACTTAATAAATAATATCTTGTCAGTCTAATACATAATTGCCACAGGACAGAAATTTCAAGCACATTTTCTGTCATACTTGATGAGGAATGTAATATAAAACGCAGGAACAACCACAGGTTGAGAAAAAGATGCATTTTCAAATTTATCTAGATTAATATGGATGTAGCCTAATATTTACGTTAATAAATCTGATGACACTATTCACTCCTGTTACTTTTACTCAGTTACTATATATAAATATAGGATATATGAGTATATGAGTAACAGGACTGAGAGTAACAGGATTGAGATTTTAGGATAAAATTAGCAAATACATATAATCTAGCCACATGGAGTACATGCTAAAATTATGAGAATACTCTGCAAATTATAGTGATTCACCAAAGATTTGTATTTTTAAAATAAACAAGTAACATCTAAGAAATAATTTAGGTAACAGGACAGTATATTTATAATGACGCTCCCAGCCACCGTTACAATATCATCAAATATACAGAAAAGAAAATAAGACCACATGCTTTTGATCATTTCATTGCCTTCAGAAGATCCAGATGTTGCAATATTATGTTGAAAATGTGTCTTTTGTGGAATTTTCCCAGTTTTTAGGGTTGTGTTCGGGTAACAGGACTGAGAGAAAACCTGGGGACACGACTAAAATGTGTATTTTATCCAAAATATTATACATTTATTTTGAAATAAAAGTATTTAAAGCAGAGATGGGATATGGAGGTACACAAAAATGCAAAATAAAAATGATTTCTGAAGGATTTTAGACATTATATTTAATGTTAAAATGTATTAGACACTGGGGACATGCACATGTGTGACTCTGGAGCACAAAAGCAGTCTTAAGTCGCTGGGGTATATTTGTAGCAATAGCCAACAATACATTGTATGAGTCAAAATTATACATTTTTATTTTATGCCAAAAATCATTAGGATATTAAGATCATGTTCCATGAAGATATTTTGAAAATTTCCTACCGTAAATATATCAAAACTTAATTTTTGATTAGTAATATGCATTGCTAAGAACTTAATTTGAACAATTTTAAAGGTGATTTTCTCAATATTTAGATTTTTTTTGCACCCTCAGATTCCAGATTTACAAATATTGTCCTATCATAACAAACCATACATCAATGGAAAGATTATTTATTCAATTTCTCAATTTACACTTAAGATTGGTTTTGTGGTCCAGGGTCACAAATGCTATATTTTCAGTGTTTTAGGTAGTTTTTAATATTTTTTTTTTATTATATATTTTAAATTTGCAGTTAGATTAGTGTGCAGGACACTTTGCTTAATAATACAATTTATTTTATAGCTAATTTTATGCATGTTTGTATCTATAATGTCCTGGGGACAGAAATGGCACCCATTCGGTGGAATGGCCCTGAAACGGTTTCATAAAAACATACTATACTGATTTGTCTATTAATGTTCATCATTATTTTGCAAGTGTAAACAATTAAGCTTTTTTCATTTGAACACAATGAGCTTTTTATTTAGGACTCTGAAGCGTCTCCATCAAGACTGACCAGTTTCAAGTTTTAAACAGCCTTTAGTAGCATATACTAAACTTTTTTGATGTTACTACTAATTACTAGACGCAATTACTGACACAAACGCATGTTAATTCAGATATTTATCCGCATTTCTTGAGGTGATTCACTGTGTGATCGGTTCAACGAGTCGGTTCACGAGAGAAAATCGCGTAATTTCGAAACGGAGCGACAACTTCTTGTTCAGAAAGTGAGTCAGATCAGACGTTGATTTAATAACCACTGAAGAATTCATTCAGGGATTCGTTAAACTGATTCAAACCAGGACGTGAGTGAAAATGAATCATAAGGAGTCGCTGCTCAAACGAGTCATTTGTTCGTGAATCGGACACTGGCGTTGAGTTTGTTTTGATTTCGCGCGCTTGCAGCTCGCGACAACCGAAAAACTCCACAGAACAGAAGAACAACGGTGCGTGGTCTTTTTATTATTACCACAGATCAATTCAGACTGAAAATGACATTCACAAATCGGGTAAATATGATTGTTTTTAACGTTGTGGCGCTGGAGAGTCAAACGCTGACATAACCGCGAACTATTAACAAGAGTTGAAAACCAGTATATCGATCACCACTAACGACTAATTGAAATCTAGTCTGTACGCGTAATATGATTCAAGTAATTTGTGTTTTTGAAGTATTTAATTTATGAAATAATTAGAGAATCGGTGAAAACTTACTTAGCCGTTGCTCTGAGCTCCCGCTGCCGTTAGCGAACATTCCGTTGCTATGGCAACGGTGGAATTTTCGCGCGTCGATGACGTCACAAAGAACACTATATGAAATTTGAGTAGAAATGCGTAGAATTTCTGCTGTTGAGTGGCAAAGAGCTTAAGCGAGTTTGAGGGACGTTTTTTTTACAACTGTATACCATACGGACACTGTATACACACACTCCAATTGAGTCTCTAGATACAGGTTATAGACACAAACAGACATTCAGTTTGATAACTGTACATTGTTAAGTACAGATCTGTCAGTATAACACCAGACACAATGTCTATAGTGGCGAGAGAGGTGCGATTGGAGGTTTACCTCAATGGTGCCTTATACTCCGGTGACAGTTACTTCGCATTAGATCATAAAGATGTGCAGCTGGAGTTTGAGATCACCGATGCCATCTACGACCTCCTCGGCTGCAGTGCATCTCAAGACGTAGATGTGAAGCTGAAGGTCGTAACAGACGATCACATCTCCGTCAGTTACTGCAGTCCAGGAGAGATGCATGTGCAGCTGGAGGTTGACGAGAATGAGGACATCTCAGTCTGTGAAGTCAAAGATTTGCAGCTGAAGATGAACAGGAACAATGGCATCTCGGAGCTGAAGAGCCCTACGCTGGTGTCTGAAGATCTGAGCGACCCAGCAGGAGCTTCAGTAGAAGAAGCCAATGATCAGAGTGGCCTGGATGCTGAGCAGAACCGCCCACCAGGTGAAGACATGTCTTATTCATGTGTTTTCATAGAGATGTTTCTGATAGTGTATTATGTTGGCTTGACAAAGACTTATAACGGTTTCCTCAGACACTCTAAATTTCCAAGAGTAACACCTCCTTGAGCTTTCAAGCTTCAACCACCAAATTTGGCAGGGACCTTCAGGCTGATCTGAACTTTGTTGCTGTATCTTTTCGAACTGATCTGACTTACAGAATTCCTTTAACTGACTTCTAAATGAGACAAAACACTGATAGATTCCATTTAGGGGGTGAAAACTTTTGCCAGTAATGACTCGTTTAGAGTTCATCCTATCTATCTGCTAAAACCTGCTGGAAACATGCCAGAAACGAGTAGCAGAGGACTCAAAGTGGTTTTATAGGTCTGATTGGGTTTTATGTGGTTTCGTTAGTAGTCATTAGTCAAATGATGTTCAATGGGGTTTGAAGTATCGTTCTGATTTTGAGTAAAACCTTCAAACTTCAAGCTTTTAAAAGTTATTTAAACTTTCAGACAAGGCTTTGGTCAAGCTTGTCATCATTTACTTATCTAGTTTTTTTCTTCTTTTTTTTCAGAAAGCACTGCTGGGTGGATGTTCAAGAAAATGAGTGCAATATTCCAGACAAACGCACTGAATGCTGTTGGGGAACCTCTGAAGTGGATCTGATTGATCCAAAGGAATCCCAGTGTGTCCCAGATCCAAGTGCTCCCGAGCCAGAACCTGAAACGGATCTGGTCAATGCCGAGCAATTGTGTATCACTGAACCTAAAGTGGATCTGGTTGATCCAGAGGAATTGTGTGCACAAGGTCCAAGAGCTCCTGAGCCAGAAGCTGAAGTCACATCAGAGCTTTCAAGGTTGGAAAACTGCATCCCTCTAAGCGTGTTCCAGCTGGAGGATCGTTTGAGGGAATGTACACTGTCCAAGACTCCTGTCACTGAGGTCTGGCCCAGGGTCTTCATTGGAAATGAGTAAGTCTACCAATATAAATTGTGTGTTGAATTAATGTATTGCAGGAGTATCAAACACAATGATATTTCTCTTCCAAGCGCTGTCATTTCATTGCAATTTATCAATAGTGAAAGACTAACCCAGGCTGTTGTGTTCTTGTGCAGAGAGATGGCAAGGGACCGAGATAAACTGAAGGAGATGGGAATTACACACATCCTAAACGCTGCAGCCCCGAATAAGAAGCTGAAGTTCTTGTTGGGAATGGCAAGCGAGAAAGACCTTCTAGGAACGGTCAATACAGGGTCCAGATATTACAGAGGCTTGCACATCACTTACTGTGGCTTGCCTTCATCGTACAGACGCTGTTTTGACATCAGCAAGTACTTCTTGCCTGCTGCCAAATTCATTGACAAGGCCTTGAGGAGCCCAACGAGTAAGAGCTGACACACACACACACACACACACACATTTCTCATCTTTTATCAAGTGTCCTAGTCTATGAATGAGTTTTTTGACCTTCTTTCTGTTTGTCTTTCCTCAGGTAAGGTGTTGATTCACTGCACACAGGGCCTCAGCCACTCGGCGACTCTGTTTCTGGCGTATCTGATGATCTGCCATGACATGATGGTGGAAGAGGCCTTTGATCACGTCTTAAAGGTGAGATGCATCAGGCCTTATTTTGGCCATCTGATGCAGCTGGCGTTCCTCAATGCCGACCTTGTGCAGCAGCGAAAACTTAAGCTGCAGGGCCAAAAAACAGGCAGAAAGATGAAAAATGAAAGATAAAACAAAATATAGCACAGAAAAAAAAAATGGTGCACAGATAAAAACATAAGAGCACAGATAAAAATAAAATAACACAGCACAGATTAAATGGAGCACAAAAAAAAAATGGTGCACAGACTTAAAAAAATACAAATAAATGGATGCACAGATTACAAAATGGTGCACAGATAAAAACATAGAGCACAGATAAAAAAAAAGTACAATTTAAAAAAGTACAAATAACAAATAGAGCACAGATAAAATATAACACAGAGAATAAATGGTGCACAGATAAAAAAAAACAAAAAAAACAGCACAGATAAAATGCTGCACAGATAAACAAGAAAATAGATCACAGATAAAAAAAGGTGCCATGATAAAAACCACAGCACAGATAAAATATATGAGCAAAATAAGAATAATTATTCAATAATTACAAATATTTTAAATTTATTAAATATATAATATTTTGTAAAGCGTTGTTGTTGTAAGTGTGTCTGATTTCTGACTTCCATCATTCCTAAGAGCAAATACCAAGCTTGTGTTGAAAATAAAAAGTGTTTTGAGGCCGGGCTCGCATCATATTAGATGTTTCCTAAATGTTTTTTTCTTAGTACATATAATCAAAATACAACATTACCACAAACATTACAACAAACCATTACCTATGCATTTCTCCACTGTAAATATGCTGTAAATATATTTAAAAGGCTTATATATACATGTTTTTTTTTTGTGACATCCGTGACTCTTACTTTATTACTTATGGCATGATTTAAATTTCATAAATCGATCATTTATTTTACCACTTAATCAATATACAATAATAAAGTATTAATATACTTAATAAAGTTTGACTTGACCTCCTACTTCCGTTAGTCAACTATCGCATTTTAGGACACCATAAAAATGTCATTTTGGAAATAATTGCTGTACTGTTATGCCGTAAATCTGGAATAAAAATGCAAACTACAATAATCTGGGTTTAATAAAAATGCCCAGCATAAAGTATGAGACACGTGGATCATAGATGTGTAAAAAGCACTTTAATAGGAGAAAAACCAAATGTTTTCAAAAGCACAAAGCATCAATTAGCAAATGTGAACTGGTCTGTTTCTTCATTTACTGGTTAAATTTGGTAACGGCCGGCCAGCCTGTGTTGGAGCGGATCCAGTCGAAGTAATGTGCCACTTTAGTGTAGACGCCAGGATGATTGGGTTCACTGCATTTATTTCCCCAGCTCACTATTCCCCACACATACGATAAACCAGATGCGTCTGTGCACACCAGCGGCCCTCCGGAGTCGCCCTGACACGAGTCCACCTTCCCCTCCAGGTCACCTGACACAGAGAACGACCAATGACAGCGTTATTCAACAGTGACGGGAGAAACAAAGCTTTTCAAAACACTTCAAGCATAACATGCTGGTCAAAATTGTGTAAATGCAACAGCCAGTCCGAACATGCATTAAAACACCTTTACAAACCAATTGCAGTTTTATTGAAAGTAGTATAATAAAGTAAAAAAGTTTAATATATTCAATGCAATTAACAAATCATGTAATACCATTAAGTAGAAGTATCTATATATTAGTTATTTTTTTAATGGTGTAAAATGTACAATATTGTGTTACTTCGTAAAGTAACTAATTGCGTTTCTTAGTTACTTTTAATGAAAAGTAATATGTTATGTTTTTTTTCTCATGTGGGCTGGGCTTGCTTGTTTGTTTTTAATATAAAAAGTTATATTTTTGGCAAATGTAAAAGCCTTTTTCACATCAAAAGTGAAATGAATGAGCCTCAGGCTGAAGGAAATGTACGTTCACGTCTGTACAGTAGAGGGCGCAGCTCAAACTAACCTTTCAGGAGAAGAAAGTTTAACACTCTTCAGCAATTAAAAAAAAATGAGACAAATGTTTTGTATGGTTGAATTGGATCATCGAAGGTCAGCAGCAAAGACATTGGTAAATAAAATAAGATTAAATACATAAAGGATATTTGTGTTATTTAACGTTTAATTATTGCAGGTTTGCATTTCACTATTTTTATTGATTTTGAGGAATACTGAATGTGTTTTTGTGCAGGTGAGATGAGTAAATGCATGTTGACATTTAGTCTAGAACTACAGTAACATGATGTTCACACAGCTCTCACGACGCCTTACTCCCGATTTCTCTCAACATGGCAACACCAGAGCTGTCAGTCAATACATGGGAAACAGGTAAGTAACTGGAATTACTTATTTGCAAAAGTTACTCAGATGTTTTCTTGTAAATTAAAAAATAATGCGTTACTTTACTACACTATAAAAAATGCTGGGTTAAATACAACCCAGTGCTGGGTAAATATTGGACAGAACATATGCTGTTAAATGTGTTAACCCAACCTTCTGGGCAGTAACCCAACCGCTGGGTTCGTCCATATTTTACCCAGCGCTGGGTTGTATTTAACCCAGCATTTTTTAGAGTGTAGTTACTTGAAAAAAGTAATCTGATTCTGATTACATAACTCGCATTACTTGTAATGTGTTATCCTTAACACTGGTTATTTTACTACATTGTAGTGCTTGTTTTGTTTGTTTTATAGAGAGCTTGCTTAATTAAGCCACTAAAAAAAGTTTATTTTTATCATATGTATGTGTCATGAAAAATGTATAGAGATTCTTAAAACTTATCTGAGATTACAAAAACACAGGATTACAATAGTTACATAAAGTCTTGTTTACTGAAATCACGTTACTTTAGCAATTTTATATGCGCTCCGAACTTCAATAGAGATGTTTGCACTAGTGATGCGCGGGTCGGGTTTTTTTCCAATCCGCGGGTCCCGCTTTTATGAAATTATTTGGCCCGCCCCAGCCCGCCCCGCACCACTGTATCTATTTTTACAACCCGCCCCGCACCCGCACCCGCGACCATTAAATAGACATACTAGGCATTGTAATGTAAATGAAAACAGCCTTTATTTCAGCCTGAAAGTGCTTGGAAACATCACCCTGTAAACTGGCAACAACATACGATTATGAATATGAACCATAAATCAGGTCATATTAATAACAAGATAATGATAAACATTTTCAACATTTACAAAGTAGCGTTTGTATTCATCTAATAGGCTAAACAATTTTTTATTTCAGATTTGTATAGGCCTAGGCTACATACCCACTGAACTTTTGTTTTATTTAACACACGGAAATGTTCATTTAGCTTTTTTACGTTCGCTGTGCATCCACTGTACCGGGGTTTAATCTATTACACCTAGACTCCAGCACCCGGCCAGCAGAGCTGAATGTGCGCTCACTTGATGCACTTGTGGCTGGGATACAGAGCTGCTTGGCGCTTTCGTGACGTGTCACGTGACGCCAAAGGTTTGGGGACATCAAGCAAGTTACGTTGCTACATAGGCCTTGGTATTGTAACCTTATCAAAGAACCTAATAAAATATGAAAATAGATATTCCCAAATATTTAATATTGGCTATAGGGAATTGCATGCAACATACATGGATTTTTTTTTTAAATTTTTTAATGACCCGCCGCGCCCCGCCAATAAAGTGACAATTTCTTTACCCGCCCCAACCCGACCCGCGGGGTCCGCGGGTTAATGAGGGGTCCGCGGGTTATGAGACGACCCGCGCATCACTAGTTTGCACCACTTTTATGGTGTCTTTCTGCCTTTTTGGATCCATATTCTTTGCAATTGCTTGGAAAAGAGCTTGGAAAGGAAGTACCGCATTTTCCAGAAAATAAATCGCACCGTGTCAAAATGTAATTGTTGAGAGAAAAAAAAAGTTGCATGTGCATGATTTTATGATTTTTATTTTATGATTGCTTTGTTAAATAAAACTAAACATTTACAAACAAAAATTTTAGTTTTCACTTCACAACAAATCCTTTATATTTAACTGTATTCAGAACAGAACAGGAATGAAAAAGTTCAAACAAACATAAATTATTGTGGCATTCATTTTAAACAACAATTAAACACAAAGCTATTTATTTGAAACTAGCAGAGTGTTGTCTTATTGAAAAACTGCTAAAACCAGGTTTTAGCTGGTCTACCAGCCTGGTCATAGCTGGTTCACCAGGCTGGTTTTAGAAGGGGTTTGACCACTTCTTTAGCTGGGAAACTAGCCAATCTGCAATTCTTTTTTTTAGCATGGACAAATCCAAATCTGAATATAATTGCATTATATAAACCACATTGGCTAAGTCGCACCACATTTTAGCTGATAAAAACTGCGACTTATATTCCAGGAAATATACGTCATACAGGTTTGGATGAACATGAGGGTGAGTTTCATTTTTGACAGAACTATTCCTTAAAAATGAAAACAACAAGAGTATTGATTGACAGAACGTGTTTTTTGCAGTGAGAGGCGACTTTTTAAAATTGTTGTCTATTAGCAGTGAGTGTTTTGCGCGCTGTTTATGTGCGCTTTGAGCCCCTCGAAATGGAGAGGCGGACTTCTGTTGTGGTGACGAAAGATTACCGTTGCTTAGAAAATCCGGAGACTGCAATGATGGAGGGTGACCCGAAGCTGTATTTTTTAAGGTTTTTGCTAATATGACAGTTTACTTAAAGGGGTCATATGATGTTGCTAAAAAGAACATTATTTGGTGTAATGCATTGTGTTTACATGGTTCGAGGTTAAAAAAAACACATTATTTTCCACATACTGTACATTATTGTTGCTCCTCTATGCTCCGCCTTTCTGAAACGCACCGATTTTTACAAAGCTATTCATTCTGAGAAGCGAGGCGTGCTCTGATTGGCCAGCTATCCGGTGCGTTGTGATTGGCCGGATACCTCAAGCGTGAGATGGAAATGGTAAACCCATTATAAACGAGGCATTTGTTGCATTCAGTGAGGACTTAATTACTGGTTATAATGACTTCTACTGTCTTTTTACGTGTGGCGCCATGCCGCATAAACATAACACCATGTCTGCATTTGTGATCGTAGAAACGCAAAACAAGCACTACTCTACACTGCTCAAAACTCGCGTTTGAATAGTCAGTAGCAAATTCTTTAAATATCGAAACGTACTTACAGGCTGTGAGTCAGAAGCACCAGACTGTCCTTGCAAAGCTGGAATTGCCCCACTTTATAGTGTTCACAGCCATTCATAGTGTTCACATTGTAGGCTACTCTTCCAGGTTCAGGACACAGTCCTCCGTAAAATGCGCTGCACACACTCTAATATTTGGGTTGAACTGTTCTGGAACAGTGTTGTAAATACAACTTAACCACTGATTTCTAGTTGTGTCCTCTTTTGGATCCCAAACAAAGTACTTTCGCTTTCACAACGAAACACAGCGTCTCCAGAACATGGCGCCGGCGGCAGCAACAACACTACAGACAGAATAAAAATCATGCCCTCTTTCTTTTGCGTGTACGTTTGGGCGGTGTTATGCAAATCTTCCCACACCGTGACGTAGACATGTGGGGGCGTGTTTTAATGAGCTGTTTTAGGAAGGCGTGGTCGAGTCTTAACTTTGATAAAGAATATCTCTTTGGTTTTGAGACTTTAGTCTTTGCAACTTCAGGGATCTTATCTATGCACAAACAGCTTGTAACATTCCAAAGAGAAAGCAAAACTTGAAATCGCATCATATGACCCCTTTAACAGCAAAAAACTAATATTTTAGAGCGCTCACGCTGTAATCCTTGTAATTAAAATGTAAAAGACAGGACAGCTGATTTGGTGGTTGCCTAGCAACATTAAAAAAAAAGACAGCTCTTTTTTTAAAAAGTCACCAAAAAGCCTCGCGTTTTCAGACCTAAAAAAAAATGCATTCTGTCTGATTGGGGCCTTTGACACACAATCAAGGCATGTATTTGTTACGCTGTCTAAAGGGTTAGGACACTAGACAATCCAAACCTGTTAGACATCACAGATTACGAAATGCTTGCATACCTGCACACTCCATTCCAGGGAGGAAACGGTCCTTGTAGTAATCCTCGCAGTCGCCGACAAGCGTCACATTTGCCCATTTCAGAGTCGCTGCTGACAATCCAAACACACACACAGAGACAATGAGTCCTCAAACTCTACCATATACTCCTCCTGATTTCTGTAGATTGTGTTTGACAGTGAGCCGAACCTTTGCCCCAGCCGGAGATGGTGCAGGTGTCGTTGGGCTGGAACTGTTGGGTGGACCAGGGAACGCAGACGGCTCGGACCGCGGGATTGTCGTCCATGCACTTGTCTGAAAGAGTCAGCTCCTCCAGCTGCACCAAAGCGATGTCGTTGGCATAGGTTTGTGGGTTATATTCATGATGGATGATGATGTTCTTCACTGGAATGCTGTCGGTGGTCGACTGCTTGCGATGCTTCTTCCAGAGAGAGAGGTAGATTCGGAAGGACTTCGGTTCGGGCCTAGAGACACGCAAACATACTGGTTGAGCAAAAGTAAATTGGTGGAGACAAAACAAAGTTTGGCAGTGCAGTGTTTCCCCTAGGTTTACAGCTTTTTTTGGGGGGGGGGGGGTATTCTCTTTGTAGTATTCTCTTTGTCTGCTGGTGGGAGTGTACTCCCTATGAAATCCGTTTTATTTTTTTCCCAAATTCCTTTTTATGTTTTTTCTAAATGGTTTAATAGTTGAATTAAATTGTATTTATCAAAAAGCTTGTCTAATTAATTAAAATCATGAAACTTATACAATTTCACATCAATTTATTAAATTTTTAAAAAACTACATGGGCCATGGGCGACATTTGACTCAAGTCAGGGGGGGGCAAGAAAAAAAAAAGATATTTTTTGGATGTAGCCTATGCATTAAACAGTGCGCTACATTGCAACGCATTGTGTCTACAGTGCAGTGAAGAATAACTTAAAGAGGTTGCCTGCGTTTACTAAACTGTGGAGCTTTGACTCTTGCTGCTGATTTGAATGGCGATGCTTCCCATTTTAAGTGTCAGTTGATAGCCATTTATTTTTAACCACAAATGTGCGCGCTGCTTTTCTGATGTTCATATACGTTTTCTGTGTCACTTGAGGTGACACTTTATTGTGTTGAGACGCGTGAGGAAAAAATAAACGATCTATGGGACTATTCTGTCATAAATCGCATACCATTCATTTCTGAACTTTCTACCGTCCGTTACATATATGTCCCGATATCAATAAAGTTTACACACGCTTTTAGTCCGTGAACAGGATCTCGCTCAGGACGCGCGCTGTCTGTGGAAGTTTGGCCTGGATCGCTTCCAGAGTAAATCACTGAGGGATTTTTGTCCCGTCCATTGTTTATCACTGATATTTCGAGAATGAATCCAGCATCATTCCCGAAACTTAGCAGCATGTACAGGTATGTGTCCGAAAAACTAAAGTTTCATTCAAATTTTGAATGGATTATAGCCTAGAAAACACACAAAGCGCGCTCCCGTTATTATCACTAAAAGAATCAGTCATCAAAGTTCATCGCGATCTCACAAAATTCTGTTATAATCAAGCTCTAAACTACACAATAAATCTCTTATTTACATCGCGTCTGCACTTACTTAGTCATGAGATGATTCACGAGCGTGCAGAACTCCGGATTGGCCATTGCGTTGAAGAAATCTACAGATATGTCTTTGATTGGCTGCATTGCTCAACGCTGCAAAAATACTTTAGATAGTTTGCCAGATCTTTTAATTGCTTTTGCTTTAGTTTGAGAGTAGGCTATTTAGCACCGTGTAGTACCCCCGTACAACCGGCCTGCGCTGACATCAGAAATTCCATGACTGACGATATGGAGGGGGGGCAACTGCCCCCCCTAATGTCGCCCATGCTTAGGGCCCTATGAAATGTTTTATTTTTTCTCACCATATGTTTTATTGTTACCAAATTCTCTGTTTTAGCATGTCTAATCATTTGAATGCATAAAAACAACTTAATTTATTCAAATTTATTCTTAAAATAGCCTTATGAAATGTTTTTTTTTCATCAGAAATTCTGTGTTGTGTATTTAAGTTTTTCTGGTAATCAAATGAAGTCATAATACATTAATTTAATTTATCTTTTAATTATTGAAAATTAAACAAACTTTATTTTTTGGCAAACAAAGGGGATTTACTATTAACAATAAAACATGAAAGGTGTGATTATTCCTTAAACAATTGTTTTAGTAGTAGTAGTACTAATAGTATTAGTAGTATTATCATTTACATTTATGCATTTAGCAGACGCTTTTATCCAAAGCGACTTACATTGCATTCAAGTTACAGTTTTTACATTTTATCAGCTCTTATGTAAATTCTACTGAATATTTCTGGCACAGTGTCTTCAAGTTAAACCGAACTTTTATTTTGACAGGGTGCCGTAAATACCTTTCTGTGTTATATGAGGCTAGTTTTACTCAAATGAAACGGTAAAATGCTGATGAAGTGACTCTCAGAGACGGCAGACGCTGAAATCACTGCGAGCTTCAGTATGTGTGTAGTAAACGAAACAGTGCGTCTGTGCCATTCATTCACACAGAGACACGCAGAACATACAGGATTCATATTTAAATAGTCTTTTTGTGGTTTAATATTTAGAGATACTAGTCCATATTTAAGTGTAATCGATATATAGAAAATAAATTTTTTTTTTTTTTAACTTGACTTTCAAGGGGGGCGGCGGGTGCACCCTAATATAATGGCTGGGGAAACACTGCAGTGCTAGTCTCGCATAGCCAGACCTTCAGACTGACGGCTGAAGGTCTGGAATAGATGCCAGCTTTCATTGGCCAAGGCCCGCCCATGAGGCCGTTTGACCGATATGTCAACAACCAATCGCAGTTCGTTTTGTTCAGCGTCACGTTTCGGGGCGTGAAAATGTCGCCACAATAACAGACCGGTGTGTGAAACTCTCGGATGTATTTTAAATATTCTATGCCGCGAATTTTAAATATTTCACATACTTTTGAAAATCCAGCGTTTAGTTGACCCTGATAAGCATTCATCGTCACATTTGTAAACACGACGGCTTTCTTCTTTCGTAAGGGGTTTGGCGAACGCGACACTCGCGTCTCCCGGAAATCTGGTTTAATTCAACCAGTCAGATGACGACTTCGACACTCCTGAAGTGTTTCCAGAAAAGTGTGCCATATGCATCAGACGTTTAGCCAACGTTCCGTGGGCGTGACGTCTGGGGCTCGTGGTGATTGGTTGTACCTGACGCAGTGGGCGGCGGTCAGAACCCAGCATCCGCCCAAATACGCCCCTCCGCAGTGGATCAAACCTTCGTCCTTAATGGCCACCTGCCACTGTATCTGAGTCTGCAGGGCAAAGGTCACACACAGAGGTCATTCCTTACCTGCTGGCATTAAATTCCCTGAAATAGACATTTGCTGCCTAGTGTTATTTTGTCCATTTAACTATTAAACTGCATTGATGTTATTGTTTTAGACTGACAAACTATTTTGACTCTTGCTCAGAGTGTTTGAGATGTCTTTAAAATCTTTGTTGATCATGTGTGTGGATTGTTTGTTTGTTATACAGTACATCCATACATACAGCATGCATAGGCTACTCATGTAACGCGATATATACTAGCTAAATAGCAAATCTCAACTGCTTGACTGTTCATATCATTGCAAAATGTAAACTTTATTATTTCCCAGCTCTAAGGTTGGATTATATCTTACTTTACTCACATGTATATAATATATACTCGTGTAAAGCGATATATAATACATCTCAACATCTTAATTATTTAAATTATGGCAAAATGTAAGCTATATTATTGTCTAGCTTTAATCTGCTGAATGCGACTATATAGATGCAACATCTAATCAGTTAATCACATTTTAATCAGTTTTTGTGGGGAAACAATAATAATAATCTCAAGTACTGATCATGTGCTTTATTTAGTCTAATGCTAGTTTGGATGCCGTGTTGCGTGATCGTTACAGCCATACTGAAAGGGACAATGGATAATTTACCTCACATATTGAAAATAAATTAAAGGAAATATAAACGTTAAAACTACGAACTCAGTGTGAAGAAACAAGTGCTTTCCATGGTGAAGATTGTTTCAGTCGCTCAGTATGTTTTTTAGTGCTGGGCAACGATTAATCACATCCAAAATAAAAGTTTTTGTTTATATAATATGCGTGTATACTGTGTATATTTATTATGTATATATAAAGGCACACATATACAGTATATATTTTGAAAATATTTACATGTATGTATTTATATTATATAATTTATATTTATTTAATATATAAACATAACATTTTTGTTTGTATTTGCTTGTATGTGTGTGTATTTATATATACATAATAAATATACACAGTACACAGACATATATTATGTACACAAAAACTTTTATGTGAATAATCATTGCCCAGCACTAATTTTAATAATATTAAAATGGTTTTATTTTTAAAATTTTATTATGTACTTCATTTTGTTGCAAGTGCAGTGAGCTTGCAGAGAGGCTCCGCCCATACGCTCTTCTGATTGGCTGATATTTGTCATACAAACTATGACAAATATTGATGTCAGGTACTGATTATGTTCTATATTTATGGTTAAAAGTGTCTGATGTGAGTCTGAATGTCATTTTGCTTGACCTTTGTGGCCATAACTTCTGAAAATGACAATGGATAATTTACCTCAGGTCTTGAAAATAAATCAAAAAAACATAAACATTAAAACTGAACTCAGTGTGAACAAACAAGAGTATTCCATGACAAAGATTGTTTCAGTCGCTCGGTATGTGTTTTTGATAGTGTTAAAATGTTTAATATGTGTTCATCACATTACATAGCCTATGTTTCTATACGTGTGCAGTGCGCTTGCATAGAGAGGCTCCGCCCACACTTTCTTCTGATTGGCTGTGATATTTGATTTTTCAGATGCGACTAACGACATCTGATAGGCTTGTCACGATAGTCAATGTATCGACTTATCGCACGATATATGGAAATGAGTGCGATCATTTTTGGTGCCGCGATATATTGCGACTCATAACTGTTTTATATTTAAAAATAAAGATTTATATAAATTTTTACATAAAAATGAATGTCACCAACATTAGTCGATCGTGCTGCCTCTGTTATCTCGTCTCTCTCAATCAGGTCAACACACAGAGGTACATTAATTCTACATTGATTTTAAAAAATTGTGCTGGTATCGGATCGGTAGGCTATCTGTATTTACCGATACTTTTTTACCGATATTTTTCAGTATCGGATTGGATCGGTTCTATAAAAAAATGGTATTGTCGCATCCCTAATTTATTATTTATTATTTTTATTTATTTAGGATATTTTTTTTCACATTCCGATTCCAATGTCTAAATATTCTTAAGAATAAAACATTTTTTGTTCTTTGAAAGAATGCACTTGCATTATTATGCTATTATATTGTCATACTGTCATTAATCAGTGGCATAAAATGGTCTTAAAGTGACAATACTATCATATATCGCAATGAATTTTGGTGCAATATATCGCACAACAAAAATTAGTTATCGTGACAGCCCTAACATCAGATTATATTTCAGAAACGGTTTCTATTTCTGCAACGTAGCGGCTTGAACAACATCATCTAATGTGCGTTTGAATGTAATTTTGCGTGATCTTTACTAGCCATAGCTACTGAAAACGACAGTGGATAATTTACCTCAGATCTTTATAAATCATAAATAAAAGGATGCATGAACGTTAAAACTGTCAACTTAGCATGAACAAACAAGTGTATTCCATAACAAAGACTTTTCAGTCTCTCAATATGTGTTTATATTAATGCTAAAATGGTTTAATTTAGATTATGTACTATGCAGTGCATTGCCCTTGCATGGAGTGGCTCCGCCCTCACTTTCTTCTGATTGGCTGTGATTTTTGCATCATGTGAATTTTTTTTTTTTTTTTTGCATCTGTGAACATTAGCATCATGACTTGTAAAGTTGCTTTGAAACAATGTGAATTTGATTTGACTTGGTTTTGGTGCTTGGTTCATAATGTGTTGCGGTTTGATAAAGCATTGTTCAGTAGTTGTATGTTGTATTGTTAAGTGTCTGGACTGACCGGTAAGGTCTCTTCCCATCCTGCTGAACGTTTCCAGCGTGAATAGTGATCGTCCTGTTTGTATACATACTCCATATTGGGAACACCACACTGCAGCTGGCTCTCTGCAGACGAGCGCATTTCTCTGATCTCTGGAACAACATGAAGGTGAGCTATTATCAGTATGATTTCAAACCTGAAATCATGTGAATACACTCTTAATCTTTTGTTCAAAACACTTGCTATGCAAAAAAAATTCATGATATATGTGACCCTGGAGCACAAAAGCAGTCATAAGTAACAGGTATATTTGTAGCAATAGCCAACAATACATTGTATGGGTCAAAATTATCCATTTTTCTTTTATGCCAAAAATCATTAGGATATTAAGTAAAGATCATGTTCCATGAAGATATTTTGTATATTTCCTACCATAAATATATCAAAACTTAATTTTTGATTAGTAATATGCATTGCTAAGAACTTCATTTGAACAACTTTAAAGGTGATTTTCTCAATATTTAGATTTTTTTGCACCCTCAGATTCCAGATTTACAAATAGTTGTATCTCAGCCAAATATTGTCCTATCATAACAAACCATACATCAATGGAAAGCTTATTTATTCCATTGATTGATGTATAAATCTCAGTTTTAAAAATTGACCCTTATGACTGGTTTTGTGGTCCAGGGTCACATATAATATATATATATATATATACAGTATATATATGAGTTGAGAGACAGATGAGCTTTTACTTACCTGACATTGGATCGGAAAAAAGTTGTTCTGCTTTCTTTACTACTGCTTTGTCAGTTACTGTAACACAAAAGATGGAGAACACTCTTCTTTTGTGAAGAGAACACAAAAAAAGCACTTTTTTCTATAAAAGAAACAACATTTTATGTGTTTCAAGTCTGTACAGAGATGTTCCAATCACCCGATAGATTTGACCGTTTTAAGATGACAAATTATATAATTTTATAGTTAACACTTTTTAATTAGAGTTAACTAAAACAAGTGTTATTTTAGTGTCTTTGATATGCTATTATAGTTTTTGCTAATATTGTGAATTAGTTTTTATTTTTATATTTTTCTGTCTTTAATTATAGTTAATTTTTTTTAATGTCAACAGTTTTTATCATTTGTATATTATTAGATTTAGTATGTTACGTTAAACTAAATAAAAAAAATGTAATATTTTATTTTATTATAGACAGTTAACGTTTACTTTATTTCAAGTAACAAACATGTTTTTTAATGGTTATAGTTTTAGTTAACAATAATAACCCTGACTGAAACCATAAAAACAGTATTACTTAAAATAAAATTAATGTTAACTGAAATTACTATACAACTGAAACATTAACTTAAAGTATTACACAAAGTTTAGCTAAAATGAAATCCTGATATTATGTGAGAATTTGATTGAATTCACTTTCATTCACTATGTGGTTGTGTATGAGTATAGTACGCTTGTCAAGTGAACTTCTACAGATTTCACGTAGTTCTGTTATAATCGTCTTTGATGAACCTGTTTCTGCATTCAACTGAATCCTGGATCTCTTGGTGTTTTTGAGCAGTAATGAGATCTTAAAGGGATAGTTCACCCAAAAATGAAAATTCTGTCATCATTTACTCACCCTCAAGTAGTTCCAACCCTGTATGAATTTCTTTGTTCTGCTGAACACAAAGGAAGATATTCTGAAGAATATGGGAAACTGGGGCACCATTGACTTCCATGGTACTATTTTCCTACTATGGAAGTCAATGGTGCCCCAAAACAGCCTGGTTACAAACTTTCTTCAAAATATCTTCCTTTGTGTTCGGCAGAACAAAGACATTCATACAGGTTTGGAACTACTTGAGGGTGAGTAAATTATGACAGAATTTTCATTTTTGGGTGTACTGTCCCTTTAAATGAATTCACTGACCATCAAGTTCATCTTCTCCTCCCAGACAGTCCCTGATTCCATCTTTGACGGCGTGTTGGGGAATACAGACACCCGATTTACAGAGGAACGCCTTGCCTTGGCATTCTTCACACAACAGAAACAGTAACAACAGGATTATCAGTCTACTTCATGCCAGCAATGCTAAAAACATTGATTAATGTACCACTGAACACCCTTGATGAAATATCTTGAATGCACTGGATAAAAACATAAAATTCCAAAAGCTTAAATGTAAGTGATATGTTTGAGTTTTATATTTAAAGTTTTTTTTTATGTATTTTTTTCGTGTATTTTGTACATTTATTTTGATTAATGTCAGTTAATGTTTTAAGTATTATTAGGTTAGGTAAATTAACACATTTGCAAATTATTTGCAAAAATAATTTGTGCCTTATTTAGAAACAGCGACATGAAGGGAACAACAGGATTGTTGAAAACTGGACAAAATTTGTATTTTGGATGCACTGAATAAAAATGTGTTTGAGTTTTAAATTTATAGGTTTATTTTATATTTACATAAAATTGACAAAAGCGGATTTTTTTGCATATTTTTAGGTCAGTTTCAACATGAAATTAATGATTTAAGTGTATTTGATTATTTGAATTATGATTAATAATATATTTTATTTTATTTTACCTTTATTTTACCAGGCAAGTTAATTAAGAACAAGTTATTATTTTCAATAACAGCCTGGCAGGAGAATTAATATCTCTTTAGAAACAAACATATATTACAATACATAAAACAATGCATAAAACATTTTGAATGCACATACTGGGATATTTGTCTTTAGTTTCAATAGCTTTTGTAGTACATTCCAATCATTTGGGGCAGCAAATTCAAAAGCGGAACGACCATAAGTAGTTTTTCTTCTAGGGATAATCAAGGAAATATAATTAGATGATCTAGTTGCATATGTATCAAGATGAAGTTTTAGCAGCTTTTGAAGATATTCAGGTAATAAGCCCAACAGAACTTTGTAAATAAAAATATACCAGTGAATTTCCCATCTTGTATGCAATGATGTCTAATTCGAAATGAAGTATAATTCGCAATGATGCGTTCTGTAGGTGCATTAGTAATCAATCTAATTGCATGTATGCTCCAGAACACCTTGCACCACATGCATTTCTATAATCACATCACCATAATCAAACAAGGGCAAAACAGTAGTTTCTACAAGATATTCTTGGCTGACATGGAAAACACAGATCTATTTCGGTACAAAAAATAAGGCCAGATTGAACTTTCTTCTGGAGATTAGTTATGTGGATAGTAAAAGTCAAGGAGTTATCGAGACAGATTCCGAGATATTTATATGAAGATACTACCTCAATTTTTGCCCCATCCGAAGTTATAATACCGTTATTATTATGTTGTTTTTTCCAAACTACATTACTTTTGTTTTTGAGCTATTTAAAACTAGATTCAGATCATTGAAAGCCTCTTGAATATTATTAAAACTATCCTGTGCCTGTTTTAAAACTTCATCATATGACAATCCCACAACATAAAGAATAGTATCATCCGCATAAAGATGAATATAGGTTTTCTGACTACAGATAACCTGAGAAATATTATTAATTTAAATTGAAAACAGAGTTGATGCCAACACAGCCCTGAGGGACACCTTTATTTATAGTTAATGGTTCAGATAATTGTTGATCAATCTTTACATATTTGGATCTATTAAATAATATATATATAATGCATTTCATGACAGTCATTTTTGCTTTTATTTAGAAGCAGCGACATGAAGGGAACAACAGACAGGATTGTGGAAAACAGGACGAGAACTGATGTCGTCAGACTCACTTTTGCAGCACATCTCGTCGCTGTTGTCTCCACAGTCATCAACACCATCGCAGGGTTTTCCATTGATTAAACACTTCCCATTCGCACAGAGAAACTTCTTACATTCACCTACACAGAGAAAACCCATCAGTGTGAGTGA
Source organism: Aspiorhynchus laticeps (assembly GCA_023376895.1). Classification (NCBI taxonomy): domain Eukaryota; kingdom Metazoa; phylum Chordata; class Actinopteri; order Cypriniformes; family Cyprinidae; genus Aspiorhynchus; species Aspiorhynchus laticeps. The sequence goes on along the minus strand of CM041816.1, from coordinate 34,362,687 downwards.
AGGAAGTGTCAAGACAACAGATTAACATTAAACATTAAAATGATGAATGCATTTCAGAGCAAACAGCACCTGGAGGTTCCTCATAACACTTTAAAGCAGCCACCCCAGCTTTGATTGACTCTGGATCATAGATCATACACTCGGCCAATGAGAGCTCAGATCCCGTGCAGCGAACCCTCATACACTTATCTTCATAAAGAGACTCATATGTGATGTTAGATGCCTTCATTGCTCCTCTGAGAGACAGAAAGAATAAGATAAGCAGTCGGTACATGTTGAGTTGAGAGAAAAGACGTCTTGTGTTCAGGTGTGTTTACCTTTCGACTCCCTTAACGTTTCGGCAAACGACATTTGCTGCTGCCATATTCCAGCCTTTGCCACATACTGGCATTTTTCCCATCTTAGATTTTATCTCCACCACATTATTAGAATCAGAGTCTACATCCACAGAGTACATCGTCACATCCACCTTGTCTTCCGCTGGACACAAATATTAAGGTTTACTGTAAGTTTCTTTAGAAAATTTTCTTTAAAGAACCAAGACATTGTTATGAAGAGACTTTAACAAAACAATTCAGATTTAGAGAAATGTGTCTCTGCATCAGTGTCTCAGCAATGGATGCTCTGCAGTGAATGGGTGCCGTCAGAATGAGAGTCTGATAAAAACATCACAATAATCCACACCACTCCAGTCCATCAGTTAACATCTGGAGAAGACAAAAGCTGAAACAAATCCAGCATTAATATGTGTTTAACTCAAATACAAGTCCATAATAACTCTTCCTCTAGTGAAAAAGGGTTCTGGTCTGAATCAGGAGAGAAATCTGCACAGATCAAGCACTGTTTACAAGCCAAAACAGCTCTAAACACATATGTGGCTGGATTTTGATTTGAGAGACAACAGGAGATGCACTTTTTCACTGGAGGAAGCATTATTATGGATTATGGACTCATATTTAAGTTAAAAATGTCTTAATGCTGGATTAGTTTCAGCTTTTGTCTTCTTAAGATGTTAACTGATGGACTGAAGTGGTGTGGATTACTTGTGATGTTTTTATCAGCTGTTTGGACTCTCATTCTGACGGCACCCATTCACTGCAGAGCATCCATTGCTGAGACAGTGATGGAACGATCGTTCATGAAAAAAAAAAATTATATAGTTTTTTATTATTAATTTAATTAGGTGTAGTTTTAAAAGTTAAATCACAAAAGTTTTACCCTGATTAAAGTTCACGTCTCACCTTTGCAGGATGTGCTGAAGTGTGAGAAAACGGGCTTCTTGGTTCTGCAGGCGATGGCGTTGGCCTGACACATGGAGAAATACACGGCTCCGTCCAGCGTACAGGCGCTTATTTGCTGCCGTGGACATTTGTACGGCATCTTACAGACACACTGTCCTGCGATGCATCGCCTCCATGGAGGACAGAACACTTTAGAGCAGGACCACCGAGTGTATTTCTGATCCAGACATTGGGTCGGACCCAAGAAATCCTCATCAGATACACTTGGGTGATTGAGCTGTGAGTAAACAATGTGTTTTAATGCTTTTGAGGCAGTTTGGGGATTTGGAGTTGACTGAGGAATATTTATAGGGAGATTAACAGAGAGAAAAAAAATGAACAGTAAAAACAACAACGCGAGATTCATTGCCTATAGCACTTGAGCACATTTATGATGTCAAAATATCTACTTTTTTCCCCACAGAGAAAGAAAGTCATACAGGTTTAGGACATGAGGGTGAGTTAATGATGAGAGTTTTCATTTTTGAGTGAACTGTCCCTTTAAACTAGAGGAAGACAAGTCACATAGGTTGCAGATATGATTAATAATAATATACAAAATAATAGTTGTATTTTTTTCTTAAAGCTACACTAAGCGCAGAGGCTTTTTTCTGACCTGTATTGTAAAATATTCATTATTCACGTTTTTTTTTTTTTTTTTTTTTTTTTAATTGGTTAAAATGATGAACAACACCAACCATATTTTGTGTCTGGGTGTGTAACAATTTTTTTATCTTATTGTTATAATTTTTGTAAAGAATTCTCAAAGTCATTAAGCTGTTTGAGTGTATTGAGACTACAATAATTAGTAAATTAACTGTAAATTCATTAATAAAATTTGCAATCTATTTAACCTCGTCCTTCGACTCGGTAGTCGAGTCCAAAGCATGTTGACCATGTATAATTTTTTTTTTTTAATACAGTGCTTTAGTGTGAAATTTTGTTTTCTTGAATGTGTTTCCTACACTGCAAAAAAATATTTTCTTACTTAGTAATTTTGTCTGTTTTTTCTAGTATAAATATCTAAACATTCTTGAATCAAGATGCATTTACTTGAAAAGTAAAATTACTTAAGATATTAAGTCTGGTTTTCTAAAAAAAAAAAATATATATATTTTTGTTGGTTTTTGCTTAAAACAAGAAAATAATATCTGCCAATGGGGTAAGAAAAATCATCTTAATTCAAAGGCCAAACAGGATTATTTTTCTTGCCCCATTGGCAGATATTTTTGCTTGTTTTAAGCAACAACTAACAAAATATTGTTTTAAATATTGTCACGACATAAGAACTACGAATCAGTTTTATTCGTCAACGATATTGCATTATACATTTAATTATCGTCAGGTTCGTTGACGACGATATTTCGTCATAATTTTCGTTGACGAAAGCAACACTAGGTGCGAGTGTGCTCACCTGTGTAAGAAATCCCAATGAAATCCATTTTATTTTTTTCCCAAATCCCTTTTTATGTTTTTTTCTGAATTTCGTTTTTTACGTTTAAATTTTTCTGGACTCCTTTTTAATGGTTGAATTAAATTTTATTTATCAAAAAGCTTGTCTAATTAATTAAAATCATGAAACTTATGCATTTTCACATCAATTTATTAAAAGATTTTTAAAAAACTACATGCTTAGGGCCCTATGAAATGTTTTATTTTTTCTCACCATATGTTTTATTGTTACCAAATTCTCTGTTTTAGCATGTCTAATCATTTGAATGCATAAAAACAACTTAATTTATTAATTTATTCTTAAAATAGCCTTATGAAATGTTTTTTTTTTTTTCATCAGAAATTCTGTGTTGTGTATTTAAGTTTTTCTGGTAATCAAATGAAGGCATACTACATTAATTTAATTGATTTTTTTTAATTATTGAAAATTAAACAAACTTTATTTTTTGGCAAACAAAGGGGATTTACTATTAACAATAAAACATGAAAGGTGTGATTATTCCTTAAACAATTGTTTTAGTAGTAGTAGTACTAATAGTATTAGTAGTATTATCATTTACATTTATGCATTTAGCAGACGCTTTTATCCAAAGCGACTTACATTGCATTCAAGTTACAGTTTTTACATTTTATCAGCTCTTATGTAAATTCTACTGAATATTTCTGGCACAGTGTCTTCAAGTTAAACCGAACTTTTATTTTGACAGGGTGCCGTAAATACCTTTCTGTGTTATATGAGGCTAGTTTTACTCAAATGAAACGGTAAAATGCTGATGAAGTGACTCTCAGAGACGGCAGACGCTGAAATCACTGCGAGCTTCAGTATGTGTGTAGTAAACGAAACAGTGCGTCTGTGCCATTCATTCACACAGAGACACGCAGAACATACAGGATTCATATTTAAATAGTCTTTTTGTGGTTTAATATTTACAGATACTAGTCCATATTTAAGTGTAATCGCTATATAGAAAATACAATTTAAAAAAATGTAACTTAACCTTCAAGGGGGGGCGGCGGGTGCACCCTAATATAATGACTAGGGAAACACTGCAGTGCTAGTCTCGCATAACCAGACCTTCAGACTGACGGCTGAAGGTCTGGAATAGATTCTTTCATTGGCCAAGGCCCTCCCATGAGGCCGTTTGACCGATATGTCAAACAACCAATCATAGTTCGTTTCGTTCAGCGTCACGTTTCGGGGCGTGGAAATGTCGCCACAACAACAGACCGGTGTGTGAAACTCTCGGACGTATTTTAAAGATTCTATGCGGCGAACTTTAGATATTTTACATACTTTTGAAAATCCAGCGTTTAGTTGATCCTGATAAGCGTTCGTCGTCACATTTGTAAACACGACGGCTTTCTTCTTTCGTGAGGGGGTTTGGCGAACGCGACACTCGCGTCTCCCGGAAATCTGGTTTAATTCAACCAGTCAGATGACGACTTCGACACTCCTGAAGTGTTTCCAGAAAAGTGTGCCATATGCATCAGACGTTTATCCAACGTTCCGTGGGCGTGACGTCTGAGGCTGAGACTACTGCAGTGCTAACGCAGGGCTCGTGGTGATTGGTTGTACCTGACACAGTGGGCGGCGGTCAGAACCCAGCATCCGCCCAAATACGCCCCTCCGCAGTGGATCAAACCTTCGTCCTGAATGGCCACCTGCCACTGTATCTGAGTCTGCAGGGCAAAGGTCACACACAGAGGTCATTCCTTACCTGCTGGCATTAAATTCCCTGAAATAGACATTTGCTGCCTAGTGTTATTTTGTCCATTTAACTATTAAACTGCATTGATGTTATTGTTTTAGACTGACAAACTATTTTGACTCTTGCTCAGAGTGTTTGAGATGTCTTTAAAATCTTTGTTGATCATGTGTGTGGATTGTTTGTTTGTTATACAGTACATCCATACATACAGCATACATAGGCTACTCATGTAACGCGATATACAGTATACTAGCTAAATAGCAAATCTCAACTGCTTGACTGTTCATATCATTGCAAAATGTAAACTTTATTATTTCCCAGCTCTATATATAAGGTTGGATTATATCTTACTTTACTCACATGTATATAATATATACTCGTGTAACGCGATATATAATACATAAGAAATCTCAACAGCATAATTATTTAAATTATGGCCAAATGTAAGCTATATTATTGTCTAGCTTTAATCTGCTGAATGCGACTATATAGATGCAACACATCTAATCAGTTAATCACATTTTAATCAGTTTTTGTGGGGAAACAATAATAATAATAATAATCTCAAGTACTCATCATGTGCTTTATTTAGTCTAATGCTAGTTTGGATGCTGTGTTACGTGATCGTTACAGCCATACTGAAAAGGACAATGGATAATTTACCTCACATATTGAAAATAAATTAAAGGAAATATAAACGTTAAAACTACGAACTGCGTGTGAAGAAACGAGTGCTTTCCATGGTGAAGATGTTTCAGTCGCTCGGTATGTTTTTTAGTGCTGGGCAACAATTAATCGCATCCAAAATAAAAGTTTTTGTTTATATAATGTGTGTGTATACTGTGTATATTTATTATGTATATATAAAGGCACACATATACAGTATATATTTTGAAAATATTTACATGTATGTATTTATATTCATATAATTTATATTTTATTTAATATATAAACATAAAATTTTTGTTTGTATTTGCTTGTATGTGTGTGTATTTATATATACATAATAAATATACACAGTACACAGACATATATTATGTACACAAAAACTTTTATGCGAATAATCATTGCCCAGCACTAATTTTAATAATATTAAAATGGTTTTATTTTTAAAATTTTATTATGTACTTCATTTTGTTGCAAGTGCATTGAGCTTGCAGAGAGGCTCCGCCCATACGCTTTTCTGATTGGCTGATATTTGTCATACAAACTATGACAAATATTGATGTCAGGTACTGATTATGTTCTATATTTATGGTTAAAAGTGTCTGATGTGAGTCTGAATGTCATTTTGCTTGACCTTTGTGGCCATAACTTCTGAAAATGACAATGGATAATTTACCTCAGATCTTGAAAATAAATGAACGAAACATAAACATTAAAACTCAGTGTGAACAAACAAGAGTATTCCATGACAAAGATTGTTTTAGGCGCTCGGTATGTGTTTTTGATAGTGTTAAAATGTTTAATATGTGTTCATCACATTACATAGCCTATGTTTCTATACGTGTGCAGTGCGCTTGCATAGAGAGGCTCCGCCCACACTTTCTTCTGATTGGCTGTGATATTTGATTTTTCAGATGCGACTAACGACATCTGATAGGCTTGTCACGATAGTCAATGTATCGACTTATCGCACGATATAAGGAAATGAGCGCGATAATTTTTGGTGCCGCGATATATTGCGACTCATAACTTTTTTATATTTAAAAATAAAGATTTATATAAATTTTTACATAAAAATGAATGTCACCAACATTAGTCGATCACTCTGCCTCTGTTATCTCGTCTCTCTCAATCAGGTCAACACACAGAGGTACATTAATTCTACATTGATTTAAAAAAATTGTGCTGGTATCGGATCGGTAGGCTATCTTTATTGACCGATACTTTTTTACCGATATTTTTCAGTATCAGATTGGATCGGTTCTATAAAAAAATGGTATTGTCGCATCCCTAATTTATTATTTTTATTTATTTATGATATTTTTTTCACATTCCGATTCCAATGTCTAAATATTCTTAAGAATAAAACATTTTTTGTTCTTTGAAAGAATGCACTTGCATTATTATGCTATTATATTGTCATACTGTCATTAATCAGTGGCATAAAATGGTCTTAAAGTGACAATAATATCATATATCGCAATTAATTTTGGTGCAATATATCGCACAACAAAAAGTAGTTATCGTGACAGCCCTAACATCAGATTATATTTCAGAAACGGTTTCTATTTCTGCAACGTAGCGGCTTGAACATCATCATCTAATGCAGCGGTTTTCAACTCCAGTCCTCGCGCCCCCCCGCTCTGCACATTTTGTATGTTTCTCTCTTCACTTCAGACCTTTGTTCTATTCGACCGTAAGTGCCCTGCGAAGTGGACTTCACAGGATATTCCGCCATCATTCCAGTTCGAAGCGAGCGTATATGTTCCATCCAAAGGGCATTGAAGTGTGCGAGACGTGAATTTAAATTGGATTTATTTACAGAGGTATATTTTGTCACACTTCACTAGTAAGTTTCGTCTGTGTGTGATGACGCTGGCGTAGCGCAAATCCGTGAATAAATCAGTGAATAAATAAGTTCCGAAGTGAAGTAAACGTCAACGGATTTCTCATGCTTAGGGAGTAGGGAGCAATGAACACTGTGTAGGGAGCATGTCAATCGGAACACAGTTCATTCATGGAACTTTCTTCTAATGAGCTGATGATCTGAATCAGGTGTGTTTAAACAACAGAGACATGCAAAATGTGCAGAGCGGGGGGGCGCGAGGACTGGAGTTGAAAACCGCTGATCTAATGTGCGTTTGAATGTAATTTTGCGTGATCTTTACTAGCCATAGCTACTGAAAACGACAATGGATAATTTACCTCAGATCTTTATAAATCATAAATGAAAGGATGCATGAAACTGTCAACTTAGCATGAACAAACAAGTGTATTCCATAACAAAGACTGTTTCAGTCTCGCAATATGTGTTTATATTAATGCTAAAATGGTTTAATTTAGATTATGTACTATGCAGTGCATTGCCCTTGCATGGAGAGGCTCCGCCCTCACTTTCTTCTGATTGGCTGTGATTTTTGCATCATGTGAATTTTTTATTTTTTTTTGCATCTGTGAACATTAGCATCATGACTTGTAAAGTTGCTTTGAAACAATGTGAATTTGATTTGACTTGGTTTTGGTGCTTGGTTCATAATGTGTTGCGGTTTGATAAAGCATTGTTCAGTAGTTGTATGTTGTATTGTTAAGTGTCTGGACTGACCGGTAAGGTCTCTTCCCATCCTGCTGAACGTTTCCAGCGTGAATAGTGATCGTCCTGTTTGTATACATACTCCATATTGGGAACGCCACACTGCAGCTGGCTCTCTGCAGACGAGCGCATTTCTCTGATCTCTGGAACAACATGAAGGTGAGCTATTATCAGTATGATTTCAAACCTGAAATCATGTGAATACACTCTTAATCTTTTGTTCAAAACACTTGCTATGCAAAAAAAATTCATGATATATGTGACCCTGGAGCACAAAAGCAGTCATAAGTAACAGGTATATTTGTAGCAATAGCCAACAATACATTGTATGGGTCAAAATTATACATTTTTCTTTTATGCCAAAAATCATTAGGATATTAAGTAAAGATCATGTTCCATGAAGATATTTTGTATATTTCCTACCATAAATATATCAAAACTTAATTTTTGATTAGTAATATGCATTGCTAAGAACTTCATTTGAACAACTTTAAAGGTGATTTTCTCAATATTTAGATTTTTTTGCTCCCTCAGATTCCAGATTTTCAAATAGTTGTATCTCAGCCAAATATTGTCCTATCATAACAAACCATACATCAATGGAAAGCTTATTTATTCCATTGATTGATGTATAAATCTCAGTTTAAGGTTTTGTGGTCCAGGGTCACACACACATATATATATATATATATATATATATATACAGTATATATATGAGTTGAGAGACAGATGAGCTTTTACTTACCTGACATTGGATCGGAAAAAAGTTGTTCTTTCTTTACTGCTTTGTCAGTTACTGTAACACAAAAGATGGAGAACACTCTTCATTTGTGAAGAGAACACAAAAAAGCACTTTTTTCTATAAAAGAAACAATGTTTGATGTGTTTCAAGTCTGTACAGGGATGTTCCAATCACCTGATATATTTGACCGTTTTAAGATTATAATTTTATAGTTAACACTTTTTAATTAGAGTTAACTAAAACAAGTGTTATTTTAGTATCTTTGATATGCTATTATAGTTTTTGCTAATATTGTGAATTAGTTTTTATTTTTATATTTTCTGTCTTTAATTATAGTTAAAAAAAAATATATATATATATTTTTTTAATGTCAACAGTTTTTATCATTTGTATTTTATTAGATTTAGTATGTTACGTTAAACTAAAAAGTTTTTTAATATTTTATTTTATTATAGACAGTTAACGTTTACTTTATTTCAAGTAACAAACATGTTTTTTAATGGTTATAGTTTTAGTTAACAATAATAACCCTGACTGAAACCATAAAAACAGTATTACTTAAAATAAAATTAATGTTAACTGAAATTACTATACAACTGAAACATTAACTTAAAGTATTACACAAAGTTTAGCTAAAATGAAATCCTGATATTATGTGAGAATTTGATTGAATTCACTTTCATTCACTATGTGGTTGTGTATGAGTATAGTACGCTTGTCAAGTGAACTAATACAGATTTCATTTAGTTCTGTTATAACGTCTTTGATTAACCTGTTTCTGCTTTCAACTGAATCCTGGATCTCTTGGTTTTTGAGCAGTAATGAGATCTTAAAGGGATAGTTCACCCAAAAATGAAAATTCTGTCATCATTTACTCACCCTCAAGTAGTTCCAACCCTGTATGAATTTCTTTGTTCTGCTGAACACAAAGGAAGATATTCTGAAGAATATGGGAAACTGGGGCACCATTGACTTCCATGGTACTATTTTCCTACTATGGAAGTCAATGGTGCCCCAAAACAGCCTGGTTACAAACTTTCTTCAAAATATCTTCCTTTGTGTTCGGCAGAACAAAGACATTCATACAGGTTTGGAACTACTTGAGGGTGAGTAAATTATGACAGAATTTTCATTTTTGGGTGTACTGTCCCTTTAAATGAATTCACTGACCATCAAGTTCATCTTCTCCTCCCAGACAGTCCCTGATTCCATCTTTGACGGCGTGTTGGGGAATACAGACACCCGATTTACAGAGGAACGCCTTGCCTTGGCATTCTTCACACAACAGAAACAGTAACAACAGGATTATCAGTCTACTTCATGCCAGCAATGCTAAAAACATTGATCAATGTACCACTGAACACCCTTGATGAAATATCTTGAATGCACCGGATAAAAACATAAAATTCCAAAAGCTTAAATGTAAGTGATATGTTTGAGTTTTATATTTAAAGTTTTTTTTTTATGTATTTTTTTCGTGTATTTTGTACATTTATTTTGATTAATGTCAGTTAATGTTTTAAGTATTATTAGGTTAGGTAAATTAACACATTTGCAAAAATAATTTGTGCCTTATTTAGAAACAGCGACATGAAGGGAACAACAGGATTGTTGAAAACTGGACAAAATTTGTATTTTGGATGCACTGAATAAAAATGTGTTTGAGTTTTAAATTTATAGGTTTATTTTATATTTACATAAAATTTACTAAAGTGTATTTTTGGCATATTTTTAGTTCAGTTTCAACATGAAATGAATGATTTAAGTGTATTTGATTATTTGAATTATGATTAATAATATATTTTATTTTATTTTACCAGGAAAGTTAATTAACAACAAGTTATTATTTTCAATAACAGCCTGGCAGGAGAATTAATATCCCCTGAGAAACAAACATATATTACAATACATAAAACAATGCATAAAACATTTTAAATGCACATACTGGAATATTTGTCTATAGTTTCAATAGCTTTTGTAGTGCATTCCAATCATTTGGGGCAGCAAATTCAAAAGCGGAACGACCATAAGTAGTTTTTCTTCTAGGGATAATCAAGGAAATATAATTAGATGATCTAGTTGCATATGTATCAAGATGAAGTTTTAGCAGCTTTTGAAGATATTCAGGTAATAAGCCCAACAGAACTTTGTAAATAAAAATATACCAGTGAATTTCCCATCTTGTATGCAATGATGTCCAATTTGAAATGAAGTATAATTCGCAATGATGCGTTCTGTATGGTGCATTAGTAATCAATCTAATTGCTGTATGCTCCAGAACACCTTGCACCACATGCATTTCTATACATCACATCACCATAATCAAACAAGGGCAAAACAGTAGTTTCTACAAGATATTTCTTGGCTGACATGGAAAACACAGATCTATTTCGGTACAAAAAATTAAGGCCAGATTGAACTTTCTTCTGGAGATTAGTTATGTGGATAGTAAAAGTCAAGGAGTTATCGAGACAGATTCCGAGATATTTATATGAAGATACTACCTCAATTTTTGCCCCATCCGAAGTTATAATACCGTTATTATTATGTTGTTTTTTCCAAACTACATTACTTTTGTTTTTGAGCTATTTAAAACTAGATTCAGATCATTGAAAGCCTCTTGAATATTATTAAAACTATCCTGAGCCTGTTTTAAAACTTCATCATATGACAATCCCACAACATAAAGAATAGTATCATCCGCATAAAGATGAATATAGGTTTTCTGACTACAGATAACCTGAGAAATATTATTAATTTAAATTGAAAACAGAGTTGATGCCAACACAGCCCTGAGGGACACCTTTATTTATAGTTAATGGTTCAGATAATTGTTGATCAATCTTTACATATTCGGATCTATTAAATAATATATATATAAATATATAATGCATTTCATGACAGTAATTTTTGCTTTTATTTAGAAGCAGCGACATGAAGGGAACAACAGACAGGATTGTGGAAAACAGGACGAGAACTGATGTCGTCAGACTCACTTTTGCAGCACATCTCGTCGCTGTTGTCTCCACAGTCATCAACACCATCGCAGGGTTTTCCATTGATTAAACACTTCCCATTTGCACAGAGAAACTTCTTACATTCACCTACACAGAGAAAACCCATCAGTGTGAGTGAAGGAAGTGTCGAGACAACAGATTAACATTAAACATTAAAATGATGACTGCATTTCAGAGCAAACAGCACCTGGAGGTTCCTCATAACACTTTAAAGCGGCCACCCCAGCTTTGATTGGCTCTGGATTATAGATCGTACACTCGGCCAATGAGAGCTCAGATCCCGTGCAGCGAACCCTCATACACTTATCTTCATAAAGAGACTCATATGTGATGTTAGATGCCTTCATTGCTCCTCTGAGAGACAGAAAGAATAAGATAAGCAGTCGGTACATGTTGAGTTGAGAGAAAAGACGTCTTGTGTTCAGGTGTGTTTACCTTTCGACTCCCTTAACGTTTTGGCAAACGACATTTGCTGCTGCCATATTCCAGCCGTTGCCACATACTGGCATTTTTCCCATCTTAGATTTTATCTCCACCACATTATTAGAATCAGAGTCTACATCCACAGAGTACATCGTCACATCCACCTTGTCTTCCGCTGGACACAAATATTAAGGTTTACTGTAAGTTTCTTTAGAAAATTTTCTTTAAAGAACCAAGACATTGTTATGAAGAGACTTTAACAAAACAATTCAGATTTAGAGAAATGTGTCTCTGCATCAGTGTCTCAGCAATGGATGCTCTGCAGTGAATGGGTGCCGTCAGAATGAGAGTCCAAACAGCAGATAAAAACATCACAATAATCCACACCACTCCAGTCCATCAGTTAACATCTGGAGAAGACAAAAGCTGAAACAAACCCAGCATTAAGATGTGTTTAACTCAAATACGAGTCTATAATAACTCTCCTCCAGTGAAAAAGTGTTCTGGTCTGAATCAGGAGAGAAATCTGCATCAGATCAAGCAGCGTTTACAAGCCAAAACAGCTCTAAACACATATGTGGCTGGATTTTGATGTGAGAGACAACAGGAGATGCACTTTTTCACTGGAGGAAGAGTTATTATGGATTATGGACTCATATTTGAGTTAAAAATGTCTTAATGCTGGATTTGTTTCAGCTTTTGTCTTCTCCAGACGTTAACTGATGGATTGGAGTGGTGTGGATTACTTGTGATGTTTTTATCAGCTGTTTGGGCTCTCATTCTGACGGCACCCATTCACTGCAGAGCATCCATTGCTGAGACAGTGATGGAACGATCGTTCATGAAAAAAAAAAAAATTATATAGTTTTTTATTATTAATTTAATTAGGTGTAGTTTTAAAAGTTAAATCACAAAAGTTTTACCCTGATTAAAGTTCACGTCTCACCTTTGCAGGATTGGCTGAAGTGTGAGAAAACGGGCTTCTTGGTTCTGCAGGCGATGGCGTTGGCCTGACACATGGAGTAATACACGGCTCCGTCCAGCGTACAGGCGCTTATTTGCTGCCGTGGACATTTGTACGGCATCTTACAGACACACTGTCCTGCGATGCATCGCCTCCATGGAGGACAGAACACTTTAGAGCAGGACCACCGAGTGTATTTCTGATCCAGACATTGGGTCGGACCCAAGAAATCCTCATCAGATACACTTGGGTGATTGAGCTGTGAGTAAACAATGGGTTTTAATGCTTTTGAGGCAGTTTGGGGATTTGGAGTTGACTGAGGAATATTTATAGGGAGATTAACAGAGAGAAAAAAAATGAACAGTAAAAACAACAACGCGAGATTCATTGCCTATAGCACTTGAGCACATTTATGATGTCAAAATATCTATTTTTTTCCCCACAGAGAAAGAAAGTCATACAGGTTTAGGACATGAGGGTGAGTTAATGATGAGAGTTTTCATTTTTGAGTGAACTGTCCCTTTAAACTAGAGGAAGACAAGTCACATAGGTTGCAGATATGATTAATAATAATATACAAAATAATAGTTGTATTTTTTTCTTATAGCTACACTAAGCACAGAGGCTTTTTTCTGAGCTGTATTGTAAAATATTCATTATTCACTTTTTTTTTCTTTTTTTTTTTTTAATTGGTTAAAATGATGAACAACAACCATATTTTGTGTCTGGGTGTGTAACATTTTTTTTATCTTATTGTTATCATTTTTGTAAAGAATTCTCAAAGTCATTAAGCTGTTTGAGTGTATTGAGACTACAATAATTAGTAAATTAACTGTAAATTCATTAATAAAATTTGTAATCTATTTAACCTCGTCCTTCGACTCGGTTGTCGAGTCCAAAGCATGTTGACTTCATGTATAATTTTTTTTTTTAAATATTGTGAAATTTTGTTTTCTTGAAAGTGTTTCCTACACTGCAAAAAAATATTTTCTTACTTAGTATTTTTGTCTGTTTTTTCTAGTATAAATATCTAAACATTCTTGAATCAAGATGCATTTACTTGAAAAGTAAAATGACTTAAGATATTAAGTCTTGTTTTCTAAAAAAAATAATATATATTTTTGTTGGTTTTTGCTTAAAACAAGAAAATAATATCTGCCAATGGGGTAAGAAAATCTTAATTCAAAGGCCAAACAAGATTATTTTTCTTGCCCCATTGGAAGATATTTTTGCTTGTTTTAAGCAACAACTAACAAAATATCGTTGTTGTTTTTTAAAGCAAGACATAATAACTTAAGTCGTTTTACATGCATCTTGATTCAAGAATTTTTTGATATTTATACTAGAAAACAAGACAAAAATACTTAATAAGAAAATATTTTTTTGCAGTGATTTAAGCAAATCTTCAAGATAATGAAGTAATTTTATCTTAAATCAAAGTTGCATGTGCATGTTTTGTATTTATTTAATAAGCTGGCATGTAATAAGTGGGCGATGCCAGAACTGATCCTAATCACGCTGTTTACTTTGCGATATCTTTTGCAATCCTTTACATTTGCTGGGAAACAAGACCACTGTGATCAAGATTACACAGTGTAGTTGTCATGACTCGTTTTCAGAGTTAATGAGATTAATTACTACATTAATCATTGAATGCTTCGTTTAATTTGCTCAGATACACAGAAACTCACGGCGGTCTGGAAGAGAAGACACGTGAAGAAAAAAACAGCCTTCATGATTCCTCTCTGTTCTTCTCTTCGTCCTCGACTCAGTCTGATAGACAGATGATTAACCCTGTCAACAGATGCCTGACATCAACCTGAATCAGACAGAAGGGAGGAGAAACACACGAGAGGGAGGAGAAACACAGCAGCTTCTGCCCGGAAAGGTCAGAGCGCATGGTACTGCGTCAATATCAGAGTTTTGCGTTAGTCGATAAAAACTGTTTATTCAGTCAACTCACATGAGCCAAACCAACAAAAAACGAAATCCAGTCATGCAAAACAGAAGCCAGCAAGTGCATGAGCGAAGGAATCAGAAAAACTTTCTCAACCCTAAAAACTTTATTGAATCACCACTTCGACCTGTTCTTTTTGTGAATTAAACAAGTCAATGAACCAAGAAAGCGTGCTTAAAATTGTCCAAATTACACACAGGTGTACACTCAAGCATTCACATTGGTATAAAAACAGGTGCTCACAGACACACATTGTCTTGATCTGCTGTTGCTTCAAAACTTATTTTGTAATATTAGTTATGTGTGCTGCTCAATAACATTTAACATTTAGAATTTATTGTGATTCATACAGATGTTGGTTGTTGCTGCAGTCTCTTTGATGTTGTGTCTTCGGTTGTTTTCTCTTTTTGTCAGCAGGTATCGAAGCAAATTGTCTGGTTTTTTTTTGTTTTGTTTTTTTTGTTTGTTTTTTTGTTTGTTTTTTTCCCTCTCTCTCTCTATCCCCCATTCTCCTTTTTTCTCTCTCTCTCTCCCCCTTCTCTGTTGACTTTCCCCACAACCTTTTTTTTTATTTTTTATTTTTTTATTTTCCTTTCTTCTTTCTTCTTTCTCTCTCTTGTTTTCTCTGTCCCCTGGTCTTGTCTGTCACAGTGTGGTTAAGTAAAAGGGTATATAAAATTAAATTAATTAATTAATAAACAAAAAAAAGAGGAAAAAAAATAAATAAAAAATAAATAAATAAATAAATATATTTATTTAAAAAAAAAAAGAAAAAGAAAAAAAAAGAAAAAAGGCTGTGAATGATGATAGCATAGCCACGCATATGTACTGTCATGTGTTATCTGTGCTACTGACAGGCCAAAAAAATAAAATAAAATAATAATAATAAAATTGTCCAGATACTCTTATAACCTGCATGTGTGCGAAAGAAATATACCAGCTAACAGGGAACTTTCTCAGAACATTCTTACAAGGTTCTCTCAAAGTTATAAACAAAGATTGTGTATAACTTTCTTTAACAAACATTCTCCCCGTAACATTAATAGAACATTGTTTAAAGTTAGCGGGTCTTAATAATGTTCGTTTAACGTACTTTAAATGTTACTACTTGTTTCAGAACGTTCAGGGAACATTCAAAATGTAATATTTTACATAAAATTTGCCATAAGTTAAATATATGAAGTTTCTACAATATATAAATTAGGGGTGTCAACTTTAACACGTTAACGCATGTGATTAATCTAAAACGCGTTAATATTTTTTTAACGCAAGTTAATCGTTTGATAAGGTTTGACCCCAACTTCTTCCCGTCATCGCAGAAGGTTATCTATCAGTGTGTGATGAGGGTACAGGAACAGTGTTGTCAGGGTAGCGGCTGTGGCACAAGTGACGTGGACTATTTTGAAAATACAGTCTCGGGAAATATTACAGAGCCGAGGATTGCGGTTTTTTGGGCTAACGTACTTTTATAATCTACCGCGGCCGCCCAAAGTGTATATATAGACAAATAAAAATTAAAATAGATTATATAAAATAATAAACACACGATTACGATAGGATATGGTTTCTATGTAATTTTCTTGAGATGAATATGTAACTTACATCTGAAATGCTCATTTTTGCAGCGATATAATAGGCTATAAAAAGCATATTTTAACAACAGTAAATGACCAAATTCCACATGTGATCGCAAAAGGAGGTTATTACAAACACTCGATGGTGGTTTGAAGTGAGTTCTGAGTAAAAGTGTACTATTAATCTATCTATAAATTGTCTTATGATGCTAATGTTAGCTCTAATGCACCTGCAGAACAGGTGCAGTTCTTCTTCATAATGTATTTTGTCATAATACTTCACGTAAGGTCGCAAGAAAATGTTTTGTTGTATTTATTTAGAAATACTTTTGATAATAGTTGGGTAAATGTATACTGGGATTTAAGTGATGTGGTTTGGTAAATGTTTTATTGCCAGTATAAAGACTGATAATGGCTGAATAAAAAGAAAAGAATAATAAGGATTATGTCTCATACCTGGCGGAGGTGTGAAAGGTTATGTTTCCTTAAACTAGTTTGTCATGCATTTCTTTATTTCAACACATTTGCAGGTAAATCCTAGTATTTTAAATTTGTGATTAATCATGATTAATCACAGTCCATGACTGTGATTAACACGATTACATTTTTTAATCGATTGACAGCTCTAATATAAATATATTGTAGAAACTTAATTTCCTGTAAAGCTTCTTTGCAATGATTTGTATCGTAAAAAGCGCAATACAAATAAACTTGAAACTTTAATTGAACTTTAATTTTCAAAACGGTACAATAGAACGTTCCTTTATTTTGAATGTTTTCTCGACATTCAAAATAACCAAGAAAATACGTTTTTAAAATATTTAGAAAATTTGATGTTTTGAACGTTCTGAGAACATTTAGAAATAAGGTTTTAATGGGAAAACATTCTTTGTTAGAACATTTTTTTTTGTTTTGAAACGTTAAATGACTACTAAACTACAGTTGGCTTGAAGTGTGTTTAAAATTTCATCTCAGGCTTAAAGGGGTCATATGATACGATTTCAAGTTTTCTTTCTCTTTGGAGTGTTACAAGCTGTTTGTGCATAGATAAGATCCCTGAAGTTGCAAAGACTAAAGTCTCAAACCCAAAGAGATATTCTTGACCACGCCCCCTAAAACAGCTCATTTAAACACGCCCCCATATGTCTACGTCACTGTGTGGGAAAATTTGCATAACAAACGTACACAATGAAAGAAGGCGGAGCTATTATTCTGTCTGTAGTGTTGTTGCTGTGCCGGCGCCATGTCCTGGAGACGCTGTGTTTCGTTGTGAAAGTACTTTGTTTGGGATCCAAAAGAGGACACAACTAGAAATCAGTGGTTAAGTTGTATTTACAACACTGTTCCAGAACAGTTCAACACAAATATTGGAGTGTGTGCAGCGCATTTTACGGAGGACTGTGTCCTGAACCTGGAAGAGTAGCCTACAATGCTGTCTGCACAAAGACTGTTTCTATAAAGTGGAGCAATTCCAGCTTTGCTTCTGACTCACAGCCTGTAAGTATGTTTTCATATTTAAAGAATTTGCTACTGACTATTCAGACACGAGTTTTGAGCAGTGTAGAGTAGTGCTTGTTGTTTGTCGTTTCTCCGTTCACAAATGCAGACATGGTAATGTTTTGTAAAAAGACAGTCTAAGTCATTATAATCAGTAATTATGTCCTCACTGGATGCAACAAACGCCTCGTTTATAGCGGGTTTTATTGTTTTTGTGTCGTCGTGCCGGGACACGGCATCACAACATGGTAAGGGGGGCGTAACATTTCCGTCTCACGCTTGAGGTATTCGGCCAATCACAACGCACTGGATAGCTGGCCAATCAGAGCACGCCTCGCTTCTCAGAACGATGAGCTTTGTAAAAATCGGTGCATTTCAGAAAGGCGGGGCATAGAGGAGCAACAATAATGTACAGCATGTGGAAAATAATGTGTTTTAAACTGCATAAACACATTGCATTACACCAAATACACAAAATAATGTTCTTTTTAGCAACGTAATAAGACCCCTTTAAAACAGGCCTGTGATGACAGGATACAAAAACACTTGTTTGCATTTGCAAGATAAATGTATCCAGCTTTTGCAAATCTAAACTTCATGGCATTTATACAGTATGTGGTTTAAAATCTGATTTCACATCAAAAGTGTCCACAGTGTGAATGCAACATGAAACTGGTTTAATTTCTCAAAGGCACCACAAAGACACTTTGAAACAAAAAAACATGCAGGACCATGCTTGCCTGATAATCAGCATTTTAATAGCAACATACAAATAGCAAATTTAGTAACATCAAAAGCAAATGTGAACTGGTCTGTTCCTTTATTTACTGGTTAAATTTGGTAACGGCCGGCCAGCCTGTGTTGAAGCGGATCCAGTCGAAGTAATGTGCCACTTTAGTGTAGACACCAGGATGATTGGGTTCGCCACATTTATCACCCCAGCTCACTATTCCCCACACATACGATAAACCAGATGCGTCTGTGCACACCAGCGGCCCTCCGGAGTCGCCCTGACACGAGTCCACCTTCCCCTCCAGGTCACCTGACACGGAGAACGACCAATGACAGCACAGGAACAGGTGAACAAAGAGTCACTTAGCACATGCTACTGTTTCTTTAATTAAACTAGAGCTTAACCATTAAATTACCCTCAATGCATTGCTATTTATCTGCTTGTTTTATCCAAACTTTTTTTTTCTTCCCAAAATTTCTTAGGGAGAGTTTCCCTTTGGCTGGCTGGAGTTTGTAAGGTACTAATTCTCTTGAAAATAAAACTTTGAAAATGTATTGTGGAAAAAAGCTACACAAATAAACGTCACGTTCTTATGATTCATTTGTTTAATAATGTTTTATTGCTTTTTGCAGCTTCTGGCCACTGTTTGTGGAAGCCCATTTCCACCATGGTATAAAAAACAAAAAAGGTAATTGCGAGTTTTAATCTCACAGTTCACAGTTTTTTCACAATTCTGAGGAAAAAAGTAAGAATTGCAAGATATATATATATATATATATATATATATATATATATTTTTTTATTTTTTTTTTTTTTTTTACTTTTTTTCCCCTTCAGAATTCTGATTCTTTTTTTTTTTACAGAATCCTGAATTTACTTTTCAATTCAATTCTTTCTTTTTTTTCTGCCATGGGATAAAAAAAATATATAAATTTGTGATATATAAATTCAGAACTGTGAGGAAAAAAAATCCAAATTGTGAAATTAAAAGTCGAAACTCCAGAGTGTTTTTTCTGGGGAAATATTCCTGTAAGCACTTTCTTAGTAAGTGTGGTGTTAAGGCCTGCTCACACCAAGATTGATAACTATAACGATAATATTAGCGTCCACACAAAGTGCAATATCGTTCTGTTTATTATAAGTGAGCGCTGCAGTTATAACGTCTCTCACTTTAAATGCTCGAGCTCTTTAAAGTCGAGTGGATCCTGTTTGGATGTAGATGTTTTTATTGTTCATCAGCTAGAGAAAAACTTTCTGAAAGTGATTCAGACGATACTGTTAGCCTGTGTCATTATCGTTAAAGTTTTGGTGTAGACTTCAGAAGTTCATAGTTATCCTCGTCCTTGATGTGAACGGGACTTGCCTTCTCGTGCTGTCGGAAAATTCCTACTACACATTTCTGAACTCGTAAATGACCCTTTGCAAAGATACGCCCCCTTAGTTACTGTTACTATGTCTGACAAGCCATGGCGCTCTCGTGCCACAAATCATGTTCTCATGCAGTGAAAAATAGATCGCAAAGTGGAAACAGACAGGGCGCCGACAAACAATACAGAGTAGTTTACTTTTGGTATGAAACAAAGTCTCAGCTTTCAATTTTTTTAAAAATTCAAAAAATACCATTTTGTGGCTCTTTAATGTGTTCAAGCGGCACATGAACCGATCATCTCTTCCTCTTTACTAGTTATAGCATGAAATAAACATGAATGAACGTTGGAAGGTATGTTGTGTTAACCACAGAAAGACGTCAATACACACCAATTTTTTTAACTCTCCTGTCTGGTTTGTTAGCTGGACAAAATGATGGATTCGGCTTTATGATTGGTCAGATCGCCTGTCAATCAAACTCCCAGCGAAGGGTGAATTACAGATTCCCAACTGGGAAACTTGTATTTACGATAATTCCGATAGCATGTGAAGGCAGCATTATATGTTGTTTATTATCATGTAGATTTCTATAAACATACAAACACATTCAGTACCTGCACACTCCATTCCAGGGAGGAAACGGTCCTTGTAGTAATTCTGGCAATCGCTGATAATCGTCACATTTGCCCATTTTAGAGTCGCTGCTGATATCCCCTCTTCAAACAAACAGACAGAGACGCAATAAGACCTCAACTTTAACACCACTGGAGTTAAAGAACTCAATCTAAAGCCTCGTTCAGACTGTCAGCCCAAATCAATTTTTGTGCAGATCCGATTGAAATCCGATCATATTTAAATAGTCTGAACGGCAACGAACTACATGAAATCCGATTTGTGCAAATCCGTTTCGAGCTACATTTGTATGTGGTTTGGAATCCTATTCAAATCGCATTTCTGGAAACCCGATTTAGTCTGGACGGTCAGATCGGATTTAGCCTAGCTTTTTCACGTTCTCACGCCACGTAAAACGTAAATACGTTTTTGCAGAAAACATGCTGAAAATCTCTGCAGAAACAAGCTTGTGTCCTTGCGAAGTGCAAGTCAAGCGGAATAAATCAATATACTGCTAGTATACGCACCTCTTTGTGTTTTGAAAGTAGCAGAGACAAAAAAAAAAGCAAAGTAGCGGAGGTCGGCAGCAGGAATAAAGCCACACATTCAAGCTTCATGCGTTTCTGCCGCTGCCTCACAAGACGAAATATAATACTACAGCGCAACCGCGAAGGTAAGACAACATCTGTATTGCTGTTACTGTTGTTTTTAGCTTAGGTATAATAACGCAACGACATTACCATAGAAACCAATGCACATTCAGTAAAAACTAAAAAGCGCTTATGGACACACAAATCGGATATGAACAGTTGCGATATGCTGTGTGGACAGTCAGTTATTCAAATCCGATTCATCCGGATATGCACAAAATCGGATTTGGGCTGACAGACTGAACGAAGCTTAAGGCCAGTTCATACAACAAACACCAACATTATAAACTTGACAGTTGAATGCAGTTGGGTTTAGAATGTTGGGATACAGAATTGTTAAATTTCTCTCAAGGCTAAAATACATGACACAACTTTTGCAGTCAGAATGAGTTGATGAAAGTTGCTGAAAAGCTCAGAATTTAATATTTTTTAAGCCTCAGACTGATTCCAGAGGATTTCAAATGTGTTTAATATTTTGGGCCAATTTTAAAACATATTGTTTCCATTTGTTATGATTTTTCATGAATGCATGGCACATTCTTAATTTTTATGCAATATTTTATGCAGTGTTTTCAAAAAAATATGACTTCCACATGAATGCAACTCTTTTGGTTTTCTGTCTCACTGTGACCAGATGCAAATATATGAATGCAAATCCAGTGCTAGAGTTCAGGGTAATTCATAATTTCGTAATTTCCTTATTGATAATCAAATAAACAAGATTATCAGATGGCAATTTTGATTTTTCTGCATTATTTAACATGTAGAGCCAAACCTTTGTCACGACCCCAGCCGGAGATGGTGCAGGTGTCGTTGGGCTGGAACTGTTGGGTGGACCAGGGAACGCAGACGGCTCGGACCGCGGGATTGTCGTCCATGCACTTGTCTGAAAAATTCAGCTGCTCCAGCTGCACCAAAGCGATGTCGTTGGCGTAGGTTTGTGGGTTATATTCATGATGGATGATGATGTTCTTCACTGGAATGCTGTCGGTGGTCGACTGCCTACGATGCTTCTTCCAGAGAGAGAACTTGATTCGGAAGGACTTCGGTTTGGGCCTAGAGACACACAAACGCACAACTGGTTCTCAGTGGCAGATCTGTACAGATTGAACGAAACACGTGGTGATTGGTTGTACCTGACGCAGTGGGCGGCGGTCAAAACCCAGCATCCGCCCAAATACACCCCTCCGCAGTGGATCGAACCTTCATCCTGAATGGCCACCTGCCACTGTATCTGAGTCTACAAAAGTTACACACAGAGGTCATTCCTTATCTGTTGGCATGAAATTTCCTTTAAAAACCAAAAGAAATGCTCTTTATGTGCTGCCTAGTGAAATTTTATTTGTTTAGTGGTTAAACTGCATTCATTGTATGACTGTTGATGCTGTTTTTGGCTGTTTTTGTCAAAGCGTTTGAGCTGTTTTTCACTTTAATTGAAATCTTTGCTGATCAAATATGTCACAGATTGTTGTGTTTTCCTGACACTTGTATGTTTTTCTTTGGGACTTGCCTATTTTTTATAGTGTTTCCTAGAGGTTGGTGATATGACCCAAATCTTATTTCTCAATTGTATTGATTGTGTAGACCTTATTCAGCCTTGCGCTCGTTGTCTTCTGTTTATTTCCACACTATGAAGGTAAGGTCATATGAAGTCTAATGAAATCTACATTGATCCTTGTTATAGCTCTTAAAGTTATTCAGCAAAGAGCAATAGGTGCTCTTTTCCATTCTTATCTACACCTGTTTAATTAACTGTAAGGATGTATGTATGTGATTTTACATGAATACTCGCCAAGACTGGCATTTTGACCATTGAAGCGCAAAAAGGCGCGAAAGAGATTTAAATTCAGCATTGTGCTCTGATTGACTCGAAAACTTTATGCAGGGTTCCTGTGGCTCAGTGGTAGAGCATTGCGTTAGCAGCGCAAAAGGTTGTGGGTTCAATTCCCAGGGAACACACATACTGAGAAAAAAAAAATGTATAGCCTGAATGCACAGTAAGTCGCTTTGGATAAAAGCGTCTGCTAAATGCATAAATGTAAATGTAATGCGTGACGAAAAGTTGCATGAGATTCTTCGATATACACAATATATATAGTCATGTCGACTGGTGTTTCAGTGGTTTTTATATTTCAAGACTGACCGGTAAGGCCTCTTCTCCTCCTACTAAGCGTTTTCTGCGCAGATGGGAAGTCGCAATGTCCTCCTGTTTGAACACATAGTCCATATTGGGAACGCCACACTCCAGCTGGCTCTCAGCAGACGAGCGCATTTCTCTGATCTCTGGAACAGCATGATGGAGGGAGTGTGAGCAGATGTTGATACAGCTGTGTGAATCAAAACTAAACACATCAAGCCTGTAACCTCTAAATCCTGTGGATTCGCTCTAGACATGTACTACAAATGCGTGTACTTTAAACTTTGACCAAATCTAGAAGAAGAAGATTCAATTCAAGTCTATTTGTATAGCGCTTTTCACGATACAAATCGTTGCAAAGCAGCTTTACAGAAAATTAATCTTATCAGTGGTGACTATTTGAGTTGATGTCCATATCATGCAGTTTGTTAATGACGTAATCAAACAGATGGTGAACACCATTAAAGGGATAGTTCACCCAAAAATTGAATGCGCTTGCTTCCGATAAACGATGCATGCGTGTGCGCATGTGCATGTGTTGTTTACATGAAGCAGAAGCAAGCGCATGAGTCCTGATACTCTTTCCACAATGGCGGCGCACCGCTGCAGACGGGATGAGGAGAAGAAGAATTGTTGAATAAAGCCGTTATTTTTGTTTTCTTTGCGCACAAAAATTATTCTTGTAGATTCATAAAATTACAGTTGAACCACTGATGTCACATGGATTATTTTACCAATGTCCTTACTACATTTCTGAGTCTGGGAACATTGCAGTTGTGTTGCTGTCTATGGAGGGTCTGAGAGCTCTTGGATTTCATCAAAAATATCTTAATTTGTGTTCTGAAGATGAACAAAGGTCTTACGGGTTTGGAACAACATGAGGTTGAGTAATCAACTATCCATTTAACAGCAATGATTATATGTTGCGATCAAACTTACAGCAAATTTTGGTAGTTCTGCATGTTCTTTTTTTTGCTGAAGTGAGAAACATTAGATGTGCAGTTTCAGATGAGTTTGCGCTTACCTGACATTGGATCAGAAAAGGGTTGTTTCTGTTTTTTGTTTGTTTTTGTTTCATCGGGTTCTGTAAAACAAGGGAAAGAACAGAAAAGCATTTATTGTGTAACAAAACTAGTTTAAAGTCTGCAAGTTCCTTCTTACAATTATAAACATTAATTATCATCAGACTCTCCTATTTATTTAAACTGTAAATTTCTTTCTCTCAATCGTTCTTCCTGTTATTCTTTCATTCATCTTTTTTTCTCATTCTTTCTTTCACTCTTGTTCTTTCTATATCTGTCTTTCTTTCTCTTGTTATTTCTGAACTCTGCAGAGAAAACTCATTTCAGCTGCTTGAACCTCGATCACGTTCTTTCGGTCATCACCCAGAGCTCATGACCATAGGTGAGGGTTGGAACATAGATTGACTGGTAAATTGAGCACTTCGCCTTCAGGCTTAGCCCTTTCGCTTTGCCACAATGCCTCAGTACAATGTCTGCATTACTGTCGCTTGTCAATCTCATGCTCCAACCAACCCTCACTCACTAATAAGACATATTGAACTCTTCTTGGTGAAGCAACTGCCTACCCAGAATGGGCAATCTAACCTTTTCCAGCTGAGAACCATGGCCTCTGATTTCATACACACTATGAACACACACCCGGAGCAGTGGGCAGTCATTTATGCTGTGGCACCCGGGGAGCAGTTGGGGGTTCGGTGCCTTGCTCAAGGGTCTCACCTCAGTTGTGGTATTGAGGGTGAAGAGAGCGCTGTACATTCACTCCCCCCACCTACAATCCCTGCCGGTACCAAGACTCGAACGTGCAACCTTTGGGCTGCAAGTCCGACTCTCTAACCATTAGGCCACGACTGCCTCCACTAGCAACTGATACGCCCGGAGTGCCCCCACAATCGTTCCCTGGCCTTCTCCAAATCTACAAAACACGTTTTTTCGAGCTGACCCCGAATAGGTACCGCAGTCCAGAGCCTGGCCACCAAGTGCTTTCCTGTGAGCTCCTCTCCCAGGCCGGGTGTTTTGAAATTTTGCACTTAATTAATCATTTATTTGAATTAGCGAGAGAGAGAGAGAGAGAGAGGGACAAAAGTTGCGTGTGTGAACCTTCATTTGCGCGTCTCTCTCTACAAGCAATGAGGCTTAGTTACTACAGCAATTTTACCCCCTCATTGCAGAGAAATAACGTTGCGAGTCAGTATCCTATCAAAGCTATTTTACTAATAAAAGTTTCCGTGCTGTGTGTTCGCTGTGCGATCTCTATCTGTGTGTAATAATGTGTGTGTGCGTGCATCTATGAAAGCAGCGTAGCCAACTGCATATAGTTTTAGTTTAGCTACAAACCCGACCCGAGCCCGAAGCTATTCATTAAACATTAACCTGAACCCCGAAAGTATTTCGGGACCCGTCGGGCTCTGGTCGGGTAGCAGACCTCTAGTACATGGTCTGCAACAATGCTTAGGTAGGAGGTACATGTCAAAGTATCCAAGGTTTCCCAGCAGAACATTGCCCAAAGCATCACACTGTCTCTGTCAGCTTGCCTTCTTTCCATAGTGCATCCTGGTGTCATGTGTTCCCCAGGTAAGTGATGCACACACGCCTGGCAAACCATGTGAGGTGAAAGAAAATGTGATTTATCAGACCAAGCCACCTTCTTTCATTGCTCCATGGTCCAGTTATGATGCTCATGTGCTTTCGGCAGTGGACAGGGCACAGCATGTGCACCCTGACTGGTCTGCGACTATGCAGCCCAATACGCAACAAACTGCGATGCACTGTGTTTTCTGACACCTCCATCAAAACCAGCATTAGCTTGTTGTTAGATTGGACCACACGGGCCAGCCTTCACGCCCCACTGGGATCAATGAGCCTTAGGATAGGGGTCAGCATGGGCACCCTGTCGCCGGTTCACCACTGTTCCTTCCTTGGACCACTTTTTATAGATACTGACCACTGTAGACCTGGGAACACCCCATAAGAGCTACAGTTTTGGAGATGCTCTGACCCAGTCGTCTAGCCATCACAATTTGGCCCTTGTCAAACTTGCTCATTTTTCCTGCTTCTAATGAATCAACTTTGAGGACAAACTGTTCACATGCTGCCTAATATATCCCACCCACTAACAGGTGCTGTGATAAAGAGATAATCAGTGTTATTCACTTCACCTGTGAGTGGTCATAATGTTGTACCTGATCGGTGTATACTGTTTCTGCATTCAAGAACTGAATCCTGAATCTCTTGGTGTTTTTGAGCAGTAATGAGATCTCAAATGAATTCACTGACCATCGAGTTCATCTTCTCCTCCCAGACAGTCCCTGATTCCATCTTTGATGGCGTGTTGGGGAATACAGACACCCGATTTACAGAGGAACGCCTTGCCTTGGCATTCTTCACACAACAGAAACAGTAACAAACAGTGTTTTAAATGTATTTCTTTGTTTATGAAGGGAACAACAGACAGGATTGTGGAAAACAGGAAGAGAACTGATGTCGTCAGACTCACTTTTGCAGCACATCTCGTCGCTGTTGTCTCCACAGTCATCAACACCATTGCAGGGTTTTCCATTGATTAAACACTTCCCATTCGCACAGAGAAACTTCTTACATTCACCTACACAGAGAAAACCCATCAGTGTGAGTGAAGGAAGTGTCAAGACAACAGATTAACATTAAACATTAAAATGATGAATGCATTTCAGAGCAAACAGCACCTGGAGGTTCCTCATAACACTTTAAAGCAGCCACCCCAGCTTTGATTGGCTCTGGATTATAGATCGTACACTCGGCCAATGAGAGCTCAGATCCCGTGCAGCGAACCCTCATACACTCATTTTCATCAAGAGACTCATATGTGATGTTAGACGCTGCCTCTGCTCCTCTGAGAGACAGAAAGAATAAGATAAGCAGTCGGTACATGTTGAGTTGAGAGAAAAGACGTCTTGTGTTCAGGTGTGTTTACCTGTCGACTCCCTTAACGTTTCGGCAAACGACATTTGCTGCTGCCATATTCCAGCCGTTGCCACATACCGGCATATTTCCCAATTTATTTTTTATCTCCACCACATTATTAGAATCAGAGTCTACATCCACAGAGTACATCGTCACATCCACCTTGTCTTCCGCTGGACACAAACATGTATGGACAAACAAATGACTACTTTATAATTGCACAACAAATCATCTGATACTCTTAACCCTTATATTGTGTTTTTGAGTTGTCAGAACAAAAAAAAAAGTTTATTCAAGTGTGCTATTAGTATACTTCTTTTAAACTAAAAATAAGAAAGTATACTTTGTCTAGTTTTTATGTACTTCTCAGAAATATACTTAAAATGACATTTAAGTATACTTGACTTATACTTAGAAAAAGTCTAAATATATGTGCTCCTAGAATCCATGTTTTCATTGTTATACGGTAGGGGGTGCTAGTACACATCTTCTTTACAGAAGTTCCAAAAAAAAACACAAGTGAAGAAGAAACAGACACAACAGATGCTTCCATGTGTAATCAAACACATCATCAGACATAAAACAGCATTAAAACTGTGTAACGTTATGGAATAAAATATCACCAATGAAGAGGTAATAATGACTGTCAAGCTTTGGGGTGTTGATTGACTCCGTCTACATTTTGATTATCATACTGAATCCAATTCATAGTCTTTTTTCATCTTTTTGTACAAAATGTTGTTTATTTTTTATTTATGAAACTTACCCACATTCAAGTGTTTAAAAAAAGAATGCATGAAGCTAGAATAAAATGTTTTTGTTTACAAGAAGATACTCTTCTTTCTTTTGATGTTTTGTATGTTCAGATATTCATATAACAAAATATATACAAATTAATACCTAAATAGGGACATGGTGTAAAGTTCACTTAAAAAACAAACAAACTTACGAGTATACTTTCAGTGTAAAACTACTAAACTAGTAGTTTACTGAGAGTATACTTCAAAGTTTACTATAAATGCTACTACAAGTATTTAATTAGTAAACTATCAGTAAACCTTTAAGTTCACTTTTAGTATAGTTGCAGTAGAAACTAAAAACATTGATGTAAACTAGTTGTGTACTCAAAGTTTACTACTGTTATACTTAGTGTACTTAAAAGTGTACTTTTATATACTAGAAAGTGGGTCAATTTAGTCCCAATGAGTATTGAAATAGTACGCTTACAAGTACACTGATATTTGTATACATACTATATAAAGTATACTTAAAAATATACTTGAACTTTACTTAAGTATACTTAATAAAATAAGCTTGAAGTATACTACTCCTTGGTAAGGGAAGTACTGGTTAACTTAGGATGTTCCTCTTGAAATCGTGTGATTATTTCTCATTTACGACTTTTCTATAAAGATTGCGATGTTAGTGTGTCATTTTGTCCCATACATTTCATGGCTAAAAGCAGCTGTAAAGACCTACAATAATTTTTAAAAATTGTGTATTTTACATCAGTTTTTCTGCTGTAGACTGAAAAAAAATACATTTATGCAATTGGCTACCCTTTTATTTGAAGACATGTACACTGCGTTGAATTTTCAATCAGTTCGTGTATGTGAATTTTACTGGGAATCAAACCCATGATCTTGGCGTTGCTAGTGCCATGCTCACTTTTTGCGCTTAATAGTCATTAAATATAGTTTTACAGATTTCCTCATGTTACAATTTTAGGTAACGTGTGAGAAAGTTGTGTTAAAAGTACTGTATTTACAGTACATCATCTTTTTTCATAGTGTAAAAATCATCAAATCATGTCGCATAGCATCATTGCATCCTGTTTTTGGTTCGTTTAGAAGTATTTGGCTCGTGCTGCGTTCATATTTCATTCGAACCACACCAGAGTTCGTTTAGAAGTGGACCGAGACCTATCTTTTTAGTGGTCTCGGTCCACTTGTTTGGTGCACACCAGGGTTCAGATGGCAGCGTTCACATTTACACAAATGAACCGCACTAAGAGTTTGTATTAATCGAACTGAACATGACAAGTGTGAACTGAACACAACCTAAAGCACCTAGAAACCAATGCACCGATCTGAAGAACTGAAAGAAAATTAAGAACTTTTGTTCAACTCCAAAGAACCATATAGCGACTCAAGAACTTGCTTAATATATTCATCCAATATTTTTGCATTCATGCATGTCTTCACGTCTCACCTTTGCAGGATCGGCTGAAGTGTGAGAAAACGGGCTTCTTGGTTCTGCAGGCGATGGCGTTGGCCTGACACATGGAGTAATACACGGCTCCGTCCAGCGTACAGGCGCTTATTTGCTGCCGTGGACATTTGTACGGTATCTTACAGACACACTGTCCTGCGATGCATCGCCTCCATGGAGGACAGAACACTTTAGAGCAGGACCACCGAGTGTATTTCTGAGCCAGACATTGGGCCGGACCCAAGAAATCCTCATCAGATCCTTTTTGTGATTTGGGTTTTGAGTCAGGTTTGGGTTGTGTGTCTGTGTTTGGTGTTGGTTGTACGTCATATGACTCTGTTTGCTTGGACTCTAGTTCCACTTTTAATGGTTCTTTTTCTCCAGGTTCCTTCATTGGCTGTTGATCCGAGTCTGAATCTGTGATTTTACCTGTATTTGTTTTGTTCTCCAAACCTTTGGCTGTTTGTAGTTCCACTTTTAATGGTTCTTTTTCTCCAGGTTCCTTCATTGGCTGTTGATCCGAGTCTGAATCTGTGATTTTACCTGTATTTGTTTTGTTCTCCAAACCTTTGGTTGTTTTTTCTCCCAAGTCTGGATTTGTATTGTTCTTGTAGTCTGCACTTCTGTTTCTCCCAAAATCTAGGTTTTGCTCCAAGGTTGAATTTAGATTTTCCAATCCTTCGGGCGTTGGTTGCTTCACCAAACTCTTAATAGGAGAAAATAAACGTTAATCAAATGGCAAATGTACATCAAACCTTTATCATATTACTGTAGTTGAATAAATAAAAACTGCATTTCTGCAGTTCTTAAAAAGTCTTAATTCATCTTTCCACAAATTAAGGCTTAAAAATTAGAGCAGAAAGTCTTAAATTCATAAAGTCATGGCATTAAATGTTGAATGCACTGCAAAACATTGAATCCCTTCCCCAGTATTTCTGTCTTGTTTTCCAGAACATATATACAGTTGAAGTCAAAACTTTACACACACCTTTCAGAATCTGCAAAATGTTAATTATTTTACCAAAATAAGAGGGATCATACACAATGCATGTTATTGTTTATTTAGTACTGACCTGAATAAGATATTTCACATAAAAGATATATATTTACATATAGTCCACAAGAGAAGGAAGGAAAAACCATGCATTAAGAGCCGGGGCATGAAGGTAAATTTAACTTAATTTGTCTTCTGGAAAACATGTAAGTATCTTCTGTAGCTGCTGAAGGGCAGTACTAAATGAAAAAATATGATATTTAGGCAAAACAAGAAAAATTTACTCATCTTCATTCTGTTCAAAAGTTTTCACGCCCCGGCT
Source organism: Aspiorhynchus laticeps (assembly GCA_023376895.1). Classification (NCBI taxonomy): domain Eukaryota; kingdom Metazoa; phylum Chordata; class Actinopteri; order Cypriniformes; family Cyprinidae; genus Aspiorhynchus; species Aspiorhynchus laticeps. The sequence continues at coordinate 34,331,827 of CM041816.1, read as the reverse complement.
CTTAATGCATGTTTTTTTTCTTCTGGAGCATCAGTGAGTGTTTGAATCTTCTGTAATAGTTGCATATGAGTCCCTCAGTTATCCTCAGTGTGAAAAGATGGATCTCAAAATCATACAGTCATTGTTGGAAAGGGTTCAAATACACAAAAATGCTGGAAAACCAAAGAATTTGTGGGAGCTGAAGGATTTTTCTGAAGAACAGCAGCAGTTTAACTGTTCAGAACAAACAAGGGACTCATGAACAACTATCACTAAACAAAAACACACAGCTGTGGATCATTCAGCTACAACACAGTGTTAAGAATCAAGGGGATGAAAACTTTTGAATGTGGTCATTTTTATAAATTCAACTATTTTCTCTTATGCACTATATGTAAACATCTTTTATGTGAAATATCTTATTCTGGTCAGTACTAAATCAACAATAACATGCATTTTGTACGATCCCTCTTATTTTGGTAAAATAATTAACATTTTGCAGATTCTGAAAGGTGTATGTAAAGTTTGACTTCAACTGTATTATATATTATATATATATATACAGTAAACTTTCTAAATTGATTTAAGTAGAATTTGCTGAGCTCATTGGCAGATATTTGTCTGTTATTTTTAAATAAAAAAATAACTTTTTGATGATACATTTCTCAGAAAACAATGTCTTATCATATGTTACTTTTGCATCTACCTTTGTTCAAGTTAATGAAACTTTAAATATTTGTACTAGAAAACAAGACAGAAATACTGATGAAGAACAGCACTTTTGCAGTGTGATGAGAAGGAACAGTAAAAGAGGTTTCCATGTTCTAGTTTTATTTTATTTATTTAGGTTTTTATTATAATATTAAAAATTAATATTTAATAAAAAAAAGTTTTTTTTACTTTTTATCCTTTTTTAACTATCTGTGTTGTGTGTTCTCCATGTTTACATTTAGAAAACATTGACATACTGTCATTTATTCCTTTAATTTTCTTTAATTGCTCATAAAAAGGTCTTTAAAAAGTCTTAGATGTATCTTTTTTAGTAAACTTGCAGAAACCCTGAATAATAATAATAATAACAAGTAAAAAAAAAAAAAAATTAACTTGCTGTTGCATAGTATGATTATTGTTCTCTTGCTAAAGTGCTTTAGTTTCTCTTTTGTAAATGGTCTGTTAAACACATAGATGTAAATGAAACGCCATCAATATAACTGATACTGTAGGAATGTTAAGAATGTGACAGAGAAAGATGAAGAGGAGAAACAACGACGTGAGATTCATTTGTTCTGCTGGTGGTTTGATAAACAAACAGTAGTTTGGAGATACGTCAGAATCAAAGCAGATGAAGTGTGAACACGAGAAGGTGAGCCGAATTCTTTCAGAGTTGCAAAATACAACATATTTTGCAATATTTTAACTGCATGTTGATGCAACAGATGACTTATCAAACTAAGAGGTGTCCACCCTGAAAACTTCCTGAAAACAACATTTTATAGCAAATCACACTGTCACATGACAATAAGAATTATTAATGTAGGAGTTATATTATATATATGCTCTATTAGCGACAGTAGATTTTTGCAAAAAAATAAAAATAAATAATGCCTGTTTTCATCCATGTTTCCAATAATCATCAAGACTATTTTGTTAGTTTGTTTTGTCTTTTAAATCACCGAATGCTTAATTTGATACGAGTACACAGAGACTCACGGCGGTCTGGAAGAGAAGACACGTGAAGATGAAAACACTGAGGACCTTCATGACTCCTGCAGATCTTTCTCTGTGTGTGTTCTGCTCTTTGATCAGTTCAGCTGAAACACTTCATCACACACACACTCAGACGAGCAATGATTAACCATCAGACTCAATCAGACACCAGTGGGAGGAGAAACAAGAGCTTCTGCCCGGAAACAAGCTCACAACTCGGTTTATTGACACTTGATAATCATGTAAAATATATATATATATATATATATATTACACTACCTTTCAAGAGTTTGGGGTCTGTAAGATTTATGTTTTATTTAGATTAAGGTTTAAGTCTCTTCTGCTCACCAAGGCTGCTTTTATTTGATCACACATACTGTTAAAAATGTTAAATATTATTATAATGTAAAACAGCTGTTTTCTATGTGAATATGTGTTAAACTGTAATTTATTTCTGTGATCAAAGCTGTATTTTCAGCATCATTACTCCAGTCTTCAGTGTCACATGATCTTCAGAAATCATAATAATATGCTGATTTGCTGCTCAAGAAGCATTTCTGATTATCATCAATGTTGTGCTGCACAATATTTTTGTGGAAACTGTGATGCATTTTATTTTTCAGGATTCACAGATGAATAGAAAGTTCAAAAGAACAGCATTTATATGAAATAGAAATCTTTTGTAACATTATAAATGTCTTTACTGGCACTTTTGATCAATTTAATGCATCCTTGATCAATAAAAGTTTTAATTTCTTTCAATGAAAAAAATCTTACTGACCCCAATATTTAGTAAATTGTTTTATTTTATATATTCAATATATTTATTATATTTTTACAGTGTTCAGATATGAGTCTGTGCAGATAGTATTTACTTTAGTTAGTGTGAATATCTTGTGCAAATGTGAAAAAAGGAACATTTATGAATTGCACAATGATGTTATGTGCACATAAAACGCAGCAGTATTTCTCAATATAAAGCAGATGTGACAGAGCAATGCATATATTTCATCTGGAGCAGAGCTGATCAGAATCTGAAGGTCCAGCAGACTGTAAATAAACATTCACTGAGTTTGTTTAACCATTAACCTGCATTTCAATCTCAACCACAAACTAAACATATACTTCTGGACTGAGCAGATATCAGAGTACTGTAAGACTGAGACAAACATGAACAGATCGTCTGCAACGAGTCAGAAACATCGTGAAACTGAGTTAGTGTTACCCCAAACTAACAACCAATGATATACACTCGTGCCATCTTCAAGTAATAAATATAATATATGATGAATTAATACCTTTAATGTTTCCAACAACTACATACGAGTCTTGAGCCGGCAGGAATCCGGGTGTGTGTTCACGGTGTGTGTGTGTGTTCACGGTGTGTGTGTGTGTTCACAGTGTGTGTGTGTGTGTTCACGGGGTGTGTTGTGTGTGTGTTCACGTGTGTGTGTGTGTTCACGTGTGTGTGTGTGTTCACTGCTCCGGGTGTGTGTTCACAGTGTGTGTGTGTGTTCACGGTGTGTGTGTGTGTGTTCACGGTGTGTGTGTGTGTGTTCACAGTGTGTGTGTGTGTTCACAGTGTGTGTGTGTGTTCACGGTGCGTGTTCACGGTGTGTGTGTGTTCACGGTGTGTGTGTGTGTTCACGTGGTGTGTGTTCACAGTGTGTGTGTGTGTTCACTGCTCCGGGTGTGTGTTCACAGTGTGTGTGTGTGTGTTCACGGTGTGTGTGTGTGTTCACGGTGTGTGTGTGTTCACTGCTGTGTGTGTGTGTTCACTGCTGTGTGTGTGTTCACGGTGTGTGTGTGTGTTCACTGCTCCGGGTGTGTGTTCACGGTGTGTGTGTGTGTTCACGGGTGTGTGTGTGTTCACTGCTCCGGGTGTGTGTTCACGGTGTGTGTGTGGGTTCACGGTGTTGTGTGTGTGTTCACTGCTCCGGGTGTGTGTGTCACGGTGTGTGTGTGTGTTCACGGTGTGTGTTCACTGCTCCGGGTGTGTGTGTGTTCACGGTGTGTGTGTGTTCACTGCTGTGTGTGTGTTCACGGTGTGTGTGTGTGTTCACGGTGTGTGTGTGTTCACTGCTCCGGGTGTGTGTTCACGGTGTGTGTGTGTTCACTGCTCCGGGTGTGTGTTCACAGTGTGTGTGTGTGTGTTCATGTGTGTGTGTGTTCACGTCGGGTGTGTGTTCACGTGCTGTGTGTGTGTTCACGTGTGTGTGTGTTCACTGCGTGTGTGTGTGTGTTCACGGTGTGTGTGTGTGTGTTCACTGCTCTGTGTGTGTGTTCACTGCTGTGTGTGTGTGTGTTCACGGTGTGTGTGTGTCACTGCTGTGTGTGTGTTCACTGCTGTGTGTGTGTTCACGTGTGTGTGTGTGTTCACTGCTGTGTGTGTGTGTTCACTGCTGTGTGTGTGTGTTCACTGCTGTGTGTGTGTTCACTGCTTGTGTGTGTGTTCACTGCTGTGTGTGTGTGTTCACGGTGTGTGTGTGTTCACTGCTCGGTGTGTGTGTGTGTTTTCACGTGTGTGTGTGTGTTCACTGCTCCGTGTGTGTGTTCACGCTGTGTGTGTGTTCACTGCTCCGGGTGTGTGTTCACGGTGTGTGTGTGTGTTCACTGCTGTGTGTGTGTGTGTGTTCACTGCTGTGTGTGTGTGTTCACTGGTGTGTGTGTGTGTTCACTGCTCCGGGTGTGTGTTCACGGTGTGTGTGTGTGTTCACTGCGTGTGTGTGTGATCACTGCTGTGGTGTGTGTTCACTGTGTGTGTGTGTTCACTGCTGTGTGTGTGTTCACGTGTGTGTGTGTTCAGTGTGTGTGGTTCACTACTGTGTGTGTGTTCACTGCTGTTTCCGTGTGTGTGTTCACGTGTGCTGTGTGTGTGTGTGTGTTCACTGCTGTGTGTGTGTTCACTGCTGTGTGTGTGTTCACGGTGTGTGTGTGTGTTCACTGCTGTGTGTGTGTTCACTGCTGTGTGTGTGTGTTCACTGCTGTGTGTGTGTGTTCACTGCTGTGTGTGTGTTCACTGCTGTGTGTGTGTTCACTGCTGTGTGTGTGTTCACTACTGTGTGTGTGTTCACTGCTGTGTGTGTGTTCACTGCTGTGTGTGTGTGTTCACTGCTGTGTGTGTGTGTTCACTGCTGTGTGTGTGTTCACTACTGTGTGTGTGTGTTCACTACTGTGTGTGTGTGTTCACTGCTGTGTGTGTGTGTTCACTGCTGTGTGTGTGTTCACTGCTGTGTGTGTGTGTTCACTACTGTGTGTGTGTGTTCACTGCTGTGTGTGTGTTCACTACTGTGTGTGTGTGTTCACTACTGTGTGTGTGTGTTCACTGCTGTGTGTGTGTTCACTACTGTGTGTGTGTGTTCACTGCTGTGTGTGTGCACTTAGGATGGGATAAATGCAGAGCACTAATTCCGAGTATGGGTCACCATATTTGGCCATATGTCATGTCACAAAAGTCACAAAAACAAATAAAAAAATATAAATAGATATAATAAAAATGATGATTTTCAATTTTTTTTTAGATTTTGCAAACCACAACCCCCCACACTATTTTTTTTTCTTAAAGTCTACTTTTTTAAAATTATTTTCTTATAAATATATTATCTTTACTCATTTTGAGGACTTAAAGAAACCCTGAGGCAGAACATGACAAACAAAAATAGATAAATAAGTCCTAAGATTTTTACTGTCTCTTTCTGTTTTATTTTTATTTTTATTTTTTCCACTTCAAAACTTTTTACGACTTTCTTTCTCACAACTGTAAGTTTACATCTCACAATTATGACTTTTTTTCACAGAATTGTGAGATATAAACTCATATTAGTCTTTTTTTCTCCTCAAAACTGGATTTTATATCTCACAATTCTGAAAAAATAAAAAATAAAAATAAAAAGTCAGAATTGTGAGATACAAACTCGCAATTGCAAGAGAAAAAAGTTGCAAGTTAAAAATTTGCAGTTACCTTTTTAATTTTTTATTCAGTGGCAGAAACGGCCTTCCATAACCCTGAATCACAACTTGGAGGAAAAAAAACACATTTGATTAGTTTTCCAAAAAAAAAATTTTTTTTTTTTTTTTGAAGAGAGAAAAATGTTTTTGGAAGGTAAAAATATTTTTAAGAGAAAGTTTAAGATTTTGAAAAAAAACTATTTTCACGGTCTACTTTCGGACAATTAGGTATTAACTACAGGTTTATTCCACATGTGAAACTGCCAAATATATAACTGATATCAAGTCAACGGGAGTGTTTCAGACATGAAATATAATAATCATAAAAACTTGTATGCGATGACAGTGTTAAGTTCTTGACAGTATTTTATTGGTGTGAATGACCAGGAAAAAAAGAAACCTAAACACTCTGGTGCCAAAAAAACTCTTCTTTTGACATTAAATATTAAAAACTGCAGGCACCATAAACAGCAGGAATAAAAATTAGTATGGAAATGGCAAAAAACACTGATGAGACCAAATACAACCGAAAGAGCAACAAATAACAGCATCGCAGCACTTCTGAACTCAACCCATCTGTGCAAACCCCAGAAAGCTCATTAAAATCACTGATTGTGTAGCATATTAATACGCAGCTGTGAAACAGTTCATGTATAGTTATAGCTCTAATTATTTATAGTGGTTCACAAACAGGTCAGTATACATTAGATGACCTGAATAAAGTCAAGTAGATCTGGAACATAGAGACTTACTGTACGTTTGTACATTATAGATGAAGGCACCTAGTGTCTGTATATTATAATGTGAAGTTATTCTCTGAAAACAAGTCTAGCAAACGTTTAAAGATGTTTAGATGTGTTTTGTTGCCCGCTTGACAAGCGCTTGTTTAATGAGAATTCATATTCATAAGCACAAATCATTTGAAACAATCAGGCAACACGCTTCAAGAAACAGACACAGAAATGTGAATTTTTTTGATTGTACTAAATCAAAAATCGGCAAATATTTAAGGATTATATATATAATGCATATTGTTATTTTTGTCTTGTTTTCCAGTACAAAATATCTAAACATTGTTAAATAAAGATACATTTACTTAAAATGTAAGATTACTTAAGGTATTATATATATATATATATATATATATATATATATAATTTAATAACATTTTCTAAATTATTTACAATTAAAACAAAAAAATAGAGTAAAATAATCAGAAAAATAAAGAAAAAATAACCTTAAATTTAAAGTGAAAACAAGTTTATTTTAACCATTGTTCACTGGCAAATATTTGTTCTTTTTTTAATTGTAAAATCACAAAATTTTGATATTTTTTTCATGAAACAAAACAAAATCTTGAGTTAATATATATAAATAATTTTTAGATTTGTACTGGATAATTACAAGAATACTGAGGAAGAATGTAATTTTTTGCTGCGTACTTAATAATAACTGATATATAACAGAACAAAACAGAAAACAAATTATGTTTGGAAAATATGATCAACTGTATTTGATTATTGTACAACATATTTGGTATTAAACATTAAAATGAGAACATGCACAAAATAAAAATAAAAAACAGTCCCACCCGCTACATTTAAAACATTAAAAATAAAACTGTTTTATAATTACAGCTTAAAGTGAACAACAATAAAAATAACAATAATTGTACAGTTTCTTCTCAGCATGATTGTTGGCTGATTATTATTGCTTTCAAATGATTTTTTTGTGAATTGCTTGGAGCTCTAAACTTGTAATCAGCATAATAACAACAGTGTCTATGTACACTAAGTGCAAATAGCTGTCTTGTTGGCAAAGGCTATTTACACTAACTCCGCCCACTAACGTGTGATTGGGTTAGTCCACACTAAAACAAGGCGCTGATCCAGCATCAGTTTCAGTGGCGCAGCTGGTAAAACACATGCTTTTAGACGCCATCGACCCGAGTTCGAATCCGCCTTTTGCCGAACTTTTTTTCTTCCTTTTCAAATCTCATATTGCATCAGAAAGGCATTTATTTTAAATAAAAATAAAGGAAATAATCAAAAGTTGAAAATAAGAGTATCAGGTAGGTGTAGGGAGGGCTTTATTGTCCCAATAAGGTGGCATGCATTTAATAATTTGAATTAAAACTATAATTTGCACTCAATAGGTTATTATTGCGTACTGTTTTATAATGTACGACAAAACTGAGGTGCAGATAATTGCCACTATTTGCAAGTATAGTAGTAGTATAAATAGCAGAAAATCTTGCTATTTACACAGTGTAAATAAGAATCTATAGCTATTTGCACTTAGTCTAAATAGCATATCTTTAAAAAATACTACTATTTTCACTTGGTGTAAATAGCATTTATGCTAAAAAATATGCTATTTGCACTTAGTGTAAATAGCCGCTGCCTAATAATAATCTCTAAGACTCTTATTGCAGCAAACAACAGACGTACAAATGACACTCGACGTCTACACACACACACACACACACAGACGCGCACACGCACACGCACACGCACACACACACACACACACACACGCACACACACACACACAAAACAGAGGCACACAATGTAAGAAACACAAGCGGACAAACAGATTTGGTCTTCAAAGTAAATCATTACATTCATTACAGCAGCTGTTTTCTGATTGGACGTCAGTGAGTTTCTTCAGCCGTCTGATTGGCTGAACAAACGTACAACTATGTATTTAAACGAACGACAACAAATAAGTGCTCAGATGTTCAGGTTTGAGGTACACAAATGCTAGTTTTGACGTTACTGATGACTTTGGTTTGACATGGTTGTGAATGTGTTTTTCTACGGTTGCTACACTGCTTTGGTGCTTCGATGACGGTCGTGATGTGCTTGTCGCGTTCTTCATTGTCAGCGCTGATCGTCCGGTCGAACGTTGTTCTTCTTCACGGCGAGTTTGTGGGAGAACCCTTCAGACTGCTGAGAGCCGCGTGGATGCGGAAATGAAGACGAGACTCCATCGAATAATCCTTATAATTCAACCTACAGACACAAATACAGTCAGATTCTTTAAGCATGAATTACTGTGTTGCTTTTCAAGCAGCTGCCTGTTTACGCTACTTAGAGGTGGTCGATATGAACAAAACTGTAAATAATGCAGTTTCTTAAGTTCTCTATGAGCTGCTTGCAATAAGCACTGTTAGAATTAAATGAAGAAATTCTGCACTTTTTACTGTACCATTTTTTTTTTACTTTGACTGAAATTTGCCAGTGGGATAATGTACCATTTTGCACCATCAGCCCAGTTTGCTGCACTATTTCTCAGCCATCAAAAAGGATGCATTAAACCAGATATAACGACTTAATATTAGAGTTGCTGACCTAATAAAAGCCACATTTTGAGCTCTTGTTACTGTACCAGTATATTTTTATGGACCCTTGAACTTGGCATGTAGGACAATGCACATAAAGCCGCATTGCACCATCAGTCCATTTCTCAAGTATTACAGGGGTTGTATTAAATTTGACATACACTCTCAATATTAGAGTTACTACCCTAATGAAATCCCAATTTTGAGTACTTTTTACTGTACCAGTCTTGTTTTATGGTCCCTTGAACTTAGCATGTGTGACTACTCAATTACACAATGAGCCAAATTACACCATCCGCCCAATTCATGGTGCCATTTCTCAACTCTTACAGTGGATACATTACATCGGAAACAGTGACTTTATATCAGAGTTACAGCCCTGACAAAATCCAAATTTTGAGCATTTTTTTCTGTACCAATCTTTTTTTTATTGACACTTGAACTTGGCATTTGGGACAAAACACACAGCCATATTACACCATTAGCCCAATCTGTGGCGCTGTTTTTCAGCCGTTTCAGAAAATGTGTTAAAATTGACATAAGCTCTCAATACAAGAGTTACTGCCCTAATACAATCCAAATATTGAGCACTTTTTGTGGTATCAGTCTATTTTATGAACCCTTGAACTTAGAATGTGGGACAATCCACAATGAGACAAATCGCGTCATCAGCCCAATTCACAGTTCAGTTTCTCAACCAACACAGTGGGTATGTTAAATCAAAAACAATGACTTTATACTAGTTACTGCCCTAACAAAATCCAATTTTTGAGCACTTCTTACTTGACCAATCTTTTTTTTATGGACCCTTGAACTTGGCATATGTGACAATGCACACTGTGCCATATTGCGCCATCAACCCATTTCATGGTGCAGTTTCTCAGCCGCTTCAAAGGATGCATTAAAGACAACATTAAGATTTTATACTAGAGTTACTACCCTATTGAAATCCACTTTTTGAGCACTTTTGGCTACACCAATTTTTTTTTTATGGACCCTTGAACTTGGCATGTGGGACAATGCACACTGAGCCGAATTGCACCATCAGCCCAATTTGCAGTGCAATTTCTCACAAGTAACAGTGGATACATTAAATAAAAAAAGGACTAATTACTGTCCTAATAAAATTAAAATTCTAACCACTTTTTACTTTAATATGATTTTTTTCATGGACCTTTGAACTTGGCATGTGGGACAATGTACAGTGTCGTATTGCACCATCAGCCCATTTTACAACCTCATTTTTCCGCCACAAAGGATGTGTTGAATCAGACATAAGACCTTGATACTAGGTTTACTGCCCTAGAAAAAAATCCAAATTTTGAGCACTTTTTACTTCACTCTTCTTATTTTATGGACCCTTGAACTTGGCATGTGGGACAATGCACAATTAGCTGTATTGTTCCAAAATCCCATTTCGCAGTACAGTTTTCCAACCGCCACAGAGGACGCTTTAAACCAGACATAAGGTCTTTATACTAGAGCTACTGCCCTAACAAAATCCACATTTTGAGCACTTCACCATTCACTATACCATTTTTTTAAACTTGAAGTGTGAACTTGGCATGTGGGACAATGCACATTGAATTGTATTATGCATCAGCCCATTACTCAACCAAAAAATTGCTACAGTAAAATGTAGTAAAAATGTGTTTTTCACAAGATCAATTGTTGGGATTTAGAAATGCTGAATTTCTCCATTCAGTTCTAACAATGCTTACTGTGAGCAGCACCACAAAGGTCTTAAGGAAGCATTGTGTTATTTAAGAGATTTGGTAGCATTTAATATTGCTATGCTATGTCATTTATTTCAGGGGGGACATGTACACGTATGAAAGCGAACTCACTTGGCGTTCTCGATGAAGCGCGTGGCTTTGATGTAGTCTCCCTGCTGCTTGTAGAGTAAACCCAGCTCATAGAGAGTGAAGGGGATCAGATAGTGATCGTAACGGATGCGCTTCTCGCTGAGAACACACACAGTCACGTCCAGTCATCATCAAACAGCTCTCTCTGATCTACAGTAAAATTACAAATGTGTTGGGGTGTTTGACCTGTAACACCGTTGAAGCGACTCGCTTGCAGCATCGATGCCAATGCTTATTAATCACAAACCCTTGGTCAAACATCTGAACAGTGATGTCAGGGTGAAATCAACGGGTCTTGAAACACACACATCACATCACATCAAACACATACAGTGAAATTTCATACTATGGTTGATTTTGGGATGTAATCCTTAACCTACCTCAAAAACCTGTGTGATTTTTTGCAGATTAAAACTTCAGTGCCTGCACGCAGTCCCCGATGGTTTTCAACCATTCAACACTAAACAGCATTGATCGTTAAGGTTGAAAATGAGGAATTAAGACAATACTACACAGTCACAAACTATTAGTACTGTGATTTTACATTGTTATCATATGTTGACCCATTGCGTGGCAAAATGAGTCACAATGGGCATAATTTTCAAAAATGAAAAATGACTGAGCTACACCTGTTTGAAGTCGATAACTGATTATGTTTGCATGAATACTTAAATACTGTAAGTCTGTGTGTATATTTATCGGGATTGTGTGCTGTCGGAAGCGCTTTTGTAATAATAATAAGTTGATGTATTACAATTTGGTCAAAATCGATGATTATATATCAATTTGACAATATTAATAATCAACAATAATAAAAATCTCACTGGGATCGTTGCGCAGCTGCTCCTCTGCTCTCTCGATGGTGATCAGTAAACTCTGCAGTGGCGTACTGCACGCTTCCCAACGATGGTGAATCCATTCTCACACGTACATCATTTCCTGTGTGATGGAATGAACCATAGCACGCATCACTTCCAGTCCTCTCTTCATTTACATGTGTTTCATATTTGCAGCATGTGCGTGTGAGCTGAGTGAGTGAGTGAGTGAGTGTGTGTGTGATGTGTGTGCTGTGTGTGTAGTGCTTGTGTGTAGTAGATAGATGTTGTGTGTATGTGTGTGTCGAGAAATCAGAGAGACGCACCTAGCGCGGGAATCACCAGTTTAACGGGCGTGAGCTAAGGAGTATCATAGCGTGATTTCACTGGGATCGTGCGAACTGCTCCTCTGCTCAGGGATCAGATTCTCCTGGCTCAGCACGCTCCCGAGCTAATCAGTCCAGACTCCACCTGCCTGCTGACGACAGAGCAGACCGTCAACCTCAGCGCTCACCATCACCTGAGCTCAGATCAGACTCACCTGAGCTCAGATCAGAGCAGACTCACCTGAGCTCAGATCAGAGCAGACTCACCTGAGCTCAGATCAGGCAGACTCACCTGAGCTCAGATCAGAGCAGACTCACCTGAGCTCAGATCAGACTCAGATCAGAGCAGACTCACCTGAGCTCAGATCAGACTCACCTGAGCTCAGATCAGACTCACCTGAGCTCAGATCAGATCAGACTCACCTGAGCTCAGATCAGAGCAGACTCACCTGAGCTCAGATCAGACTCAGATCAGAGCAGACTCACCTGAGCTCAGATCAGACTCACCTGAGCTCAGATCAGACTCACCTGAGCTCAGATCAGACTCACCTGAACTCAGATCAGAGCAGAATCACCTAAGCTCAGAGCAGACTCAGATCAGACTCACCTGAGCTCAGATCAGACACACCTGAGAGTACTCACCTGAGCTCAGATCAGAGCAGACTCACCTGAGCTCAGATCAGACTCACCGGAGCTCAGATCAGACTCACCAGAGCTCAGATCAGACTCAGATCAGACCAGACTCACATGAGCAGACTCACCTGAGATCAGATCAGACTCAGATCAGATCAGACTCACCTGAGCTCAGATCAGACTCACCTGAACTCAGATCAGAGCAGAATCACCTAAGCTCAGAGCAGACTCAGATCAGACTCACCTGAGCTCAGATCAGAGCAGACTCACCTGAGAGTACTCACCTGAGCTCAGATCAGACTCACCTGAGCTCAGATCAGACTCACCAGAGCTCAGATCAGACTCACCAGAGCTCAGATCAGACTCACCTGAGCTCAGATCAGACTCAGATCAGACCAGACTCACATGAGCAGACTCACCTGAGCTCAGATCAGACTCAGATCAGAGCAGACTCACCTGAGCTCAGATCAGAGCACTCACCGGAACTCAGATAAGACTCAGATCAGAGCAGACTCACCAGAGCTCAGATCAGACTCATCTAAGCTCAGATCAGAGCAGACTCACCTGAGCTCAGATCAGGCTCACATGAGCTCAGATCAGACTCAGATCAGACCAGACTCACATGAGCAGACTCACCTGAGCTCAGATCAGACTCATATCAGAGCAGACTCACCTGAGCTCAGACTCAGATCAGAGCAGACTCATTTGAGCTCAGATCAGATCAGACTCACCTGAGCTCAGATCAGATCAGACTCACCTGAGCTCAGATCAGACTCAGATCAGAGCAGACTCACCAGAGCTCAGATCAGACTCACCTGAGCTCAGATCAGATCAGATCAGACTCACCTGAGCTCAGATCAGACACAGATCAGACTCACCAGAGCTCAGATCAGACTCACCTGAGCTCAGATCAGATCAGATCAGACTCACCTGAGCTCAGATAAACACAGATCAGATCAGACTCACCAGAGCTCAGATCAGACTCACCTGAGCTCAGATCAGATCAGATCAGACTCACCTGAGCTCAGATCAGACACAGATCAGAGCAGACTCACCAGAGCTCAGATCAGATCAGACTCACCTGAACAGCTCCACCACATCCTCTCCAGTCGTCTTCAGCTCCTCCTCAGACATCATGCTCAGGATCGCAGCTTTCTGATACACGTAGATGGCCTGCCACACAAGCAAACAATAATCATCAAACATTTACAAGCGCTTTTTTATGAAAGTGAGCAGATTTCTTAGTTTAGTGCAGTGCTATGTTACTATAATTGAAATACTGGTATAGTTTTATTAATATTTTGTTTTTAAGTTGTTAAGTTTTGATTTTTATATTTTTCATTTGAAAGTTTTCATAATTTTGTGTTTTTGTTTATATAAGTTTTATACATTTTTATTTCAATTTCAGTTTTAGTCATTTTAAGATAAACTAAATGAAAGTTAAATTAAAGTTAAACTAAAAAACAGAAATGTTACCTTTTTATGTTATGTTATACTTATATACAACCCCAAATCAGAAAAAGTTGGGACAGTATGGAAAACGCAAATAAAAAAAGAAGTAGTGATTTCTAAATTTTACTTTGACTTGTATTTCATTGCAGACAATATAAACACAAAATTATTTCATGTTTTGTCTGGTCAACTTCATGTCATTTGTAAATATACATCCTTTCCTGTCATTCAGACTGCAACACATTCCAAAAAAAGTTGGGACAGGAGCAATTTAGGGCTAGTAATGAGGTAAATTGGTTAAATAATGATGTGATTTGAAACAGTTGATGTCAACAGGTGATTGTAATTATGATTTGGTACAAAAGCAGCATCCAAGAAAGGTTAGTCCTTTAGGAGCAAAGATGGGCCGAGGATCGCCAGTTTGCCAACAAATACGTGAGAAAATTATTGAAATGTTTAAAAACAATGTTCCTCAAAGAAAGATAGGAAGAGATTTGGATATTTCACCTTCAACAGTGCATAACATAATTAAAAGATTCAAGGAATCTGGAGGAATTTCAGTGCGTAAAGGACAAGGGTGCAAGCCTAAGCTGAACAACCGTGATCTCGATCCCTCAGGCGGCACTGCATCAAGAATCCTCATTCATCTATAAGCGATATCACCACATGGGCTCAGGACTACTTTGGCAAACCTTTGTCAAGTACCACAATATGTAGTTACATCCACAAATGCCAGTTAAAACTGTACTGTGCCAAAAGGAAGCCCTATGTTAACAGTGTCCAGAAGCGCCGTCGACTTCTCTGGGCTCGGAGGCATCTGGGATGGACCATCACACAGTGGAAACGTGTACTGTGGTCAGATGAATCAGTATTTCAGGTATTATTTGGGAGGAATGGACGCCGTGTGCTCCGGACCAAAGAAGAAAAGGATCATCCAGACTGTTACCAGCAACAAGTCCAAAAGCCAGGGTCTGTCATGGTATGGGGTTGTGTCAGTGCCCTTGGCAAAGGTAACTTGCACTTCTGTGATGGCACCATTAATGCTGAAAAGTACATAGAGATTTTGGAGCACAATATGCTGCCTTCAAGAAGACATCTTTTCCAGGGACGTCCTTGCATATTTCAACAAGACAATGCAAAACCACATTCTGCACACATTACAAAGTCCTGGCTGCGGAGGAAGAGGGTACGGGTACTTGACTGGCCTGCCTGCAGTCCCGACCTGTCTCCAATAGAGAATGTGTGGCGCATTTTGAAGCGCAAAATGCGACAACGAAGACCCCGTACTGTTGCCCACCTTAAGACTTGTTTGCAGGAAGAATGGGACAAAATTACACCTGAAACACTTCATCACTTGGTGTCTTCAGTCCCTAAACGTCTTTTAAGTGTTGTGAAAAGGAATGGCAACATTACAAAGTGGTAAATGCTTTACTGTCCCAACTTTTTTTGGAATGTGTTGCAGGTCTGAATGACAGGAAAGGATGTATATTTACAAATGATATGAAGTTGACCAGACAAAACATGAAATATTTTGTGTTTATATTGTCTGCAATGAAATACAAGTCAAAGTAAATTTAGAAATCACTACTTTCTTTTTTTATTTGCGTTTTCCATACTGTCCCAACTTTTTCTGATTTGGGGTTGTAGTTTTCATATATTTATTTTATACTATAGTTCTAGTTTTTTATATTTTATTTCAGTTAATGTTTATTTCATTTCAAGTAAAAACATTTTTTTTAATGTTTTAATTTTAGTTTCAGTTTTAGTTAACTGTAACAACCCTTGTTTGGTGGTCAAAATATCTTTGAATTCTCACTTGCTAATATCATCAAAATTTAAAAAAAAAACAGGGGACCACACATTTTCTTATGTTTTTGTTTTTTAACCGTTGTGGGTTTATTATAATAAATAAGCATTATGTTGTCTGCCGGTCAAACTGAAAAAAAATAAATAAACCAAAACAGCCAACCCCCCCCCCAAAAAACCCCCATTATATTATAACAAAATTATGACTTTACAAAAACACATTACAAAAAAAAGGATAAATAAATAAAACTGTATTAATCAAATATTTTAACATTTTTATATCTGATTTATTTTCACAAACTGTGAATATACTGTATACAGTAATTATAACTTTTTTGTTACTATATGTTTCTACTTTTGGATCTTTACTATCATACTTAGGCTTATTATTTTGCATTCTAGGCTCATTTTGAGACAAAGGCCCAATCCCAAATCTATTTTATACCCCTACTGCCTGGCCCTTCCCCTTGTCCCGTAAGAAATGGGACACCACTACTACACCGTCACACGTCATCATATATTGTCCAGCTCCTACAATACACACACCTACTGGTGTGCATTAGAGCTTTTAATTACTGTTCTATATTAATGCGCTGCTTACTGACTCTCACACACACACACACACACACGCATATATTGGAGATCGTGCAGCTCACATATCCAGGAGCAAAGAAACTTGTCAACGCTGCCCCATGACTTTTATTAATAATAGTTTAAATACTGAATCGCTACATTATATTTTCCAGCAACAAGAGGATAAACTCGCTGTTTTTGAAGTAAACTCACTCATTGCAAAGAGAGACGCACAGACGCGCATACACGCAACTTTCATCTCTCTCTCTCTCTCGAATTCG